>JANAVB010032420.1:1898962-2101462 GCA_029216955.1 Iris pallida
TTCTGGAGAATAATCAACATGACCAACCTTTCTACTATACGGGATATGTTGATACCATGATGGTCGATCGCATCCTAGTCGACCCAGGATCTGCACTCAGCATTATACCGAAAACTCTATTGGATGCACTGAAGATCACAGTTCATAATCTTTTTACAACAATCATGACTATTCTAGTGTTTAATTTCGGAAGAAGCGAACCGTTGGGGAAGATCCGCCTGAAAGTCCAAATAGGCAATCTTTGTATGAAGGTCACATTCCATGTGATTGACAATCACGTCTCCTACAATGTATTGTTAGAAAGACCGTGCTTGCACGAACATAACATCATGCAATCAACTCTTCATCAATGCTTCAAATTTGTGGATGACCACGGAGAAGTTCGCAAAGAAGTGGCTGATCTTAACCCCTTTCGAGGCATCGAAACATATTTCACGGACTCCCGAATGTACAAAGAAGAGTTCATGAAGGTCGTACTGGCCATGGACACTGAAGAAAAACGTCAAGAGAGTCCGGATGAT
This sequence comes from Iris pallida, assembly GCA_029216955.1. Lineage (NCBI taxonomy): Eukaryota > Viridiplantae > Streptophyta > Magnoliopsida > Asparagales > Iridaceae > Iris > Iris pallida. Next base: position 1,899,484 of record JANAVB010032420.1, read on the forward strand.
GTACTGGTGATTCCGATCAAAGGATGCACTTCTCGTCCTTCGTCTTCTCAGATGTTGACCATCAATCTCTTTCCTTCTGTCAAGCATCCTCTTGCTGAAAAGATGGAGCATAGTGAGCTCACCTCTTCTGAGGCTCTTATTATTGACTTTCATCGTAACAAACCTTCTCCTTCTCCCTCCCCTCCTCTTGTTATCAATCTTAGCAAGCCATCGACTAAGATTAAAAGCACTATTGTAAATGATGATATAATTATCAATAAAGTAGCATCTCCTTTGCAGTATACAGATGTTAATTATTATACTCGATGTTATCTAGAAATCCTGGATAACTTCGAAACCCTTACATTAGGGTCAGTTCAACCTCTTCAAGACGAAGTATGACTAGAATCTGTACAAGATTCATTCTTTTTGGTTCCCTCCTGGAAGAAAGATGAACATCATATTCTCTTTAGCAACGGATTGAATCAAAAGGCTACATCCGATAGCGATGCTGAAGATGACGATAATGGGTGACTTCAACTACGTCGTTATAGTCAACAATCGAAGAACATCATCCAAAATAGGGGCTACAACTTCAAAACCGGCCTCAATGGTGGTAGGGGAAGGCGAACTCCTATTCGTATACCTGCTCCAAAAGGAAAGTCACTACAATATTATAACAGAATAAAGCATAGGTTAGGCTATACCTCGCCGATCACGACCCCAGACGCTTCTGAGTATGACAAAGAAGAGCGATCTAACTCTTCTGACTCTGCCTTGTAAACTTCCTAAATTTTACTATAATTTTTTAAATAAATTTGGTATCAATTTTTATTTTTTCCTTAATTGTACATTGCGTACGAGTTCGTATTTTTCGCAATTGTACGTCGCGTGCGAAATTGCGAGATGGTATATTTTTTATACAAATATTTTATTAAAAGATTTCTTCGTATAGAAAATAAGTATTTTATTTTTATTTATTGCGTCACGTCGAGATTGAAAAACCTTTTTTTGTTTATTTATTTATAAAGAAGGCCATTTTATTTTATGGTACAAATATGAGTGATAATTTAGAAAACTATTGTTTTATGTCAATATATACTATTTGTGTGAGAGTGACATGAAATTTATTTCATTGTCCACTTTGACTTTTGTCGAAAACTAATTATAATTTTTTTTGTTTATTTATAAAAATGTATTTCAATATTTAAAGTTTATTGTGAATTTTGAAATTATTTATTAATATATTTTTATTATTTATAAAAAGTTATTTTGGAAATAGTTTTATTTAATATTTAATTAATTATGACGATTTAAATTGGAAAATATTATATTGGCTTTATTTTAAAATAGCTTTAAATTAAAAATAGGTTCTATCTAGATTGATTTGGATTCGATCAACTTATTTTAAATCGATTCGAATAAATATGTAATTATCTACATGGGGATTTAAACTACTACTAATCCTTATCCATCTAGGAGCACCACCTCCTATATAAGGAGAGCATCCATTGTTCTTCTACATAAAATTTTACCATCCAAATTCTCTACCGGTGCATCGTGTCCGTGTCCGTGCCCTTCCCATCCACTATATCTTTTCTTTACAACAACAATGATTTTTTTGTATCAGACAAGCCCGGACATCGACACTCTCCCGTGTCATGCAGGACACGCCTACCTCGTGTCTCGCAGTACACGACACCAGCCACCCGGCTTCACCTCCAGCCACCTCCCGGTTCGCTGCCACCCCGGCCATCGCTACCACCATCTTCGTCGTTATCACCACCCCAACAGAGCCCAAACCCCTCGTCATCGTGATGCTCATCACCACTAACCCACCGCCAATACCACCATAACACACCGTCGATCCCACAGACCTCTGCCGCCCCCACTAGCACGGTCAACCCCATCACAAAAACCATCATCATCGCTACCACTCCCTGGACGAACATTCTCCGGGCCATCACTGGCCACACCGATCATCATCCCCATCGCTGCCATCACCCCATCTCCACAAGCAAACCCCGACACCAAAGAGCACAAGGGAAGGGAAATAAATCTTAATCGAGTCGGTCGTTCTCCGTCGCGCTCGACACAGCCACCGCATCGCGTAGCCCCAGATCTCCCTGCATACCACTCCGCCCCAAGCACGCGCCCCTCTTCCGCAGCACGATCCGGTGGCCCGCCAAACGTCAGTGCCTTCGTCGAATTCTCCAGCGCCGAACAGCACCCGCCCCATCGTCCCCTAGCCCGGCGTCGACACCGGCGGCCTCCCTTCTTTACTGCACTGCCACGAGGCTCCGCATCTCCATCGTGGTCGTGGCCAACCTCACCTGCGTGCCACGGCATCATCAATATCTGGTGAATCTCTCCGATCCCCTTTTCTTCCTCTCAAATTTTTTTTCCAGCTCACCACTCTTATTCTTCCTTTTCTAATCAAAATTTTTTCTCTCTCTTTACTAATGAGCAGAGGTCTGACTCTCTTTCCAAGAGAACGGACTTTAAAGAAAGCTGAATGAAATTTGTGTTATGTTATTTATTATTATTATCACTTTCTTCCACTTTGTTTCTATACAGCCATAGTATTTTACTACTATTATATAAGTTATGATAAAAGGATATATGTTTATGAAATGTATATTAGTATGTATAAACTTATATATAAGTTTAAACGGATTATTAATTACTTTTATTAATATTATTTGTAATGCTATTTTTTATTTATTTACCAGTATTATTTTCATTGGTTCCAAAAAAAACCTATATTGTTTCCCAATATATTGAAATATTTCTAAATATATTGTCATATTATTTAGTATCTCATTTATGACTTTTTGGCCTAAAAATATTTTCCACATATTCACCTAAAATACTTTGACCCGTAAAATGTATCTTCTAAAATTATAAAATAAATTTTGGTATTTCTCATATATTTTAACTATATATTTTTCTGTCTCAAACCATAACTTTACAAACTTTGAGTTTTAGCCTAACATTTTCTTTGTTTTTCTTATATATATTTATCAAATATATTTTTGCTAGTAAAACATAATTTCTAAAATTATTATACATAAATATTTTCAAGTATTTTCGTAAAAGTATTTTTACAGATAAACATATTTTAGAATAATATAAATATTTCTAAAAATTTGTATATGTATCTATCTCCACAATTTCTTCTCGATTATCACCATTTGTCTTGACTGATCTTACATTCCTATTTCTTTGCAAATGCGGACCGGTATACGACGACCATGGCTAGTGGACTATTGGGACATGTCAGAACACCGCACAACAGAAGACGTCACACCAGGCAAGTCACCTTGCCTTATTTACTGTTTATAAGTCTGTTGTGTTATTCTTAGATAATGTATATTTATTTCATGTTTATTTCCAGTGTATCTTTGACTGTTGTTCATGGTTTATTTACTTGCTTTCCATGTACCCATTGGAAGTGCTAGTCTTATTTCCCTTTTGTCTTTGCATATGGACCTAGAAGTTAAGAGACTACCCATTATTAGTGTATGTTCGTAAACTTGACATGATGGTATCACGACCTATGTGTGAGGTGAGTAGCATGTAGAAGTCTTTGCGTGTTGGCTGATCATCAGTGCGCATGTGTTAGGTCTAGCTACTAATAGAGGCATGATAGGAGACTTAGTAGTTAGTAGAGTTACGTGGTTATGGATTCGACTTAGATAGGTACATTGGGTGGGGAGAACAATACCTGATGTATGAGCTTCTTTGTACTTCCATGATTACCTGTGCGCTCCTCCGGAGATGCAGGCTCCAGGTACCCTATGACGTTTTTCAGAGCGTTATGGACGTACCCCCTAGCACATGATGCCCTCTGACAATTTTCGGACGTTACGGACGTAGGCCCCTAGTTCCCTATACAGGAACCATGCGGATCCCATTTACAGCCAGGGCCCATGCATTGAAGGATTGTTTCTCAACTGCATGTTCACTTTAGTACGGTTAGTTTACCTTATTGTTGTCTTGTCAATAAGTTTAATTTGTGGCATATTTTACATTCAGTATTTATGGCATGTTCTTCATGTATCTTGTTACGTCTCTCTAAGGACCTGGTGATCTCTCTAGGTGTGTGCCTTTGTGATTTTTGCAGGTGCTCTAGCCAAGGCCATGATCTACTCTTTTGAGGATGATTGCACTTTGATCGTCCTACCCTTCGCCCGACAAATTCTTTTATCTTTATTGTATTTTTTCTCCTTTACTAGTTGGTAGTAGATTTGTCTCCGTCCAACGACTTGTGTAAACAACAATTCATAAGTTTATTATAAATTCTTTCTTCTTTAATTGTGAATGAGATTAGTACCATGGTTTACCGCATTTTACAGCTTATGTATACATACGATGGTTCCATATATTAGAGTATACTTCGTATGTGTGCAGTTGGCAGGTCGACGTACTTAGTCCTAAGTATTTTGGGACTGGGGCGTTACATATTTTTGTGGTGGCCCATGCAGGTCGAGTTTATCAATTCGGTTACGTTACTGTACCGATGTGGGCCTGCACATAGGATTAGAATTTAGGATCTCATCTACTTGCTTGATCTCCTTCTTTGACTCCCAAATTTTAAACTCCCAATCGACTCCCTTGATTTGCATCTTGCTTGAACTCTTTCTGCCGTAATCCTTACTTTCTGTGCTTAATGGTGGTTAGGAAGATGACTACACTAGTATATACTCGTAGGTCAAACACATGGCTAGAAGGATTACCGTAACAATTAGTATGCATTAGAGATCCTATTTGAGTTATGAAGACATTATATATTTCATGGATCGAGGTATTCTAAATTCTCCTAAAGATACGATCTTGTACGAAGGATTAATTAATTACAAGTTGGATAGTAGTGAAATTAACAAAGATAGTTAGAATTTTATGATGAGATTACTAATTGGTAATCATAAGAGGATCGTAGAATCTCTAAATGATTAAAAAAATTGATTTTTTCTAACTTTTGAAAATTTTATAATATTTATGACTCATTGGGTTATATATATATTTGGAAGATATGAAATCGACTTTGAGAAAATTTCAAATTTCAAATTGTGTCATATGATCTATGATTAATAAATTTAATTAGATTTTGAGTTTAAAGTTTCAATTATGGAAAAAAATTGAAGGTTTTCGAAATATTTATGATTTATTGGTTCATAGCTATACACCTTTTGAAGGATATGAAAATGGTTGAGAAAGATTTTAAAGATTTGTTATATGATTTACGATTGATATATTCCAATTTTAAGTTTAAAGGTTAGATTAGCTATATCATAATTTTGAAAAAAAAATCTTATGATTCACGGATGATAAGATTAATTAGGCCATGAGTTTAAAAGTTTGATTTGATAACGTTAAGATTTTGGCAAAAATTTATACGATAAAGATTTATTTAGAGATGGATTAGAGGAAATTAAATTTTAAGTTATGTTTTTGTTTGGCGAGTTAAAGTGATTAGAGCTTTCGGTAGATTATTTTAAGAGTCATATTGAGAATTTTTTTGACCTGTAAGGATTGGCAACAAGAAGCAAGCAAGGTCATCCTAATGGGATAGAAGTTAAGTGGCCAAATCATCCATGACCATGATAGTCGTATATACACAAGTTTGGTTAGCCATTGACCAAATCGTATGACTATATCTTTATCTTGACTTACTCAAACTTTCCGTAAACCTAGATCTTTTATTGTGATCTTCTAATCATTTGAAACTTAGAAATGATTAGAATTGTTTCCTTGACCATACCCTTACATAGGAGACTATCTTCTCGCTAGGAACCATGCTTCGCGAGTCTCTAAACTATTTTTACGTGGATCTACTTAATTCCTTAAATGCTTAACTTGTGTATTATCTTGATTGCTTAACCCTTGTCCTTTTATTGTTTTTGCCTTATCTTGATTTACTTCGACCAATAACAACTTTTACTTTTCGTGTGATAATTAGCAACCTTACTTATTATCCAAACCCTTACCACGACCATAGAACCTAACCATACTTTTACCCTTTTCCTTTGTTTGACTTTCCCCTTTGGGAATTTTCATTAAACTCCCTCATGATTCATAAAACCCTTGTTTCTTATGGTTCCCTTGAATGAAGATGAAAATTGGATCATGATACACTTCAGTATACATGGTTAGATTAGAAAATTTTATAGAGGAGATTAATGGTATAGTTTGTTAATATGGTTACGCGACTACGGGGTATAAAATTTGACATAAGATGCAAAGGGTGGAATGTGATTTTTTTTAGTTGAAGAGATGATATAAGCAAAGGTGATTGCACAATCGAAAAAAGAAAAAAAAAGAAAAAAATAGAGATCATTGAATTCAAAAATTTTATTATGAGATATGGGATTTAAACCAAAAAATGTTGGAATTTAGGAATAAATATCGGTTGAAAGGTCGATATATGCATAAGTATGCTTCAAAGATTTCTTGTAGTTTATGATATTTATTTTGAGGATAGTTATCAAATCGAAGAGGAAAGGAAAATTGGTTTTAAAAAAAAAATGAAAGTTCCGATGAAACTGTTCATTAGATAATACGATATGTATTTGATTGATTTTCGAATTTAAAGAGATATTGAAGAGTAAAACTTTCTAAATCTTTGATGGTAAGGAAATATATATATATATATATATATATATATATATATATATATATATATATATTAGCCTATCTATCTATCTATATATATATATATATATATATATATATATATATATATATATATATATATATATATATATATAGATAGGCTTGTAAGAGATTCCAAGTAGTGACTTGTCGATTTTTCTATAATACTGGATTTAAGTCATATTTTAAGGAGTTTGAAAACTTTGAGTGAGTAGAAATACAAATGAGTATTGAAGGTCATTTATGGTTTTATTAAACCGCAAAACTATGACGATATCAACGTAAATTAAAATTTGAATATAGAGAGTTGATTACCCATTTTGAGATTATGCATCGATGTTATTGTTAATTGGACGTTTGAGGGTTGTCATGTATATGATCATCTTTAAACTACATCTGTTGTTTATTTGTCTAGTTATATGAATTACCTGTTTCGTTGAATTCTGCTTCGAACTCCTCACTTAATTATTTAATCATGATTCTATTCAATAAATTGTTTCTAACCCTTCAACCCTACATACCCTATCTATTCCTAAATTTCAAGGAAAAAATTCTTAGAAGTTGGGTAGGATGTAAACCCCCTAAATTTTTACTACGATTTTTTTAAATAAATTTGGTATCGTTTTTTTTCTTACTTGTACATCACGTACGAGTTCGTGTTTTTCGCAATTGTATGTCGCGTGCGAAATTGCGAGATGGTATATATTTTTTTATACAAATATTTATTAAAAGATTTCTTCGTATAGAAAGTAAGTTTTTCATTTTTATTTATTGCGTCACGTCGAGATTGCCAAACCTTTAATTGTTTATTTATTTATAAAAAGGCCATTTTATTTTCTGGTACAATATGAGTGATAATTTAGAAAACTATTGTTTTATGCCAATATATACTATTTGTGTGCGAGTGACATGAAATTTATTTCATTGTCCACTTTGATTTTTTTCGAAAACTAATTATAATTGTTTTGTTTATTTATAAAAATGTATTTCAAATATTTAAAGTTTATTGTGAATTTCGAAATTATTTATTAATATATTTTTATTATTTATAAAAAGTTATTTTAGAAATATTTGATTTAATATTTAATTAATTATGAAAATTTAAGTTGGAAAAGATTATATAGGCTTTATTTTAAAATAGCTTTAAATTAAAAATAGGTTCTATCTAGATTGATTTGGATTCGATCAATTTATTTTAAATCGATTCGAATAAATATGTAATTTTCTACATGGGGATTTAAACTGCTACTAATCCTTATCCATCTAGGAGCACCACCTCCTATATAAGGAGAGTCTCCTTTGTTCTTCTCCATAAAATTTTACCATCCAAATTCTCTACAGTTACACGTATCCGTGTCCGTGCCCTTCCCATCCACTATATCTTTTCTTTACAATTACAATGATTTTTTCGTGTCCGGCAACCCCGGATATCGACACTCTCCCGTGTCATGCAGGACACGCCCACCACGTGTCTCACAATACATGACACCAGCCACCCGTCTTCACCTTCAGCCACCTCCCGGTCTGCTGCCACCCCGGCCATCGCTACCACCGTCTTCGTTGTCATCACCACCACAATAGAACCCAAACCCTTCGTCATCGTGATGCTCATCACCACCAACCCACCGCCAGAACCACCATAACACGCCGTCGATCCCACAGACCTGTGCCACCCCCACTAGCACGATCGACCCCATCACCAAAACTATTATAATCGTTACCACTCCCTGGCCGAATATCCTCTGGGCCGTCACCGGCCACACCGGTCATCATCCCCATTGCCGCCATCACCACGTCCCCACAAGCAAACCCCGACACCAGAGAGCATAAGAGAAGGGAAATAAATTCTAACCGAGTGGGTCATTCTCCGCCGTATTCGGCGCAGCCACCACGCCGCGCAGCCTCAGATCTCCCAGCACACCACTCTGTCGCCCCTGTGTCGCAGCACGATCCGGTGGCCCGCCAAACATCAGCACCTTCGTCAGATTCTCCTGCGCCGAGCAGCGCCCTCTCCATTGTCCCCCAGCCCGGCGTCGACACTAGTGACCTCCCTTCTTTACCGCGTTACCGCGAGGCTCCGCATCTCCATCGTGGTCGCGGCCAACCTCACCTGCGTGTCGCGGCGTAGTCTATATCTGGTGAATCCTTCTGATCCCCTTTTCTTCCTCTCAATTTTTTTTCCAGCTCACTACTCTTCTTCTTCCTTTTCTAATCAGAAATTTTATTATCTCTTTACTAATGAGCAGGGGTCTGACTCTCTTTCCAAGAGAACGAACTTTAAAGAAAGCTGAGTGAAAGTTGTGTTGTGTTATTTATTATTATTATTATCACTTTCTTCTTCTTTGCTTCTATATAGCCATAGTGTTTTACTACTATTATATAAGTTATGACAAAAGGATACATGTTTATGAATTGTATATTAGTATGTATAAACCTGTATAAACATATATATAAGTTTAAACGGATTATTAATTACTTTTATTAATATTATTTGTAATGATATTTTGTTATTTATTACCACTATTATTTTTATTGCTTCCAAAAAAAAACCTATATTGTTTCTCAATATATTAAAATATTTCAAAATATATTGTCATATTATTTAGTATCTCATTTATGACTTTTTTGCCTAAAGAGATTTTCCACATATTCACCTAAAATACTTTGACCCGTAAAATGTATCGTCAAAAATTACAAAATAAATTTTGGTATTTCTCATATATTTTAACTAATATATTTTTCTGTCTCAAACCATAACTTTACGAACTTAGAGTTTTAGCCTAAAATTTTCTTTATTTTTTTTATATATATTTATCAAATATATTTTTACTAGTAAAACACAATTTCTAAAATTATTATACATAAATATTTTCAAGTATTTTCGTAAAAGTATTTTTACAGATAAACATATTTTAGAAATAATATAATTATTTCTCATAATTTGTATATGTATCTATCTCCACAATTTCTTCTCGACTATCACCATTTATTCTGACTGATCCTACATTCCTATTTCTTTGCGAATTCGGACAAGTGTACAACGACCATGGCTAGTAGACTATTGGGACATGTCAGAACACCGCACAACACCAGACGTCACACCAGGTAAGACACCTTGCTTTATTTACTGTTTATAATTAGTCTGCATTTTTATTCTTAGATATTGTATATTTATTTCTTGTTTATTTTCAGAGTACCTTTGACTGTTGTTCATGGTTTACTTACTTGCTTTTCATGTACCCATTGGAAGTGCTAGTCTTATTTCCCATTTGTCTTTGCATATGGACCTAGAAGTTAAGGTACTACCAATTGTTAGTGTATGTTCATAAACTTGACACGATGGTATCACTACCTATGTGTGAGATGAGTAGCATGTAGAGATCCTTGCGTGTAGGCTGATCATTAGTGTGCATACGTTAGGTCTAACTGCTAATAGAGGAATGTTAGGAGACTTAACAGTTAGTAGAGTTACGTGGTCGTGGATTTGACTTAGATAGGCACATCGGGTGGGGAGAACAATACTGGATGTATGTGCTTCTTTGTACTTCCCTGATTACCTGTGCGCTCCTCCGGAGACGCAGGCTCCAGGTGCCCTCTGACGTTTTCCAGAGTGTTATGGACGTACCCCCTTGCAAATGATGCCCTCTAAACGATCTTCGGACGTTACGGACGTAGGCCCCTGGTTCCCTATACAGGAACCATGCCGATCCCATTTACAGCCAGGGCCCATGCATCAAAGGATTGTTTCTCAACTGCATGTTCACTTTAGTATGGTTAGGTTACCTTATTGTTGTTTTGTCACTAATTTTTATTTGTGGCATATTTTATATTCAGTATTTATGGCATGTTCTTTCTGTATCTTGTTACGTCCCTCTGAGGACCTGGTGATATCTCCAGGTGTATGCCTTTGTGATTTTTGCAGGTGCTCTAGCCAAGGCCATGATCTAGTCTTTTGAGGAAGATTGCATTTTGATCGTCCTTCCCTTCGACCGGCAAATTCTTTTATCTTTGTTGTATTTCTTCTCCTTTACTAGTTGGTAGTGGATTTGTCTCCGCCCAACGACTTGTGTAAACAACAATTCATAAGTTTATTATAAATTCTTTCTTCTTTAATTGTGGATGAGATTAGTATCATGGTTTACCGTATTTTACAGCTTATGTATACATACGATGGTTCCATATATTGGAGTATACTTCATATGTGTGCAGTTGGCATGTCGACATCCTTAGTCCTAAGTATTTTGGCATGTCGACGTACTTAGTCCATATATTGGAGTATACTTTATATTCTCTTCAGCAAAGAATTGAATCAAAAGGATACATCCGATAGCGATGCTGAAAATGACGATAATGGGCGACTTAAACTACGTCGTTATAGTCAACAATCGAAGAACATCATCCAAAAGATGGGTATAAATTCAAAATCGGCCTCAATGGTGGTAGGGGAAGGCGAACTCCTATTCGTATACATGCTCCAAAAGGAAATTCGCTACAATATTACAACATAATAAAGCTTGGGTTAGGATACACCTAGCCGATCACGACCCAGACGTTTCTGAGTCTGACAAAGAAGAGCGATCTAACTCTTCTGACTCTGCCTCATGGAATTCGGACACTAGCATAGGTCACGTCCATCGGGTGACTTTATCTTCTAATATGGTGACCGTTGAGTTCTCAGAAGACGCCGACGACTTTTCTGAAGCCCCTGAATCTGATCCTTGGGTACAAATGATGGATATTAAATGGAAACTTCGCTTCGAGCAACGCGAACCACCTACCGATGATCAGTTGGTCCAGGTCGATGTCAGAGACGAAGCTTCTCTAAGACCAATCTTCACCAGCAAAAGTCTTTCTGAAGCAGAAAAACAAGAACTGATTCATCTCATTCGGCAATACATTGACAATTCGCCTGGAGCTATAAGGATATGTAAGTATTAGATCCTCAGATTGCTACCCACAAGCTCAACATTCTGTCAAATGCGAGGCCAGTTAAATAATAATAGCGTCGATTTTGACCTAATATAATGGACGCTGTAGAAGCTGAAGTCAAGAAGCTCATCGCTTGCAGCTTTGTCAGAGAAGAACAACATCCCGACTGGGTGGCTAATGTCGTCCCAGTTATGAAGAAAACAGGAAAGGTCCGAGTCTGCATCGACTTTAGAGACCTTAAAGAAGTTTATCTTAAGGATGAGTTTCCTTTTCTGATTACTGATGTCATGATCAACAACACTTATGGGTTCGAGCAGATGTCTTTCATGGACGGGTTTTTCGGATACAATTAGATCAGGATGGACCCCGAAGATGAAAGAAATATATCTTTCTGTACTCCTCTAGGACAGGTTTTTCGGACACAGTAATGTCGTTTGGTCTCAAGAACGCTGGTGCAACCTATCAGCGGGCCATGAGCACCATCTTCCGTGAACATTTACGGAAGATAGTCGAATGCTATATCGACGATATTGCTGTCAAAAGTCGTCTAAAGGAAGATCAAATCCAAGACTTAAGAACTATCTTCGATCTAATACGCCAACATCAACTCAAGATGAATCCCACCAACTCATTCCTGTGAGTCTCTAGTGGCAAATTCATCGAATTCGTTATTACCTCTAAGGGTATACACGTTAACCCTGAAAAATTCAAAGCCATTCAAGAGATGCGTCCTCCACGCAACCTAAAAGAGCTACAAGGATTCCAGGGAAGGCTTACGTACATCAGGAGATTCATCTCAAATCTCTCTGGATGCTGCAGACCGTTCACTCAACTAATGAAAAAATATGTGTCTTTCATTTGGACCAAAGAATACTAGCAAGCATTTGAAGACATAAAGCGGTACTTGATGAACCCTCCAGTCCTAGTGCCTCCAGTCACAGGAATATCCTTCCTCATGTATGTTCGAGCTATGGATCATTCTCTGGGGGCCATAATAGCCCAGAAGAACAAGCAAGGTCATGAGCAAGCCATCTATTATCTTAGTCGCACGATGATAGGTGCTGAACATCGATACAACATAGTAAAAAAAATATTTAGCCCTGATGTTCGCTGTTCAGAAAACACGACATTATATCACGGGCCAAACCATTCAACTTATCTCCAGAGCCAACCCTCTCCGAATCTTGATGAAGAAGCCAAGTACACTCAATTCCAGACTCGCTACCTGGGCCATACTATTGGCACATATGATATGGTTTATGTTCTACAAAAGTCTGTTAAAGGTCAAGCCCTAGCCGACTTCTTTGTTACTCATCCGATCCCTGAGACATCTAAACTCTATGATTAAATTCCTGATAGAACTCTGGAATATAACATGACTTCAGAAGGGATCCTTACTTGGTGTCTATTCTTTGATGGTGCATCCAGAATCGGACCCAATGGCACTATCGTCGCTGGAGTTGGAATTATTCTGGTGTCACCAGAAGGACTGGCCATTCAAATAGCATATTCCATGGATGAGCCATGCTCTAATAATATCGCCGAATACAACACTCTACTCATCGGCCTCCAATTAGCTAAACAGTTGGATATCAAATACCTTAAAGTATACGGGGACTGTAAACTGATTGTCAATCAAGCTAGAGGTACATACGAAGTTCGACATCAAGATCTCATTCCATATCATAAAACAACAGTCAAACTGGCTACATCATTCAAAGGCTTCTTCACTAAACATGTACGTCGAGCATGCAATACAGAGGTTGATGCACTCGCTAATCTAGCAGCAGTATTAGTGATTCCTGTGAAAAGACAACTGATGATCATCATCACTAATTGGAAGTTATTCTGCATCGAGAATAATTTACATTTAGAATCTAGCAATTAAGTCAAAGTTTGCACTACGAGCGAAGACTTGAGAGCTCCTTTCATTGACTTCATGGTACAAGACATTCTACCTGAAGATCCCAAAGAAGCAACTACAATCAATCGACGATCACTCCGATTCTACTACAATCACACCTCCAAAACACTCTATCGATGATCATATGACGGTATGCTTCTACGCTGTCTTGCGGGAGACGAAGCAAAGCAGATCCTAAGTGAAGCTCACAACGGTGTTCGTGGGGCACATCAACCTGGTCCCAAGCTACAAGATCGGATCCGATGCATGGGATATTATTGGCCAACCATTGTGTCAAATGCTATTGAATATTCAAAAAAATCTTGGGCATGTCAAATCTACGCAGATTTCATTCATCAACCTTCAGAATTTCTGTATCCGACTGCAGCATCGTGGCCCTTCGAAGCTTGGGGCATAGATGTCATTGGTCCTATTAATCCGCCTCTATCTCGAGGACATCGATTTATCCTAGCTATAATCGATTACTTCTCAAAATGGGTCGAAGCTATACCCTTAGTTGAAGTCAAGACAAGCAGTGTCAGCAACTTCATCAAACATCATGTGTTCTACAGATTCGGCGTTCCTCGGCGAATCATTCTCGACAATGGACCTCAGTTCATCAGTCAGAAGTTTACTCGATTTTGTGATGATAAACGGATCAACAATATTGCTTCTACAACCTAGAATCCTGCAACTAACGGTTTGGCAGAAGCATTCAACAAAATGATCATCAAGCTTCTCAAGAAGTTCGTTTCCACCAATAACCATAACTAGAGCAAAAATCTTGGAGAATGTCTATGGGCCTACCGTACTATTGTATGTACACCGACTGGATGTACACCTTTCTCTTTGGTGTATAGATGCGAAGCTGTCCTTCCGTTGGAGATTCAGATCCCATTACTGAGAATTGCTATTGCCAATGAACTCACAACAAAAAATAATGATCGTCATCGACTTCAGGAGCTTAAAGCACTTGACGAGAAGCGGCTACTAGCTCAACAACACATCAAGCTATATCAAGCCCGTATCTTAAATGCCTTCAATCGTAAAGTCAAATTATGAACATTTCAAAAAGGCGAGCTACCGTCAGACGTCCTATGACTATGACACACATGAGCAAAGGCAAGTTCGAACCAAAATGGGAGGGTCCCTACGTTATAAGCAAAGTTTTCTCTAACGGAGCTTATCAACTGTCTGGGATGGATGGCCAAATCGCTATGATGCCTATCAATGGCAAATTCCTTAAAAAGCCATGTTTGAAATGTGTACTGTATTTTCTAACAAATATTGTACATACTTCAAATCTTTGAATCCCCAGCAGAGTCTATCCATAACTTATGATACATCTTTGTTGACCCACAACGTCTTCTACATTATTACAAACATCATCTTTTCAAACCCGGTTGTTTAAAAGATATCATGTTCTTGAGTCCCGATTGGCCCAAGGATAATCAACAGATTTACGAATTCACGTCCACATTACCTCTAAATTTTACTATCTACATTAACGACTTGTCACGTCCACATTACCTCTTATGATGTCATCTCAGAAATAATAATATTTTGAGTTATATTATGTCATGTCCATATTACCTCTGAACAAATATAATAAGTATTGTTATTTTCAAGAGATACGTCATGTCCAGTATATGTGAACATATTTCTTATTTCTATCTATTGCTTGCATCTCTAACAGATACGCAATAAGTAATAGGGCCACAAAACATCATCAATTTTTATTACAAGCAAAATCAATACATTTATCAAAATGATCAAATGAAAAAAGGTGATTGCACGTAGGTGTAGAATGCGTCGAGATGGATAGTCCGAAGCGATGCAGCCTTTGTTCACATCACCAGTACGTTGCAGCCTTTGTTCACATCACCAGTACGTTGATGTACTGACCCACCAACAGTTTGCACGTAGGTGTAGAATGCGTCGAGATGGATAGTCCGAAGCGATAACCTGAGCCTCATCCTCAGGAGCCAAAAATCAGAAGAAATGCGAAGCGATGGATTTTATGTTCAAAAGACAGTCATCTATAGCAAGAGTTGGTTTCGTATATAAAGGGATGTAATATATGGAATGGGATCATTGAAATCTATAAATTTCTGAGAGATTGTAAGCCAAGTATGGCATGTATCAGAGAGATAATGAGATCTTTGTAATTTGTTCAAAAAAATATCATAAAGAAAATTTGTTTTCTGCTATCATTGTGTTCAATTAATATTCTGTAATATGTCTGCTGTTTTAATTGTTGTAATTATATTTTGCTGCATTATTGTCTATCTTGTCTATTTTGTTATTGTACATATCTTAGTCTTGTGCAAGCACAACTTAGGCTTGCACGCATCACGTCCAAGCGAGGACGAACGGTTCTACTATTTCCCAAGCGAGGACGAATGGACGCTACAGGATTAGGGCATGACACAAGCTCCCCCTTTTTGTAATTTTTTTTCCAGATCAAACATACCATGTTGTCGTTGGCGACAACATCGGTGTAGGAAAGGCTCCGGTGGACGTTCGTGGAGGATGGTAGGGAGTCCATCTCAGCAACAATGTCATCCAGGGCCTAGGCTTGGCCATGGACGGAGCGCATGCCCCCCATAGCGACGATAGTGGCCCTGTCGAAGGAACCTGGGTTGAGAGGGAATAGTAGATGTAGATTTATTGGCGACGATGCTATTCTTGAAGAGCTTCCTAAAAGGACGATGAAAAACTAAATCAACCTATTATTAGTAAACCCTATCCCTAATTTTGGATCCAAAGCAAGCTCGAGATGTACGTATCTCGAAATAAAAGAAGAAGATGGAAAAAATTAGGGTTTCTTCTTCTTCGTCTCTTTTTCAGTTGCTTCTTTCTTTCTTTTTGAGAGTTTTTCTTTCTCAGAGCTAGGTTCAAAGAAGTAGATAGGAAAAAAAATTCTAAGAGATGGTTTTGAGATCGAGAGAAAGTTTGCTGGGTTCCTTTTTTAAAAGAAAACCATAACCGTCAAAAAATATAAAATGTTTGGAAAAATTACTAAAATGGCAGCTGAAAAAATCTCGCCAAATTTTTTGCATATACATTAGTTATGGTTATCACCAAACCGTCAATAAATAAAATGAGGTTTCTTGACAGATCCACCAAAATCGTCAACTATTATGCTATAAAATTGCTAAAATGACATAAAACGTGTCCTTTTTTATGTAAGTCCAAAACTGTCAAGATAACCCATTTTGTTGACGGTTTTTCACGACCGTCGAGAAATAAACCGTCAAAAAATGTCATTTTTTTGTATTGTGGTGAACAAGTATAACATGTGAACACAAACAAGTAAATGGAGAAGAACTACGCTTGTGCACAAGAAATCAATCATGGTGAATCAAGAACAATGACAACAGGATATATGAAGAAGTAACCATGAAAAGACAATATAAATATACATGTAGTACAAAATAAAGGTAATATAGTGTCATAATGAAACATTTATGATCTTCTGAACAAACCATTTTCACAAGTCGAGGATGAGAGTAACTCCGACTTAGAAGCTACTATAACGCCCCAGTCCCAAAATACTTAGGACCATGTATATGAATATATGCCAGCAGCACGTCAGCAATGGGCTAAACCTCATAACAAGCCCATTAGCGAAATACTTATGCTGTAAATAATGATAATAAACCCATAACAACCACACAACACAAGTCACAGATCACAGGGTACAGTGCTAAATCTCATCCACGCAGAATTATCAAGACAAGATATCCAAGTCCAAAAAATAATAATAATGTCAACTGTCCAGCAGTAAGGATAAGTAATAAATGTACGAGAAAAATAACCTGTCACCATAGCAAAGAGAAATAAGTAATCAACTACAGGTCTGCTGAACTGAAAGGAAATAAAGTAGCAAGTATAAAATAGAGAATGACATGACTCAAGAGAAATCCTCTGACACTATCTCGTCCTCCTGTGTGGGTACGTCTCCTATTTCAACTACAGAACCATATACCTCCGGGTAAACCTCCTCGTCTATACTTGGAAAAGGACTAGGTCCTCAGGGGACATAGCAAGATACATAATACACAAGCCTATTGTAACAGTATATAACATGTATGGAAAGACATGAAATGGTACAAGAAATCAAGATCTGAAGATGAAACAGTACAAGAACGAAAACGTAAAGAATGTGGCATGTCATCGAAAATCGTGCTAATAAACGTGACTATAAGTAAATCGGGATAACCGCAACTCAATGGGAGCTCACATTCCTATAGTCAGTAGGCCGACGGGGACTCCCTAACTATAGTAAGTCTCATTCACACTCGATGGGAGCTCACGAACGAGGTGGTCAAGTATAGTCAACGTCTAATAACATGTCTAGGTTAAGGCAAATACAGGTAATCAAATCAAGTCAAGTCCAAGTAATGAAAACAAGTCAACACCCAAAAATACGAAAATCTACACAAGTATAGTGAAGCATAGTTCCAGTTGGTGATATAAAAAAGAAAGACATGTAGCATATAAGAAAACAAGTAAGAAAATATCATGAGGCATATACAAGAATCATGTGATAGTACAAGAAAGTAATAGACATGAATTTGAATGGCTAAAAATAAATATGCATAATACTGTACAAGTTGGCAAGGTATACTTGCCTGGGGGTAGTATGTAGTACCAACAATATCCAATTAAGTCAATGGGCCACAAAAGCCAAACTCCCGCTGTAGGAGCGTAAAAAAATGCTTCATAGACTGAGTCAAAGAGATAGAACTTTACACTCAAAATGAGCTGTTTTACGCCAGGGACAAGTCAGCTACTTTACGCCAGGGACAGGTCAGCTATTTTACGCCAGGGGCAAGCCGACTACTTTACGCTTGAGACAGGCTGTCAAATCATACATTTAATGCAAGTGATAATGACTTTGACATAATGATTTGCTGACAACATGTAACACAGAAGTCGAGAGGATCAGATTTTTACCAAGCTCGATACTTGTCGTATGGTGTGCAAAAAAGGCTACTTTACGCTCAATAATTACTTCTTTTTACGCATGATAGTTATGTGAGCTTTTACGCTCAAGGCTATTGTGGGCGTAAAGTCTATTTGGGATAGTTTTACGCTCAAGGCTATTTTAGCCACTTTACGTTGAGAAGTTTTAATTGTGTTGTTTTTACGCCAGTTGCTACATTACGCTCGGAGCATATTTTGGGGACATTTTTACGCCCGATCCTTCCTGACTAATTTGGAACGTGGTTTATCCACGTGGCTTTTATACCAAATTTATTGAAGAACGTGTATACGTGCTCCCTATTTTTTTTTGGAATAATGGGACGCGTGTCAACATATTCAGTGGGTGACTTCCATCGTGGGTGACAGTTACCAGCGTACAAAACTCAATTTTGTTGCTTTTTACGCACAATGAGTTAAGTCTATAAATAGACTTATTTTCTTTATAACAAGGGCATCAGGAACACAGGGACAGAGGAGGATACATAGAGATCAGAGCCCAGAAACTTTGATTCCCCGAGAGCATTCTTCTTCAAATTTTCTTCCAGAACAGAGTGAAGCAAAGTAGGAAAGCATTCGACCTCGCCATCAGTCCCCAAGTGCGTCGATACCTTTTTGGTGACTTAGTTCTTCCAGTTGTTCATCTTCTAGCAGTGATCTTCATCATCATCGTATGGTCCAAATAACAAAGTGATCGCCTTCAGATCAGACTTCCATAGCAATACTTCCCAAAGCAATTTGTATTTCTTGTACTTTTTCTCCTTTTATTTTCAAGAGCCGATTTTTCAGGCATTTTGTTAAGTGAAACAAAATGACGACTCTGCTGGGGACGACCTTCTCCTCTGACGAGGAGTCAATTGCTCAATACGATGATGTGTCAATTGGATCGACAAAGAAGACTCTGGTTGTGCACTTCGACCAGACTGCCTATGAAGAAATACTCCGGACTGGGGGTAGCAACCGCTGCTCCAATGTTCAGAAATTACAGAAGGCGCAAAAAGTTTGGGTTCCCAAATCCAAGGCATCCTCGGATCTCCCTACTGTCTCTGCAAGCAAAGGAATCCTTCCTACCCCTGTTAGGCTCCCATCTGTGATGAGGCAGTCTCTACTTCGGTGATACGCCATTCGCGTAAAAACAAGTCTTCCGTTTGTAACGTGGCAGACTCTCCGGTGTTACGCTCTGGGCGTAAAAATCAGGTTTTGTGCCCTGAGCGTAAAAATCATATTTTATGTCCTGGGCGTAAAAAACATGTCTTCCGTCTGTGACGTGGCAGACTCCAATGCTTTACATTCTGAGCGTAACAATAAGTCTCCCGTCTGTGACGCGGTAGACACACAAAATTTATGTTCTACACGTAAAGGAAAATCTCCCGTCTATGACATGGCAGATACTCATATTTTGCGCTCTATACGTAAAGGTAAATCTCCTGTCTGTGACAGTGTAGATAAAATTCACAATAATGCTTCTGCATCTAATGTGAATGTACCTGCACGTATGAAGCATAAAAACATAGTTGGTAAAACTTCTGTTTTTAACCAACAACCTTCTTATACTGCTGTACGCAAGGTACCAAACTTACAAATTACACGCAATAAAGATGGAGTTTTTCTTGCTCAAAAATCTCAGGATTTACGTACGCAACTCCAAGCACGTAAAAATGTACAGTTTGGTTCTGCGAATACAGCCAGTAATCTTCTTTATACACAAGGGACTAAATATTTTTCTACCTCAAATGTAATAAACAAGACTACTTCATCTACTCCATCTGATTTACGCGAATTGCTAATGCAAAAGCGTAAAAATAGACAATCTCCCATGACACTCCCCTAAGAAAATCATCATTGTGAGTGTCACCAGATTATAATTAAATGTTGTTGTTCGGTTTCTAAACGATCAGTTTTTGATCGGTTAAATTTTAATGCGCCTCAACAACAAGATGATGACCAAGAACATGAGTTGTCATATGCATCAGTCAACATGGCATCTCATACCAACAGAGGACGACGTCCTAGATGGAACACGTCCCAAATTCTAGGTCAACAACAATTCAACAGACTTCTTGATTCCTTTGAAGGAGTATATCAGAATACTCGATCAAGAAGACAAAGACAGTTGCAGACTTCTGATTCAGAAGCTGGGGGTACTCAATCTTTTGAGTCTGAAACTGATAGTGTTGATTCATACCTCTATACTAATCCCTCTGTATCTTCAAGAGAGGTTGAATCCTACGCTTTTGGAGATGAACCAGAGACGTCATCTGCTAATACAAAACAGCGTCTCACTGTCGTTGAGCAATCACTGAAAGACATGCTTAACATGATGCAAAGCATGCACCAGATAATAACGGCTCAACAAACTGCTCAACCGGCAATAGTAACACCGGTACAGGTAGCAGCACAAACTCAAGATAGCCAAGGGGCTGATATACCTTTGAATATTCAAGCGCCTGCTGTTAACCAAAATTCGGCATCTCCAGATCCCATCATTCCAGAAGATGTACCATTTCCGGTAGGGGTTACGGTACATCCAACAACCATTCAATCAAATGTGCTTTCTCAAACCAGTGAAGCTATTCAAGCAGTGCGTGAGCTCAAAGCACAGTTTGAAGTTTTGAAGCACAAGGATCAGCTCCAAAGGTTTGGGATTAAGCAACCTTATCCTCCTCATTGGAATGATGTACCCTTTCCACCGAAATTTAAGCCACAATCAATGGTATTGTTTGATGGAAAGGCTTCTCCTAGTCAGTATATTAATTACTTTGATATTATGACTGTACATCTACAGAAAAATGATACTCTTCTCACTCGAGTGTTCATTGGGTGCTTGACGGGTTCAGCTTACGACTGGTATCGTAGTTTACCCGACAATTGCATTTCGTCTTTTGACGAATTTAAGGCAATGTTTCTCTCCCGCTTCTATGAAGGAGGTATAGACATGAACATGTCCTCCTTAATAGAAATCAAACAAAAGGAGAAAGAAGATACTCGGACATTCATTGAACGTTTCCGACAGGCGACTCTAAAGATGCCTCCTGGTATGCCAGATTCAGTGTTAATTGATACATACAAGATGAATCTGCGACCATCCATTGCTGTCTTCACGGGTTCCCAATCCACAGATTGGGCCTCGTTTATTATAGCAGCAGTTTCTGCCGAGACCAATGGTAGGTTGGCTCGCGAACATGGAATGATCTTTGCCTCAGAGGATAAGGGAAAGAAAGGTAATCCTGGTAATAATTCTGGCAATCGTAATGCAAAAGGAAAGGACACCCTTATGGTTAATCTTTCCAAAAACAAAACGACACCCAATAATCAGGAGTCTTCTAAGCCAAAAGAAGAATATTCTTTTGACGAGAGTGATATCCCAGGGATATTCCAATGTCTGGTGAAGAGTGGCAAACTCCAGATCCCGGAGCCAAAGAGGCCTAATGAGGTGAATCTGACTGACAACCCCAAATATTGTATCCATCACATATACATCAATCATCCTACCAGGGTTTGTTATGTCCTAAAGAAGAAAATCCAGGAGCTAATTAATGCCAATGCCATCTCTTTAACTAACGATGAGCATACGGTCACAACCAATATGGTTTCTCTTCAATTTGGAGATTTTCTTTCTCAACAAATACCAGATGGAATTATTCCAATTTTGAAGGCGACGATGAAGATTGTGAATATCCCGCCTGCCAGGGAAGAAAATAAAAGATTGTTGCCTCTTACATTAAAGAATGGTGAAATTATGTGGGTACATCCTGACTTAGTACCTGAAATGGAAGATGAAGGTAAAACTTCAAAATCTAGGAAAGGTAATAAAGTCAAAACCTACAACATGATTTCTCATGTTATTCCAGATCCTGATGATTTGGATCATTTATGGGATGGCATTCCTTTGGAAGATACACTGAGAGGATTGAGCATATGCCCTCCAAGTCTGGCTCCTCCTACAAAGCTCAAGCTTACTCATCAGCAGTGGCTAGCCATGAATAGTGTTCCCTTATACAGGGCACAACAAGTCTTCGCTGCTTATAAAAAAGCTCCTGTAGGGATTTTTCCTCGTATCCCGAATCTTTCTCCCCCCGTAGCTACAGAGACTTCTATTCCTCATTCTCCTGTAGTTACAGAGATCTCTTCTTCTTCCTCTGTTGAACCACCTGTTAAAAGTCCGCTGCCCACTCACTTGTACAGTCAGCAATCTGTCCTTCTCATGAAGAAGATGTGTTATGACTTTTAAAAGACAGAAGGTTTGAATTATGATAAAGGAATACGACTTCCTTTACAAATTCAAAGTCAAAAATCCACTGTTGGATTGGGTTCTGAGGTTCCTCATAACAATCCTCGTAAGAAGAAGGCTAAGGAAAGGAAGACTAAATCCTGCAATATGGTACTTCCTTCTTCTGAGTCTGAAGAAGAAACCGTTGCTGGTACAAGATCTGGAAAAGAGTACCACAAAGATTATGAGGGATCCTCCAAAGATGCAGAGAATGTTGAAACACCACCAACTCAACCGTCTCATGTTAGCATAACAAGCATGACAGGCCTTTGTGCTATACTGGGTATATTGAATCCACTGAAGTTGACAGGATTTATATTGATCCTGGGTCTTCCATTAGCATAATTCTTCAAAGTATGCTAAGACCGTTGAGGATTCCTACTAGTGACTTGACTTACTAGTACCACAATCGTTGGATTCAACTCTGGAAAGACTAAACCACTGGGGAAAATTCGTCTGAAAATCTAGATTGGTGATCTTCGAACTATGGCAACATTCTATGTTATTAATTCAGACGTATCCTACAACATCCTTCTTGGAAGACCGTGGTTACATGAGCATAACATCGTGCCTTCAACTCTCCACCAATGCTTCAAGTACGTGGATTCCCAAGGGGTTGTAAAGACTGAGTTTGCTGATATCAATCCTTTCAAGGGTGTCGAAGCCTATTTTTCTGATTCAAAGCTCTACAAATAAGAACATATAAAGGAGATATCAGACATGGCTGAAGATCGATCATTTGTCGAAGATCAGTCTATTAATGAAGATTCACCAGAAGAGCAACCATTGAAAATCAAAGTCAAAGGGCGAATTCAACCCCAATCTGTCAACAATCAACCTCTGATGATCAAGGTTAAAGGAAGAACTCAAGCTTCATCTGAGGAATCAGTGAATGTTCCTGCTAAAAGCCAATTTCAACCTCTTGTGAGCAAGGTCAAAGGGCGTACTTTTCGTACGAATGATCCAGAGCCACCATTGATCGTCAATCTTGGCAAGTCTACGCAGAAGACGGATGTGTAGCACCCAGTTTTCCAAATGAGGGTAATTTTGAAATTTCGTGTTTATAATTATTTTAATAATAATATTTAATTCATGATATAATTTTTTGTGATTTTAAATTATTTTAAAATTATTTAAATCAATGACTTGTGGTTTTGACGTTTTGCTAGTGAAACCCTAGAGACTGTTTGACCTAGAGCCTAACCATGTGATTATGATATTTTAATGTCATTTCTGGCCTAAGGATATTTTGCATTTGACCTCTTTGAATTATTTTGATATTATTTTATTATTTATGATATTGTTTTGGGATTATTTGAGTCGGGTTCGAATTTTATCTCAATCCGACTTGTAACGGGGACCCGGGGTAACTTATATTCTAGTTGGACCCATGCATTAGTTAGCCATGGCCCACATTTTAATTAGTCATGTTAGAAAGATTAGTCATAATCCTAATTATTAGGTTAACCATTTAGAGTTTTTATTTTGACCCTTTTACCCCCAAACCCTAACCAAAATTGTTTTAAACACTTGTAACTAAGGGAGGGGCAAACTTGTAATATTCAATGAGGGGGGATAACCATTGTGGCCGGCCCTAATAGGACTCCCATCTTATTTTCTTTCTTTGAGAAGTCTTCTTCCCCAAGTGCTCTCAAGCTCTCCCAAGGAAGAAGCCTTTCTCCTTGGATTTTCTCTCCTTTAGGTAACATTTTCTTCTCTTTTATTTCTCTATTTTGCATTTAGGAAAGTTTTAACCATAGAAATGACCCCCATTGTTCTGTCCCTATTTTGTGTCCTCTTGTGTCCATTATGTGTCCTTTAGGGATTTCTATTTTATTATTGTTGTGTCTTGTGTTCATGGGGAAAATCCCCAAACTTGGACACACTTTATATTTAAAATATAGAATAAATAAATTAATTCATATTAAATCTCAGATTTGAATATGTAGAGATGTGTTCTTGAGTACTTTACATTTCATTCATGTATCTCTTATAGATGTGTTCATGTTACATATATAGATTTGTGTAAAATATATTGTAATGAGAGTGTACCTATATTTATATATGTAATAAATGGTTCATGATGATTATATAATCAAGTTTGTGAGTGTGGTTCCTCATATTATTATTGTCATTATTGTTGTGGATAATTAGGATATATATTGTGTATTCTTTTGGCTCAAACTATCTAAATCCGTCATGATTTTTATCCACGTTTTTAATTTCAGCCCTAACATAGAAATGTCATAACTTCTAGCTCAAAGCTCGGTTTAATCTCCCGTTTTTTTAAAAGAAGCGTATTAAAGTTAGCTTTCCAAAAACATATATTAGTAGGCCTAATTCTTTCTATAACTTTCTGGAGAATTATTTGAGAAAGATAAACGCGTTCTCGGTGTTTTCGTGATTTCGGGAGTTTCCGGAAACGAAAACGCGATCCGTTTGAAGTTTCGGAAAGCTAACACATAGATCTATAACATACTTTAATCCTAGATTTTAATTCATGCTGAGATGTTACAGTATTGATTATTAGTAGGAGTTACTATTCGGAATATGCATTTTGTGCACCCTTGTGTGTAATATAATGTTCTATTTGATTTTAACCCATGTTAATGTATATACATTATGTAATTAAATAGAGAATGAAAGCATGAGTAAATAGTTAAATAAATGATGTATGAGGTGTAAGTATCCTATCTAATGTAAGCATGTATAAGTATGGCTTGTAATGAATATGTAGGTTCCATAGTATATAATGTATGGTGCATATAGTAGTGCAAGAGAATAAATGAATGATGAATGAATGCAAGCATGAATGTAATGTAATAATAGATGTAATGTATGTAATATACAAGTTAATAAGATGTAATGTTCTATGTTAACACAAATCCTATATTACCTCATGTACCCCCTTACACTATGTTGACACTCTCACACTTGACACTTTGTTCACTTATACTTTGACACTCTTTGATATGTATACACTATGTATTCCCATTTAACCCTCACTTGCTCCTTTGCCATGTTCACATACACACACATAGCCTCTTAAATAAGTATTTATGAATATAGTTAACTTAGCTATGTATGCATATTATATATATGTTAGCATATTGTGTTGTAATATATAAGTTTATATAACCATTTGAAATGCCATAATTATAGACCTAATGTTGAATACCAATATATGCATGTGTATATATGTGTAGACATATATAGCTTAAAGTAATAGATTACCTAGTGTATATCCAATGTGAATTCTTGCCTATTTGAGTATTGAATAATTGCATGCTATATAGAGTTGGGTGTATGTTGGCTTGTATAGCCTTGTATTGATGTGTGCTTGCTAGGATAGTCTTGGTTAGGCCTAGTAAGACTTGCTGGGTTAGGACATGACCTAGTTTGACCTAGTTTGACTAGTGCAGTTGACCAGAGTTGACCAAGGGTTGACTTTGGCCTAGTTTGACCTAGATTCATGTAGAATGTATTGTAGTGCTTTATATTACCCTTCTGGACATGTTGTGAATTATGCTGTTCTAATTAGGAGCCAGACACCTCTCCTCGGACAGTATCTTTACCTTGGACATTCAGATATCAGGCGAGTACATTCTCTGATCATTTTATATCTTGTGTAGGATTATATTTCCTGCTTTAGATTACTTTACATGATACTGACATGTTGGAAACACGGATTAGTACTATATGGATCTTGTTGTGCGATGTTATCCCCTTAGCGGATACATCGGATATTCGTGTTTGTGTACTTTATCGTGAGCATCGTGTACTCCTTATATTCATGACATTCGTGTACAAATCGTGTGAAATCGTGTATATTCATGTATTCACATGATCTCGTGTGCGACTATACTTCGTGTGCAATAACATAACTTAGCTTGATCCTTGTGTATTGATTGGGGCGGGGGAGTAGAAGTGGTTATGTAATCAATCCAGTAGATTACTCGTGTACAACCTCTGTAGATTACTCGTGTACAACATCGTACCGTTTACATAACCATCTTGTGCTCTGAATCACTAGTCACTGATAGTTCTCTATATATTGTAGCCATTTACTTACAGTCTCTCTCTTTTTCATCATGTTATTTCTTCAGATCCTGTATCTTACTTTCTAGCATGTTTATATTTTCTAACCTGTTATGATATTGTTGAGATGTACTGTACTCGCTCCTGTCCTGACTGGACCCGTTGATAAATTTTACAGATAGCTTGGAGATTGCATGCTAGCCTAGAGGAGACACATTAGAGGTTGTTTAGATAGTTATTTCAATTGTCTGGAGTTGTATTTACTTTATGGATTACTGTATCTGAGTTTGGAGATTTGAAATGTATTTCTGGATTTGTGTATCTTAGACACTTAGATTTCTCTCTGTTGTACCTCTTTTGGATTTTATGTTTTATCTATCCTTATCATGCTCTACTTTAGATGTGATTGAGTCTGTACCTGCTATGTCACCCACATTCGGGGAGTATAAACTGTTTAGCCTTATACTGTTAGATGCATGAGACCTAGGACAGCGTTCTACCGCCGACACTGCGGCGTAGGCTGGACGTACCCACTTTTTGTGCCCTAACTCTAGGGTGCGGGTCGTGACACGTTTTTAGTGGTGGCCCATACAGGTCGAGATTCGTATTAATGCGATTTCGTAGTTGCGCAACAACTTAGTTGTACTACTACGAGCCTGCTATAGGATATATAAATTAAGATGTTAGGATGAGAGGATACTCAATCACTGTTAAGATTCCTTGAGAGATTCCTGGGATGACCCTTGAGAATCTCATTTTGAATTCCGATTTAAACTCCTTTTCCTTGTTTTGATTCACCTTTTTTCCTTGATTTGAATTTGATTTTGTGGATTCATTGTAGAACTTTGAATCCTGGTATTAGTTGATGATTTTGATAAAATTTTGTAGTTGTTGATTTAATTTTGTATTTAGATTAATATTTTCAAATCCAAGGTACTCAATCACACTTAGGATTCTTTGAGAGATTTCTGGGACGACCCCTGAGAAACTCATTTTGAACTTCAATTGGAATTTCTTTTCCTCTTGTTTGGATTCACCCTCATTCCTTGCTATTGAATTTAAGCTTGATGGGTTCCTCTCGTTTGAACCGATGAGAAGGAACATATCTTCATTATTCTTTCTCGCCATTATTCTCTTGCATTCTTATTTACCTCTTATCTTAAACTCTGTCTCAATACATTAATTACCCATATCTTGTCGTCCCTACCAGATGTACTTCGAAACCCTTGAATCTTCGTATCTTTTGCATGGGGAAGGCTAAGGAAGTGACGTAAATTATGTAGCTCAGAGAAGACGTAACTGGTTATTTTATGATGATCTAAAGGAAATCAAATGTGGAGTGTTCCATATGGAAACTTGAGATAGAAATGTGGTAAAGGTCTCGAATAGAATAAAGAGATGTATACTGCCAATCTGGAAACAATTACATTTAGAGAAATTTTGGGGTTATGAGATAGTTTATAGGTGTATTCAAAACTAATGAGGATATCAGAGGTCAACCTAGTTTTGAGAACTTATAAAATCTTGGTTATTGATTCTGGGGAAAACTTTTACTCTGAGGCTATGTAGAAGGTTAGTAAGGAAAAAGAGAAGTTAATTGTGTTTAATAAGGATATTAAACAAGATGTTGCGAGGAAATGACTTGGGATAGAGAGATCACAAAGTTATGGAAGTTTAGAGATTGTTGTGAAATATTTTTAGGAGAATAATATTCAAGGGTGTATGTCGAAGAAAATACGGAAGTTGATTTTATGATGGAAGATAAGTTTTGTAAGGCCTAGAAATTTAAATTAAATAATACGAGGCGAACAATTTGAACAAGTTCAAGGAATTTGTAAACGGGATTTAGAGGTTTTGGGTCAAATTTAAGACAAGGTGAAAGAACTTGGAAATTTAAATAAATGGTTAATGTTGATTCCTAAATGTGAGGGCTGTGCTTCAAGAGTGATGTTTGGAAATTGGGAATTACCTACGGTAGTCTTGGTAAGGATTTAAGTAAAGGTTAAATTTTTATATGGAGACTGGTGAGGTAAAGATATGATTGGCAAGTTATGACCAGATGAACTTAAGAGTATCAGAAGCAGATGACTAACTCGATCTTCATTATTTTTGTGCATTAATTACCACCTCTTGAACTCCCACTTTCTAATTGAGATCCTTGACGTTCCTTATCGTGACTTTGATATTCAGAATGTAATACTAGCTGTTACCCTCCAACAAATCTTATATGCAAGACCTAGACGAGCTCACCTTCGTGTAGGTATATCATATCCCACTAAAACCCGTCTTCTTGTACTCTATTTTTTGATATGATTTTCTGGTCAACTGGCTAAACTATAAACTCTACCATTATACTAAATTTCTTCTTATTTTAATTAGAAATCCAGCCTTGACTCAATTCTTTCGACCCGACATGTGATGGTGTTCTGCTTGTTTCCTTAGATGCTTAACCTTGTACCTTATCTGATTACTTGACCCGTTGGTTAAGAAACTTGGACTATGTAATTCCTTTCATCATTACCACCCTTATATCTTGTGCTGCTAAATTAGCCTTAGTTTTGCAAGCTTATCTATTTTTGAGCTTGGTCATGATATATTTTATTGGGTGGCCACCCACTAACATATTGTCTAATCTGAACCGGTACATGATGGTCTGATCAACCTATTGCACTTTGGTTCGCTTTTCATGTATCAAACTACGAGAATTGAGACATAGTTAAACTTGACCCTAGAGTCTCATTCGCGACAGCCTTGACAATTCTCCTTGAAATCTTTTCATCGCCTATGAACCTCGTATTTGTACTCAGTCGAATTAAATTTAATCATGACCTGAACCTCCATCATTGGATGCTCGTGCTCATACTTTGATTTCATTGATTTCCCTTCTTGCCCAAATCTCGTTTTATCCCGAAATTGATCAACTTAGATCGTGTCAAGACAAAAATCTATTTGTGATTTGTTGTGCCTAAATTTTTAATTTTTGCCATTTTATGGAGTAGTAACCTTTTAATAATTTCTTAGTTGCTTGTTAATGACCAATTTTTATATAGGATGGTAGACAGCCCTACAACCTTGATGATTGTTGTTCCCTTACCTTCCCAATTAGGACACCCTAGATTGTTTGCGTGTTGATACCATAGTATTGTTTTGACCTAGAATGATTAGTGTACCTAGGTGAGACTTCCAACTGCTACGGTATGCCCTGACCTTGTATACTATTATTTCAAATTGCATGATTTAGATAAAAAAATTTAGACCTTGATTGTTGGAAAATAGGGACGTCACCCTATTAGTATCAGTTGTAGATATATATAGGTTAGTCCTTGATGTGGGGATGTGTGTCTATAAACATGTAGCTTATGAGATTTATGAGATTATAGTATCAGCCTTGATAGGATGTACTAGTCTTTTGGTGAGTATAAATGTGTTATGAGAGATAGGGGCCTATATGTCTTAGTAATGCATCGTTCCTATGGTAATAGAATGTATTAATAGATGGTTAATAGGAAGATAATAGTTTGAGCATACCTATAGCCTATGATCAGTTCCTTTTCATCCTTAGTTAAGACCACTTTAAAATAGGTCCAGTCCCTTGGATATAGGTTCCAGTCCATATTTTATTAAAGTTCCATTGCCGCCGTACAGCAGAGCAGTGTTGGAGATATTCCTAGATTGACACTATGTAGATGTCCGTTTATTATTCCAGTGTTAGGAAGTGTTACCTTAGATATTGGGTAGGTTAGAGGCTCTAGAAGGAGTACTATCGATCTTAAATTTCGAGGACGAAATTTTTCTAAGGTGGGTAGAGTTGTAGCACCCAGTTTTCCAAATGAGAGTAATTTTAAAATTTCGTGTTTATAATTATTTTAATAATGATATTTAATTCATGATATAATTTTTGGTGATTTTAAATTATTTTAAAATTATTTAAATCAATGACTTGTGGTTTTGACGTTTTGCTAGTGAAACCCTAGAGACTGTTTGATCTAGAGCCTAACCATGTGATTATGATATTTTAATGTCATTTCTGGCCTAAGGATATTTTGCATTTGACCTCTTTGAATTATTTTGATATTATTTTATTATTTATGATATTATTTTGGAATTATTTGAGTCGGGTTCGAATTTCATCTCAATCCGACTTGTAACGGGGACCCGGGGTAACTTAGATTCTAGTTGGACCCATGCATTAGTTAGCCATGGCCCACATTTTAATTAGTCATGTTAGAAAGATTAGTCATAATCCTAATTATTAGGTTAACCATTTAGAGTTTTTATTTTGACCCTTTTACCCCCAAACCCTAACCAAAATTGTTTTAAACAATTGTAACTAAGGGAGGGGCAAACTTGTAATATTCAATGAGGGGGGGATAACCATTGTGGTCGGCCCTAATAGGACTCCCATCTCATTTCCTTTCTTTGAGAAGCCTTCTTCCCCAAGTGCTCTCAAGCTCTCCCAAGGAAGAAGTCTTTCTCCTTGGATTTTCTCTACTTTAGGTAATATTTCCTTCTCTTTTATTTCTCCATTTTGTATTTAGGAAAGTTTTAACCATAGGAATGACCCCCATTGTTCTGTCCCTATTTTGTGTCCTCTTGTCTCCATTATGTGTCCTTTAGGGATTTCTATTGTATTATTGTTGTGTCTTGTGTTCATGGGAAAAATCCCCAAACTTGGACACACTTTATATTTGAAATATTGATTAAATAAATTAATTCATATTAAATCTCAGATTTGAATATGTAGAGATGTGTTCTTGAGTACTTTACATTTCATTCATGTATCTCTTATAGATGTGTTCATGTTACATATATAGATTTGTGTAAAATATATTGTAATGAGAGTGTACCTATATTTATATATGTAATAAATGGTTCATGATGATTATATAATCAAGTTTGTGAGTGTGGTTCCTCATATTATTATTGTCATTATTTTTGTGGATAATTAGGATATATATTGTGTATTCTTTTGGCTCAAACTATCTAAATCCGTCATGATTTTTATCCACGTTTTTAATTTCAGCCCTAACTTAGAAATGTCATAACTTCTAGCTCAAAGCTCGGTTTAATCTTCCATTTTTTTTAAAAGAAGCGTATTGAAGTTAGCTTTCCAAAAACATATATTAGTAGGCCTAATTATTTCTATAACTCTCTGGAGAATTATTTGAGTGTCAGCTGTACGAAAGACAAACGCGTTCTCGGTGTTTTCGCGATTCCGGGAGTTTCCGAAAACGAAAACGCGATCCGTTTGAAGTTTCGGAAAGCTAACACATAGATCTATAACATACATTAATCCTAGATTTTAATTTATGCTGAGATGGTATAGTATTGATTATTAGTAGGAGTTACTATTTGGCATATGCATTTTGTGCACCCTTGTGTGTAATATAATGTTCTATTTGATTTTAACCCATGTTAATGTATATACATTATGTAATTAAATAGAGAATACAAGCATGAGTAAATAGTTAAATAAATGATGTATGAGGTGTAAGTATCCTATCTAATGTAAGCATGTATAAGTATGGCTTGTAATGAATATGTAGGTTCCATAGTATGTAATGTATGGTGCATATAGTAGTACAAGAGAATAAATGAATGAATGTAAGCATGAATGTAATGTAATAATAGATGTAATGTATGCAATAAACAAGTTAACGAGATGTAATGTTCTATGTTAACACAAATCCTATATTACCTCATGTACCCTCTTACACTATGTTGACACTCTCACACTTGATACTTTGTTCACTTATACTTTGACACTCTTTGATATGCATACACTATGTATGCCTATTTAACCCTCACTTGCTCCTTTGCCATGTTCACATACACACACATAGCCTCTTAAATAAGTTTTTATGAATATAGTTAACTTAGCTATGTATGCATATTATATATATGTTAGCATATTGTGTTGTAATATATAAGTTTATATAACCATTTGAAATGCCATGATTATAGACTAATGTTGAATACCAATATATGCATGTGTATATATATATATATATATATATATATATATATATATATATATATATATAAATATATATATATATATATATATATATATATATATATATATATATATAAAATATATATATATAAAATATATAAAATATATATATATATAAAAATATATATATAAAAAAAAAAAAAATATATATATAAAATATATATATATATATATATATATATATATATATATATATATATATATATATATATATATATATATATATATATATATATATATATATATATATATATATATATATATAGCTTAAAGTAATAGATTACCTAGTGTATATCCAATGTGAATTCTTGCCTATTTGAGTATTGAATAATTGCATGCTATATAGAGTTGGGTGTATGTTGGCTTATATAGCCTTGTATTGATGTGTGCTTGCTAGGATAGTCTTGGTTAGTCCTAGTAAGACTTGCTGGGTTAGGACATGACCTAGTTTGACCTAGTTTGACTAGTACAGTTGACCAGAGTTGACCAAGGGTTGACTTTGGCCTAGTTTGACCTAGATTCATGTAGAATGCATTGTAGTACTTTATATTACCTTTCTAGACATGTTGTGACTTGTGCTGTTCTAATCAGGAGCCAGACACCTCTCCTCGGACAGTATCTTTACCTTGGACATTCAGATATCAGGCGAGTACATTCTCTGATCATTTCGTATCTTGTTTAGGATTATATTTCCTGCTTTAGATTACTTTACATGATGCTGACACGTTAGAAACATGGATTAGTACTATATGGATCTTGTTGTGCGATGTTATCCCCTTAGCGGATACATCGGATATTTGTGTTCGTGTACTTTATCGTGAGCATCGTGTACTCCTTGTATTCGTGACATTCGTGTATAAATCGTATGAAATCGTGTATATTCATGTATTCACATGATCTCGTGTGCGACTATACTTCGTGTGCAATAACATAACTTAGCTTGATCCTTATGTATTGATTTGGGCGGGGGAGTAGAAGTGGTTATGTAATTAATCCAGTAGATTACTCGTGTACAACCTCTGTAGATTACTCGTGTACAACATCGTACCGTTTATATAACCATCTTGTGCTCTGAATCACTAGTCACTGATAGTTCTCTATATATTGTAGCCATTTACTTACAGTCTCTCTCTTTTTCATCATGTTATTTCTTCAGATCCTGTATCTTACTCTCTAGCATATTTATATTTTCTAACCTGTTATGATATTGTTGAGATGTACTGTACTCGCTCCTATCCTGACTGGACCCGTTGATAAATTTTACAGATAGCTTGGAGATTGCATGCTAGCCTAGAGGAGACACATTAGAGGTTGTTTAGATAGTTATTTCAATTGTCTGGAGTTGTATTTACTTTATGGATTACTGTATCTGAGTTTGGAGATTTGAAATGTATTTCTAGATTTGTGTATCTTAGACACTTAGATTTCTCTCTGTTGTACCTCTTTTGGATTTCATGTTTTATCTATCCTTATCTTGCTCTACCTTAGATGTGATTGAGTCTGTACCTGCTATGTCTCCCCCATTCGGGGAGTATAAACTGTTTAACCTTATACTGTTAGATGCATGAGACCTAGGACAGCATTTTACCGCCGACACTGCGACATAGGCTGGACGTACCCACTTCTCGTGCCCTAACTCTAGGGTGCGGGTCGTGACAGGATGATGGTCCGTTAATGATCAATCCGAAGCGTAGTAGTCAAATTGTAAATGATGTAAATATTGATCATTTTGTACTTTTCGATATCAATGAAGATTTTATTTTTGAGTATATGGCTGTCAAATTTGTTGAAAGAATGACTTTATCTTCTGATAATCAAAGTCATAGATACAGAGGAAACCTTATACATTGACAATAAGGAAAATTCTTTTCCTTCCTCATATCGATGTTGGACCTTATGCTCAAAGGTTCCTAACATCTTCTTCCTATCTTCTTCCTGTAGCCGCTTTATCGCAAGCTTGTGTAACTTATAGACGTCACGAGGAATCTTATTTCGTGATTCCGTCTGATAAGAAAAATAAGCGTCAAATTGTGTTTGGCCTGGCTAGAAATATCCTTGTTGCTCAGACAGATGATCTGAGAGATAAAGATAAAGGAAGAATCCGAATTGACAAATATAGTCAACAATCTCTCAAGATTATCCAGAATATGGAATATAATTTGAAGACTATACAAGGTCTTAATCAAGGTAAGGGTAGACGATTACCATTAAGTGGTGATCCGTTTTATCAGAAAACTCGTCATGGATTGGGATATGGTCCGTCCCATATGTTTAATGACGATATTCAAGAAGAATTATCTTCTAGCTCTTCACAATCATCAGATTCGGAAGAAATTCAATTCATCAAATCCGATACGTCTCACTCCTCATATGTTAGAAGAGGTTATTATGATGAATCTGAACAAATATTCTCAGTAAACATGATTCAAACTGATGGTGAATCTGAACCATTTGAGAATGATCCTTGGGCTCAACAGATGGACACTCAATGAAAACTTTGTTTTGAACAGCGACAGCCACCTACTGAGGATGAGATTGTCCAGATTGATGTTGGAGATGGAACTACGTCCAAACCAATATTCATTAGTAAAAACCTTTCTGAAGATGAAAAGGAAGAGTTGATAAAATTGATTAAAAAATATATTAATATTTTTACATGGAGTTATGAGGATATGCCAGGTCTAGATCCTAAAGTTGCTACTCATAAACTCAATATTCTTCCTAATGCCAAGCCTGTAAAACAACAGCAACGACGTTTTCGACCAGATATGATGGATGCAATTGAGGCGGAAGTCAAAAAGCTGATCACATGTGGCTTTGTTCGTGAAGAACAACACCCCGATTGGGTTGCCAACATTGTTCCTGTTATGAAGAAGAACGAAAAAGTCCGAGTTTGCATAGATTTTCGAGATCTTAATGCAGCTTGTCCAAAGGATGAATTTCTACTTCCGATTACCGATGTCATGATAGACAATACATGCAGTTTTGAATGTATGTCTTTCATGGATGGATTCTCAGGATATAATCAAATTAAGATGCACCCAGAAGATGAGAAGCATACTGCTTTTCATACACCCCTTGGGGTTTATTGCTATACAGTTATGCCATTTGGTCTTAAAAATGCCGGTGCCACGTATCAACGGGCTATGAGCAACATCTTTCAAGAACATCTACGGAAGACAGTTGAATGTTACGTAGATGACATTGCTGTCAAGAGTCGATCAAAAGATGATCACATTCAAGACTTGAAGATAGTATTCCATTTGATGCGTCAACATCAATTGAAAATGAACTCTACTAAGTCTTTTTTTGGGGTTTCCAATGGCAAGTTTTTAGGATTTGTCATTACTTCTCAGGGTATCCATGTTGATCCTGATAAGGTTAAAGCAATTCTTGAAATGCGTCCTCCTCGTAATCTGAAAGAACTTCGTGGCTTTCAGGGTCGTATTGTTTATATCAGGAGATTTATATCTAATCTCTCTGGAAGATGTCAACCTTTCTTCCGTCTATTAAAGAATGGTGTATCATTTGTTTGGGATGAAGCGAGTCAGAAAGCCTTCAATGATATCAAACAATACCTTACAAATCAACCTGCTCTGGTACCTTCAGTGGTAGGAAGACCATTTTTGCTATATGCTCGAGCTTTGGATCATTCACTTGGTGCTCTTCTTGCACAAAAAAGTGATATGGGGCATGAACAAGCGATTTATTATCTTAGCCGAATGATGGTTGGAGCTGAACACAGGTATACTCCTGTAGAAAAGGAATGTCTGGCACTAGTTTTTGCAGTCCAAAAGATAAGATATTATGTGACAGGACAGACTATTCATGTTATCTCTAGAATAAATCCCATTCGGATATTGATGAAAAAACCAAGCATTCTTAACTCTAGGTTAGCTACCTGGGCGATGTTGCTCACTCCTTATGACATGGTTTATGTACCTCAAAAATCAGTGAAGGGTCAAGCATTAGCTAATTTCTTAGCTGCTCATCCTATACCTGAAACATCGAAGTTATATGAGGATATTCCAGATGAAGTCGTAGATTGCAACATGACTTTGAAGGATGACATCTGGCAATTATATTTTGATGGAGCATCACGGGTTGGACCTAAAGGTAATATCGTCTCTGGAGTAGGAATCGTCTTGGTTTCTCCTGATAAAATGGTCATATATCGTGCCTACTCTCTCAATGAGCCATGCTCTAACAATGTAGCAGAATACAATGCTTTGCTGATTGGGCTCCAAGTAGCAAAGCAATTGGATATCGAGTTCGTAGAAGCTTATGGAGATTCTCAACTAATTATTAATCAAGTTAGAGGAACTTATGAAGTCAGAAATCCTGATCTCATCCCTTATCATCAAGTGGTAATCGAGTTGATCTTTTCATTCAAAGGATTTTTTATCGAATTCGTACCACGTTCTCAGAATGTGGAAGCTGATGCTCTTGCTAGCTTAGCTACAGACTTGGCTGTTCCAATTCGAAGACAAAATACAATTACTTTGTTGGACCGAGACTTATTCTGTATCAAGAATAATCTGTATATTGAACAAAGTTATACTACAGAGTCAAGTTCCTAGCAGAAGGATTGGAGAAGTCCATTCATTGACTATGCGGTTCATAAGATTTTACCTGAAGATCCAAAAGAAGCTGCATCAATCAAGAGACGATCATTTCGATTTTACTATGATTTGTCTTTACATATGTTATATCGTCATTCATACGATGGACTCTTGCTACGTTGTCTCTCAGAAAGTGAAGCTAAACAGACACTCCGTGAGGCTCATGATGGCATCTGTGGTGCTCATCAACCAGGTCCGAAGTTACATGACCGCATTCGAAGAATGGGGTATTATTGGCCTTCCATGATAGCAGATGCTGTAGATTACGCCAAAAGATGTAAATCATGTCAGATTCATGCTGACTTTATTCACCAACCTTCTTAATTTCTACATCCTACAGCAGCTTCTTGGCCCTTCGAAGCTTGGGGTATGGATATCATTGGTCCGATTAATCCTCCTTCTGTTAAAGGACATCGGTTTATATTGGCTATAACCGATTACTTTTCTAAGAGGGCAGAAGCAGTTCCCCTTACTGAAGTGAAAACATCTAATGTGATCAGCTTTATCAAACACCATGTTATTTATCGTTTCGGGATTCCTCGACGGATAATTCATGACAATGGACCACAATTTGCTAGTCAGGCATTTTATCGGTTCTGTGATAAGAATCAAATTCAAAATCTGGCTTCTACGGCTTATAATCCAGCTGCTAATGGTTTAGCCGAAGCTTTCAACAAGACGATCATTAAACTTCTTAAAAAGTTTGTCTCTTCTAATAAACGTGATTGGAATGAGAAACTTAGAGAATATTTATGGGCTTATCGAACAAAAGTCCGAACTCCTACTGGTTTTACACCATTCTTACTGGTTTATGGATGTGAGGCTGTCCTTCCATTGGAAATTCATATTCCATCTCTTCGAATAGCCATTGCTAATGAGTTAACTATAGAGAATAATGATCGCTTACGACTCCAAGAACTTGAAGGATTAGACGAAAACCGTTTTCAAGCACAACAGCATATTGAGCTATATCAAGCCCGTATATCTCGAACTTTCAACCGTAAAGTTAAAGAGAGGATATTCAAGGTTGGCGAGCTGGTATTAGCTGTTCGAAGACCGATGGTGATGACTCACAAAAGCAAAGGGAAATTCCAAGCAAAATGGGAAGGCCCTTATGTAATTGAGACCGTGTTTTCCAATGGCGCCTATCGGTTATCCAAGCCCAATGGAGATCTACTCATGATATCGATCAATAAGAAGTACTATGTATAAAAAAATAAAAAAAATTCTTTTATTCTAAACAAAGGATTAAGGAAGAGGACCATTGCCTTCCTTATTAAATATATAGTCGGCCAATGCATCGAAGGCATCGTTGCCCGAATTCACAAAAAACTTGTAGGTGGCCATCCTCAGCGCCTCTTCCTCAGGAGTTTTCCCTGGCTCTGTTAAGAACGCAAAAATTTCTTGCGGTGGCTTGGGCGTAGAAGAGCCTTCGCTTATTTCGGTTGGGCCTGACATAATTGGCTCGACGGGATGCGTCTCGATGACGTCCTCAACCTTCATCGAGACTTCATTCTTTTGCTGCACATCCTTGGAAGACATTTCCGATAGAGGAGTGGAAATAAGAATAAAATGTTACAAAGAGTTCTTAACTAATTATAGGAGAGATCTATTAATGAATTGGTCTTTAAAATTGAAAACAACTTTTTATTCCCGAAAAGACCTGTTCATTCATTACGGCAGATTCATTCATTTAATTGTGGAATTGAATCGACCTTTCGTTTCCCGAAAAATATGTTGGTTCATTCATTCTTTCATCAATGTATCCTCAATGACATCTGTCTTCTTATTTCCCCAGCTACCAATGTTTGGTTAAGCTGGTAACTTGTCTCTTCGAAGAAGAATTTTTAATCCAGTTGGTATAAAAAGTTGGATTTATTATTTATCATGTTATCATGACCTCTGAATAAATATTAAATCTGCTTGTATTTCCTATCTATCATGTCCATTTGGCCTCTGAATAGATATTAATCTAGTTTTCTTTGAGTTGTTACGATCTATCATGTCCATATTACCTCTGATAGTATTGTATACTCTAAACAAGAAAACGAGATTTCATTATTTATCACGTCCTTATGACCTCTGAATAAATATTAAATCTATTTCTTTTCCTATCTATCGTGTCCGTTTGGCCTCTGAATAGATATTAATCTAGTTTTCTTTGAGTTGTTACGATCTATCATGTCTATATTACCTCTGATAGTGTTGTATACTCTGAAAAAGAGAATGAGATTTCATTTATGTCTATATTACCTCTAGATAGATACAAATTATTGAGTATAGAAGACTTGTCATTTTCATTCTCACTTTATCATCATAAAAGTCTATTACATTTCTTAGACTTTCTTACAAATCATAATGGAAATCTATTACATCTTAGATTTTCATTCTATACAACAACGATGACCTAATCGAGATATATTTCTTCTTCGAATCTTCTTCATCGGATTCGTCGTTGGTGTCAATTCCTTGCTGTTTGAGCCTCAATGGCGACCAGAACAGTAGGAATTAACTCTGGTCTTCTCTCTCAGACGAGAGGATAATCCCAGAGTATGGCAGCCCGAAGATGCGTTGCTACCAATACAATTGGTGGAGAAATGGCGGCCCTTCAGAAGAGATAG
This sequence comes from Iris pallida, assembly GCA_029216955.1. Taxonomy (NCBI): domain Eukaryota; kingdom Viridiplantae; phylum Streptophyta; class Magnoliopsida; order Asparagales; family Iridaceae; genus Iris; species Iris pallida. The sequence goes on from JANAVB010032420.1 coordinate 1,939,505, forward strand.
GAATGTATCCAGCATTGGGATACGATTCCTAGTTCTGCCGTGAAAGGAACTCTACTACCCAATTTCTCGGGATAGAGTTGACTCCACCATCCAACTTTTCGTGTATAAAGGCTCTTCCTACCATCTGAGGAAGACCCTTTTATCCCACGAAGAGTTCTGAGTTGTCTGGTTTGCGCATCAAAAGTGCATGAGCTCCCTGATGTTGATGTCAGAAGAATGCTCCTCACAGCATCCAAGTCGCCAATACCGGTTCTGGAAAAGTTCTTCAGCCAAACTTCTGCAGAAAATAGTAGAGAAAAATTGTTTTAAACAGAAGTGTCATCAAACGCATACTAGTGAAGGGCCGCCAGTGTTTTACGCCCGTGTTTCATGTGCACCTTATCTAACAAGGCTTTACGTCTGTGTTTCATGTACAACTTATCTAAAAGATTTTATGCCTGTATTTTATACGCTCCATATCTATCAAGGATTTGCGCTCATTTTCAGTAGGCGTGCCTTATCTATTAAAGATAGGCATCTGTTTTCAACGAAAAGCTCAAAGGCAGACGATTGTTTTATGAATCAAACTTACCATTAAGATCAGATGATTCGGCCCTAAGAGTTGTTGAATCAACGTCTGATAATCTGGCGTACAGAGGAACGACATCATAAAGCATCGTCATTATCAATCTCTTGTTGGAGAATGAAATCTTGCAAAGAAGTTATCTTCGGAGAAACAGTATGAGGATGAAAAGTGAGGATGAAGAACTTCTCCTTATATATACAATCAAATCAACTCTTCATATTCCTTATGGGAAACTGATCATTATTAATGCAACTCGGGGAGATGAAGAGGCGTTCGAATGTTTAGAGAGAGAATTCATTATGACGGTTGAGTATTGATCGGCACCATTTTTTTTGACTTTTCATGTTCAAAGTATTTCAAAATTCTTGAAAGTCTTTTCAAATTCCGAAAACTTTGAAGGGGGTCTTGTAGGAGCGTAAAAAAATGCTTCATAGACTGAGTAAAAGAGATAGAACTTTACACTCAAAATGAGCTGTTTTACGCCAGGGACAAGTCAGCTACTTTACGCCAGGGACAGGTCAGCTATTTTACGCCAGAGGCAAGCCGACTACTTTACGCTTGAGACAGGCTGTCAAATCACGCATTTAATGCAAGTGATAATGACTTTGACATAATGATTTGCTGACAACATGCAACACAGAAGTCGAGAGGATCGGATTTTTACCAAGCTCGATACTTGTCGTACGGTGTGCAAAAAAGGCTACTTTACGCTCAATAATTACTTCTTTTTATGCACGATTGTGAGCTTTTACGCTCAAGGCTATTGTGGGCGTAAAGTCTATTTGGGCTAGTTTTACGCTCAAGGATATTTTAGCCACTTTACGTTGAGAAGTTTTAATTGTGTTGTTTTTACGCCAGTTGCTACTTTACGCTCGGAGCATATTTTGGGGACGTTTTTACGCCCGATCCTTCCTGACTATTTTGGAACATGGTTTATCCATGTGGCTTTCATACCACATTTATTGAAGAACGTGTATACGTGCTCCCTATTTTTGTTGGAATAATGGGATGCGTGTCAACATATTCAGTGGGTGACTTCCATCGTGGCTGACAGTTACCAGCGTACAAAACTCAATTTTGTTGCTTTTTACGCACAATGAGTTAAGTCTATAAATAGACTTATTTTTTTTATAACAAGGGCATCAGGAACACCGGGACAGAGGAGGATATATAGAGATCAGAGTCCAGAAACTTTGATTCCCCGAGAGCATTCTTCTTCAACTTTTCTTCCAGAACAGAGTCAAGCAAAGCAGGAAAGCATTCGACCTCGCCATCAGTGCCCAAGTGCGTCGATACCTTTCTGGTGACTTAGTTCTTCTAGTTGTTCTTCTTCTAGCAGTGATATTCATCATCATCGTATGGTCCAAGGAACAAAGTGATCGCCTTCATATCAGACTTCCATAGCAATACTTCCCAGAACAATTTGTACTTCTTGTACTTTTTCTCATTTTATTTTCAAAAGCCGATTTTTCAGGCATTTTGTTAAGTGGAACACCCACAAACGTCTTTGGATGATAAAACAAACATCACCAGCGTTCTTAGCCTAAGTAAAATATCTAAAATTGTCTACCCATAACTCAAATTTTAGACATAGGGGCAAAACGATAATTTTGAATTGAAACGGTGTCCGTCGTTGGACCCGCTTTGCACCAATACTAGAACCTATGGTCTCTAAACTAGATAAGTTATATACCTACGAGTCCTATTTTTCAAAATGAACTCAATGATACATCCAAATTTGGATTCCGTTGAGCCGTGTACAAAATCGTCCGTTGAATTGGATCGTGGGCCCACAAAAACTGCGATTTGGTCAACTGTCTAAGAATCGGACCAAATTGGCTCATAGAACCGTAAAAATGATACTAGTCAAGTGGTGCAAGTTTCATCGCGATGTGATAAATGTGCACGAAAAAATTGAGGATTTTATAAAGTGGTCGATATGGTGTTCTTCGATCGATATGCCTCAAATTCGTCGCACACACGCAACCAATTCGAGTTTCGTTAAAGCCCACACGTCCGTAACATCCATATTCACCTTTCGATGCCCTCGGACTGCGACAAATTTGTTCGATTTGTCGGGCGGACCCCATATCGGGAAATTTTTAATTTTAAAACTATTATACCATGGTTTTCTGTTATTTTGGAACTAACTTAAAACATAATTTAATCAACTAAAATAACAAGTAAAATAGGGTTTCACTCTCGTTAGGTTGTCTAAAAGATTATTTAATTAGATTCCCAAAGTTCTTCATAGATTGACAGAATTTTGCTTTCCAAAATAGGGTCTGGACAGTCTTCGACTATTCTGTTTTTTTAAAGTTTTTTCTTGATTTTGACACAATTTCTCATCGAAACTAGATCGATCCAACCCAAACTAATTAGTAGAGTTGAAAGATGGTTAGGTTATCTAACATAATTAATCAGCTCGAAAAACGGAGGAGTAATTGCGGGGAAATTGCTATACGAAGGTGGTGTTGCTGCTACTGCTGCACTAGTGTTGTGCTGCGGCTATTTCCTCTGATGCACATGATTCAGGCCACTGGCAACATTCCATGGCGGCACACAGTGGCGGGGATGGTCGCCGAGAATGAGAGGGGTGGCACTCGAGCAAGGTTAGGGTTTCCTAGAATCACCTTCCTTTTCTTCTGTCGACTATATATAGAGACAAGAGGGTGGGGTATATTGGGTTACTGTTCGATAATATTTCTTTAGTAACTATTATCAACTAAATCTACAAGATATCCTATATAATAAATAACTATATATTTAATATTCAAAAGATTATTCATACCCATATATATATATATATATATATATATATATATATATATATATATATGTATATATATATATATATATATATATATATATATATATATATATATATATATATATATTATATATATATATATATATATATATATATATATTTTTTTTTATATATATATATATTTTATATATATATATATATATATATATATATATATATATATATATATATATAATATATATAAATAAAAATATATATATATAATATATTTTTTTATATATATATATAATATATATATATATATATATATATTTTTTTTATATATATATAATATATATATATATATATATATATATATATATATATATATATATATATATATATATATATATATATATATATATATATATATATATATATATATATATAAATTTTTTAGAGAACACTAGCTTTATTGATGTATAAGACGCAAAATGCTGAAGCCTATACAAGTTAGCACGTCGAGCGCTTCAAAAGACAACAAAATTAAAGGCCGAGGAGGCCAGGAGCCGGACTCGCTTGTTGGGCCGATCCTGGATCTAGCATAGCGACCGCCAGGGGCTATCAGAGGGGTGGTGGCAGCGCCTACCGACTTTGGGGATCTGTTTGAGGACCTCCCTGTATAAGGCATTGTAGTTGTACGTCCGTCCAACATACCTGAATTTATTTCGGTTCTTTCACAGGACCCAAATACACGCGGCTGCGACGATCTGATGCCTGTAAGACCTGTCCCAAATGGCGAGTAGATCGTTGAAGCCGCCAGCCGGATGAGTAAGGTTACAATTGCTAGACAGGTTGGTCCAGATCTGCGCAGCGAGGTCCCCAGAGAGCAGGACGTGTTCCGTGGTTTCAAATTTGTGGGCTGTACAACAGTGACAACTAGAGGCGAGGCTAAAGCCAATAGTTATAAGGGCGTCGTCGGTAGAGAGCTTCCTGCACTGCGCTCTCCAAAATAAAATTGACCATTTGTGGGGTATACAGGATTGCCAGAAGGGGGCGGTGAAAGGGGCCGGCATGCCAATACCTCTGGCCACAGTCCTGGCGAAGGCAAGCGAGAACACACCGCTGGGATTGTAGGACCACCGAAGAGTGTCAGGGTCATCGCCGAGCTGAACATTGGCGGTCGTAAGACTGTTGACCGCCCCCGGCCCCAGCCAGTCTACCACTCTGTCCCATCTCCAACCAGAGTTGCTGTCTCATAAGTCTCGGATCGAGCAGTAGTAGGGGGCGGCCGAGGTAGAAAGAAGGATGGCATCTCCAAGCCACCATTCGTGGCTCATCGACGAGCATCCGTTTCCAAGCTGCAGGCGGATGAGGAGTTCGGCGAGGTGAAGGCCGAGAAGGATGCGTCTCCAAGTTGCGGAGGATCTTGTGTTGGCAACGACAATCGAAGGGTGGGAGTATCGGAAGTATCTGGCCTTCATGAAGTGGTTCCAGAGTGAGTATTGTCACGCCCCGATTCGGGGAATCTTTCATCCTCACTTCGACTCGCACCGAATCGTTCATCCTCGCTAAGGCGTGATACCGTACAAGTCTGGGGTTGCACTTATACAAGGCAAGAACGTGCACTGTTATGTCATTTAGAAACAATTGAACCCCAGCCACATTTCAGAAACATGAAGGACATAATATAGGAAGAAGAAATACTTATTTTATTGATAATTGTAGTCAGAATACAACTTTTCTCGATAGTACTTGAAATGCCTTTTCGGCTACATTGATTCATGAAAAGAAGTACAACTGATAGGCTGCCATGAAATAACTTTTCGTTCCATACATCATGCCCCTTTAGTACTTTGAAATATAAGCAGCCATCTTTGAAACTCTGCAATACGTTGTGCGTCTTTAGGAAAAACAACTTGAAAGTAGTAGCAATTCAGAAAGCCTTAGTTCGGTCGTGCGCTTGAGCCTTCTCCAGTACCTGTAGAGGACGGGTCAGCACATTATAACAATGTACTGGTGAGCCCCGTTGGCCTCTCAGCTAAACCAATATTTTATTAATGACAAGCATTTTATATCATGAACTTTTTAAGAACGGGCAACATTCAGAGTAAATCACAATTCAAATAACTTGGTATTTCATGAAACCATGTTTACTTTACCATCGGCCGAATCCAGCTTTTCTGTATAAGATACAGGATAATGATAATAATAATACTTATCGCCCCTACATAAATTTAGCATGCATCCTGACTACATGGCCACTGGCGCTGTTAAACCATACGGACATTTCTTTGCCATATAGGACTTCAAGGTAATACGATGAATCCAAAGTTGGTAGCTAGCCCCTAAGGATGCCTCGCAAGACCCGTGCTCCCATTAGCCGCCAATGTTTCCCCCTAGGCCGAATCAGTCCCGGCGCCCCGGTACCGATTCAAGGAAACACACCACCAAACCTTGTGCACAAGTTATCCATGACCATATGAATGCGTGTTCGACTCGATAAGCATACAGTGCATGGTAGTTTGTAAAGTAAATAGAAAACTTGTTCATTTCTCAGCATTTCATATTCATCATTCCAGGCATCAATTCATTTCAATTCAATGTTCAGTTCATCGCTGTAAAATCAATGTTCAATGGACAAGCATAATCTCAATGTTGTTAACAGTGTAATCGATTCATTCAATGTTCAAGGGGCAAGCATTATTTCAATGTTCAATGTTCAATCTCTAGCTTCTTAGTGGTATTAACTTGTGGCATTAGCAACTTGGTATCAATCAACGGATGTTGCAAGACATTTATTTAGTTGGCATGAACGAATAGCGAAAGAGACAACACCACCACAGAGATCCACACTCACCAAATTAGAGAATCGCAGAGAGAGAGAGGAACACTTGCACGCTTAGCCTTCCGTCACGCGTCAGTCTGCAATAGCACCAAAAATTTTGTTAATACTCTGTCTCGTTATGTTCTCTTCTCTCAGAATTCTCAAGAATGAATTCTATACAAATAGATGAAAACGAGCAAGAATCAAATCATAGAAAATTATTCAGAAAAGCATCTATCAAAACCAAGCAACAAAACTAGCAGCAAAACATCCAGAGAAAACTCTTGGACGCATTTCAAGAGAAACCAATCCATTAGTTGGAAAGGTTCTTATGCACTTGTCCGTGATCGATTCGGTGCCGACGATAAGTTTCCCCAATACTCAGTTCTGACCGAGTTAACCAAGCCACAAGTCTTATATAGTTGACCGCTAGGAGCAGGGCACTACATAATATACCACTAAGAAAAAGTTTCATCCTCGAAACTTAAAGCAAAAGTCCTACCTCAAAATTATCAAACAGCGAGGGATATTTCACCCGCATCTCCTCTTTTAGTTCCCACGTCAACTCCTCGACAGCATGGTTCCGCCATAGCACATTGACTAGAGACACTGTCCGATTCTGTAAAACTTTCTCCTTTCTGTCCAAAATTTGGACAGGCTCTTCAGTATAGGATAGGTCAGCGCTCAGCTGCAACTGATCGAAGTTCACTACATGACTTGGATCGTGCATGTACTTCCGTAGTTGGGACACAAGGAAGACGTCATGCACATCAGTCAGAGCCGAAGGTAGTGCAAGTCGATAAGCCACTGAGGCTACCTTCTCCAAAATCTCGAAGAGTCCAACAAATCTCGGACTCAGCTTTCCTTTCAACCCAAACTGTATCACACCTCGCATGGGTGTAACCTTCAAGAAGACATGATCGTCTGCCGTGAATTCCAAAGGTTGTCGATGTACATCCGCATAACTCTTCTGTCGGCTTTGAGCAACTTTAAGCCTTTCTCGAATCAAGCGGACCCTCTCGATGGCATGTTCCACAAGTTCTGGTCCGAGCACTTACCGTTCACCGACTTTATCCCAGCATATCGGTGATCGACATTTTCGTCCATACAAGGCTTCGTACTGGGCCATTTGGATACTTGCCTGATAACTGTTGTTGTAGGCAAATTCTGCTAATGCGAGCTGTGCGTTCCAATTTTTCTTCGAATCGAGCATGCACAATCTCAACATATCTTCGAGAATATGATTTACTCTCTCTGTCTGACCATCAGTCTACGGATGGTATACCATACCGAAATTCAACTTTGTGCCTAATGCTGAGTGTAGACTTATACAAAATTGCGACAAGAATCACCCGTCTCTATCCGAGACTATAGAAGTTGGCACCCCATGTAATCGAACAATTTCATTTATGTAGATCGGAGCCAACCGTTCTATGCCTCACATAACTTTTATTGGAATAAAATGAGCCGATTTGGTCAATCTATCCATGATCACGCAAATCGTATCATTCTCCTTCTGAGTTCATGGCAAACCGACTATAAAGACCATACAGATATTATCCCACTTCCACTGTGGAATAGCCAAATTTTATAGTTCTCCGCCTGGCCGTTGGTGTTCTGCCTTCAGACGCTGATAAGCCAAGTATTGTAACAAAAATAGAGCCACGTCTTTCTTGATACCATGTCACCAAAATGTTGTGCGCAGATCCTTGCACATTTTAGTGCTTCCTCGATGCAAGGAATACTTCACGAAATGAGCCTCGGTCAGTATTTCCTTTTTGAGCTCATTATCCTTAGCAATGCACAGTTTTCCCTTGACACGAATGGTGTTATCTTCAACTGTAAAGTCCGACGCCATTCCTGCTAGAATCAACTCGTGTATCTTCTGCAGAAATGGATCGTCCTTCTGAGCAAATTTAATCCTTTCCTGGAGGCTCGGCTCAAGCTGCAACTGAGCCAACTGTACATTCTGTGGACGGATCCTGAATTCGATGTCCATCCCTTCAAGATCTCGTAGTACCTCCTTTGCTATACCTCGTAGTACCTCCTTTGCTATAGCTAGTGTCCTAACGAATTTTTGACTCAAGGCATCAGCAAACACGTTCCCTTTACTCGGCATATTGGAAATTGTCAAGTCATAGTCCTTGAACAATTCTAACCAACGTCGCTGCCTCAAATTCAATTCCTTCTGCGTGAATATGTACTTCAGGCTTTTGTGATCCTTGAAGATCTCGCAGGATACACCATAGAGATAGTGTCGCCACAATTTTAATGCGAACACAATCGCCGCCAGTTCTAAGTCATGAGTTGGGTAATTCTTCTCATGTTGTTTGAGTTGTCTCGACACATATGATATTGCCTTCTCACGTTGCATGAGAAAATATCCCAAAGCAAGTCCCGATGCGTCACTGTAGATCTGAAATCCCTTAGAGCCTTCTAGAAGTGCTAAAATTGGAGCCGTGACCAGCCGCTGTTTGAGTTCCTGAAGACTACTCTCACAGTCGTCGGTCCACTTAAATATGACTCCCTTCTGAGTGAGGCGAGTCAAAGACGAAGCGATTCTTGAAAAGTCTTTCACAAACCTACGGTAGTACCCGGCTAAACCAAGGAAACTCCGTATCTCACTAGCTGATGTAGGCTATTTCAAGTCTACAACTGCCTCAATCATCTTTGGGTCAACGACAACGCCTTCTACCGAGACAACGTTCCCTAGGAACGACACATTGTTCATCCAAAATTCACATTTGCTTAGTTTTGCATACAGCTGATTGTCTCACAGCGTCTGAAGTACTTCTCTCAAGTGCCCGACATAAGTCTCCCTGTCCCTTGAGTAGATCAAGATGTCATCGATGAACACAACAACAAACTTGTCTATGAACGGTCGAAATACTCTATTCATTAGATCCATAAAGGCTGCTAGAGAATTAGTCAGACCGAATGGCATGACCAAAAACTTATAGTGTCCGTATCTCATACGGAATACTGACTTAGGGACGTCTTCGGGTCTAATCTTCAACTGATGGTATCCAGAATGAAGATCGATTTTAGAAAATATGGTCACCCCTTGTAGCTGATCGAACAGATCATCTATCCTTGGTAAGGGATACTTGTTACGGATGGTTGTCTTATTCAATTCTCTGTAATCGATGCACAGCCATATCGTCCCATCCTTCTTCTTTACAAACAGTACTAGAGCTCCCCGTGGAGATATACTTGGGCGAATGTATCCCTGGTCTAGCAATTCTTGTAGCTGTACCTTTGGTTTCTTTAATTCTGCCAAAGCCATCCTGTACGACGCCTTTGATATCGGACGAGTATCCGGAAATGTATCAATTGTGAATTCAATTTCTCTATCCGATGGCATTCCAGGTATCTCGTCCGAAAATACATTGGGGAACTCTGCCACAATTTTGGTCTTATTCAAGCCAACACTCTTTATTCGAGTGTCTTGAACAGAAGCGAGATATCCTTCACACCCTGAGTACAACATGTGCCTTGATGTAACTACAGATATTACCATGGGTCCTTGGAACGCCGAGCCGCACAAGTAAGAGAACTCTGTTTCTCCGGGTAGGTGAAACACAACTCTCTTATCTGCACAGTCGATTGTTGCATAAGAGGCGCTGAACCAGTCCATTCCCAAGATGATATTGTACTCTTTGATGTCGAGTACAATTGCGACCAGAGATAAAGTCTTGCCTCTAATTTTAATATAGTCGTCCCTGTAAATCAAAGTTGCAGGCATATCTACTCCCGAAGGAGTGCTAACACACAAAGATGTCTTTAGTAGAGTCACACAAAATTTATTTTCCATTGCAAAATCAGACGAAATAAAGCAATGAGTAGCACAAGAATCAAAAAGTACTCTTGCAGGGGTACCTTTGTACAGCAAAATACCTGTTATTACATTCTCTGCGGTCTGGGCCTCTGCCTGAGTCAAGGCATAAACCCTTGCTTTCGTACCTTGTTGTTGATTCGGTGCACTCCCAGTTGGAGCTGGAAAGGCTGGTGGCTCTTGGCCACGATTTTGGTTGTTATGTTGGCCCCGGTTCTGATTGTTGTTATGCCCACGATACTGATTGTTGTTATGTCTACGAGGAGGATACTGGTTCTCTTCCCTAGCTCTGTATTCAAATGCCTTATGATTCATACCCCCACATTTGTAACACCCGACACGACAGTCTTCACGACGATGTCCAATTTGATTGCATCTGCTACAACGCAGTTCTTGATACGGTCCTTTGTTATTGCCCGTATTCGGACGCTTAGGCACGTCATTTCTTACCGCAGACCAAGGTCGTTTCTGATTATTGTTGCCTTGGTTGCTCTGCGTCGTCCCACGACTAGCCGGCTGATGAAATCTCTCCATTTCGAGAGCTGTTTCGTACGCCTCCAGGTAAGACGTACACTTTCTACTTAGCAAATCGCGCTGCAGGCCCTCATTCAAGCCTTGCACGAATCTTCCTCACTTTGCGTCATCATTCGGGACCATGTATCCAGCGAATACAACTCTCTTCAAAAGTTCGGTTTCATAGTCGTCCACTGACATATTGCCCTACTGGAGTTCTACGAACTCCTTCTCTTTCTGTTGACGGACAGCTAGTGGAATAAATTGTGCAATGAAAGCCTGCTTGAAGGTCTCCCAAGATATCTTTGTATCCGGACTATTATCGCAAAGTGCCTGTCTCTACGAAGTCCACCATTCATGGGCCTTGAGACAAAGTTGTATAGCGGTACACTCCACTCTCTTACTGCCCTGTATCTCCAAATTCGAAAGTAGCCCTCAAGTGTGTTCAAGAAGCCCATCATTTCATCTGGCTTCGCTCTTCCATTAAATTTAGGCTGGTCGCAGCTCTTGAATTCGGAGAACTTGAAGCTCGTTCTCTTCCATGTCGGCATTTTAGGTTTCTCTGCCGGCACTTCTAAGGTCTCGGTTGCTGCGGTCTTTGCAAAAACATTGGAATCGGTCGTCAGCTTAGTGACAATTTGAGATAGATTGTCCACTTGCTTTTGTTGAGCATCCAACTGCTCCTAAAACTGATACTGAAGCTGCTCTTGAAGCACGCAATGTTAAACTTCGCTTTGCTTCCTCTGAGCCTCCATTAGTTTAATCAGTTTCTCCATTGAGTCAGACAATGAATTCATCTTTGAGCTATCCCCTTTGGTCATTCTATAACAAAGAAATAATTCCATTAGCACTCATAAAATATTTATGGGCTTATTGTATGGAATATTATTTCATGCCAGCGCTATCGACACCATCAACCGGGAAAATTTGTATCAAGACTTTTTTTGAAAACATTTTGAAATTCGAGGAATTGAAACCGTGCTCTGATACCAACTTGTCACGCCCCGATTCGGGAATCTTTCATCCTCGCTTCGACTCATATTGAATCGTTCATCCTCACTAAGGCGTGATATCGTACAAGTCTGGTATTGCACTTGTACAAGGCAAGAACGTGCACTGTTATGTCATTTAGAAACATTTGAAACCCAGCCACATTTCAGAAACATTGAGGACACAATATGGGAAGAAGAAATACTCATTTTATTGATAATTGTAGGCAGAATACAACTTTTCTCGATATTATTCGAAATGCCTTTTCGGCTATATTGATTCATAAAAAAAAGTACAACTGATAGGCTGCCATGAAATAACTTCTCGTTCCATACATCATGCCCCTTTAGTACTTTGAAATATAAGCAGTCATCTTTGAAACTCCGTAATACTTTATGCGTCTTTAGGGAAAACAACTTGAAAGTAGTAACAATTCAGAAAGCCTTAGTTCGGTCGTGCGCCTGAGTCTTCTCCAGTGCCTGTGGAGGAGGGGTCAGCACATTACAACAATGCACTGGTGAGCCCCGTTGGCCCACTCAGCTAAACCAACATTTTATTAATGACAAGCATTTTAAATCATGAACTTTTTAAGAGCAGGCAACATTCAGAGTAAATCATAATTCAAATAACATAGAATTTTATGAAACCATGTTTAATTTACCATCGGCCGAATCCAGCTTTCCTGTATAAGATACATGATAATGATAATAATAATACTTACCGCCCCTGCATAAAGTGATTATTAGCATGTGTCCTGAGTACATGACCACTGGCGCTGTTAAACCATACGGACATTTTTTTGCCATATAGGACTTCAAGGTAATGCGATGACTTTAAACTAGGTAGATAGCCCCTAAGGATGCCTCGCAAGGCCCGTGCTCCCATTAGCACGCCAATGTTTCCCCCAGGCCGAATCGGTCCCGGTGCCCAGGTATCGATTTGAGGAAACACACTACCAAACCTTGTGCACAAGTTGTCCATGACCATGCGAATGCGTGTCCGACTCAATAAGCATACAGTGCATGGTAATTTTGAAAGTAAATAGACAACTTGTTTATTTCTCAGTATTTCATATTCATCATTCCAGGCATCAATTCATTTCAATTGAATGTTCAGTTCATCGCCGTAAAAATAATGTTCAATGGACAAGCATAATCTCGATATTGTTAACAGTATAATCGATTCATTCAATGTTCAAGGGCAAGCATCATTTCAATATTCAATATTCAATCTCTAGCTTCTTAGTGGTATTGACTTGTGGCATTAGCAACTTGGTATGGATCAACGGATGTTGCAAGACATTTATTTAGTTAGCATGAAGGAATAGCGAAAGGGACAATACCACCACAGAGATCCACACTCACCAAATTAGAGAATCGTAGAGAGAGAGAGGAACACGTGCACGCTTAGCCTTCCATCACGCGTCAGTCTACAATGGCGCCAAAAGTTTGGTTAATACTCCGTCTCGTTATGTTCTCTTCTCTCAGAATTCTCAAGAATGAATGCTATGCAAATCGATGAAAATGGGCAAGAATCAAATCATCAAAAATCATTCAGAAAAGCATCCATCAAAACCAAGCAACAAAACTAGCTGTCACGACCCACACCCAGTATAAGGGTACGAGAAGTGGGTACGTCCAACCTACGTTGCAGTGTCGACCATAGAATGCTGTCCTAGGTCACATACATCTAACAATTATAAGTTACTTTGCACAGTTATACTCTCCAAATGGAGGAATAATATAAAGTACAAATATCGATCACAGCTAAGGAAGATGTACGATAAGATAGATAAGAATATCAACAGAATCCACAGATGAAATACGATAAAAGAGAGAATCCAAAGTGTCTAAGATAAATATCTAACAAGCTCCACAAATCCACATCATCACAATCTCTAATACAAATATCCAGATGAGATACAACTGAAATAAGATAACTAAACTATGGGAGTGTCGTCAGCAGGTAATGGATCCAGTTGGAAGTCAAGTCACAGGTGTCCTCTAATGCTGTCCCGTAGTAGGTGGTACAACACGCCTCATCCTCGTCCACTGTAATATTTTCAACAGGTCCAATCAGGACGGAAGCGAGCACAATACATCTCACACAGTTCATAATATGACAGGATATGTAGATATGCTATAGAGTAAGATACATAAAATGCTAGAAAATATATGAAGTAAAAGAGATAACTGTAAAGAAATATCTACTATAAGTAAAGAGCTAACAGTGACTAGTAATGTAGAGTACAAGATAGACATGTAAACGGCTTGATAATAAATATGAGAGTTTGCACATGACTATACTACTTTAGAATTATTCACATGACCATTAATACTCCTCCGTACCCCAATCAATACACAAGGATCCAAACAGGTTATGTTATTGCACATGATTTTACATGGGGGCCCATAAATGGGTGCACATAAATATGAACATGGGGGCTCCGTAAACATCAGAGTACATGAATCACAAGAGTGCACATGAATGGTGAAAGCAAAGGAATACATAATGAAAGTGAAACGCACATGACATGATGTATTCGATGCTTCCGAGGGGGATAACATCTCATGAAGGGATCCATATAGTACCAATCCGTGTTAACAACGTGACAGCATCAAGTAAAGTAATCTAGATCGTAAATGTAAATCCTATCAAGTATGAAATGGTCAGAGAATGTACTCGCCTGATATCCTGAGTATCCGAAGTGAATATACTGTCTAAGGAGAGGTGTCTGACTCCTATTTTGAACAGCACAAGTCACAACATGTCCAGAATGGTAAAATAGAATATTACAAAGCATTCCATATGATGTTTGTGTCAATATAGGCTAAAGTCAACCTTTGGTCAACTCTAGTCAACTACACTAGTCAAACTAGGTCAACTAGGTCAAGTCCTAACCCAGACAAGTCTCACTAAGCCTAACCATGTCTATCCTAGCATTCACACCAGTCACAAGGCTGCACAAACTATCAAACACACAATTTCATGTATATATATACCCATATACACATAATGTATATAAGGCATACATAAAGGAAAATCATATAGGGCTATATGCCTATATACATATTTATATTGGCATACACATATATATTCAACACATTTTACATATACAAAATATATATAGGCAATCATACATATATATTTACATATTATCATGCATGGATATAGATATTGTAACCACTAGTTTTCTAAAATGAGGGTAATTTTGAACTTTTGTAAAATTGATTATTTAATAATAGGTTTAAATTATGTTATTGATTTATTGGTAAATTTTGGTTATTTTAATATCATTAAATTAGTGTTTTGTGATTTTATTCTTTGGCTAGTGTAACCTTAGAGCTGCTTAGCCTAGACACTAACCATGACCATGGAGGCCTAATCCATGTGATTAGATTAGCTAATTACCACTTTTTAGGCTAAGGGTATTTTGGTCATTTTGTGACTTTTGAATTATTTAGGATTTTGATTAATTGGTAAATTTTATATTATTTTAAAAATATTTAAATTGATGTATTGTAATTTTGGTCATTTTTTATATTTTAATATTTTGGGATTTTTTATATTTTAATATTAATTTTACGGGATTTGTTTAGTCGGGTTTGAGTTTCGTTTCGTTCCGACTTGTGTTAGTGACCCGGGTAGCTTAGACTCTAGACGGGACCCCAAGATTAGTTAGTCATGGCCTACAAACTCCACTAATTAAGTTAGTAAGTTTAGACTAATCCCACTTGTTAGATTGGTCAAGTTAGAGGCTTAAATTTAACCCTTTTGATCCCAAACTTGAACCTAACTTAAAATTAACCAAGAGGACTAATTGAAGCCTTAATGGGCTTCCCCCAAGGCCCAATGAGGCTTAATGGCAGCCACTATAGGTAGGTTAGCCTTCCTTCCGTTTATTTTATTCCATCTTGCCTCTTTTTCTTCACAAAGTGTTCTTCCCCAAATTAGAGAGCTTCCATCTTTGATTTGATCTCCAAATCTCTTCGTTCCTCCACCAAAACTTCTATCCAACCTTCTCATACTACCAAGGGAGGGTGCTAACAAATATTTGGAGCAAAGTGCAAGAAAAAGTGTCCAGTTTGGAAGGATCTTCGTATCGAAGCCGTGTCCTTGAGAGTATCATTGGGATCCCACTCCCAATAGGTAAAACCAACCCTCTAAATTGATTTTCTATGCATATTAGTTAGTTTTGAATCCATAGGATCCACCCCCATGCATGTACCCCCTTTAGATTCAAGTTTGAGGCCATTTGGAGCTCTCTTGAGGATTTTAGATATGTGTTTTGTGTCCTACTTGATAGATCCCAAATTAGGACATCCCATGTGTTTGCTTTATTGCCTAATAGGATTAATTGTGTTTTAAATTCAGTTTTATAATGGTTAAAGAGTGGATTGATCTTAGTTAGGATGGTCAGAATGAGTTTCATTTGGATACCTATGTTGGTATCCAAGTATCCTGGCCTACATGTGTTTCTTTTGTCCAAAACAACCCAAATTCGTCATAATATTTATTCACATTTTTAGTAACCATAGCAACTTAGAAATGCCATAACTTTTAGCTCAGAACTCCGATTAATCTTCTATTTTTTTAAAAGAACCGTATTAAAGTTAGCTTTCCAAATATATATTTTAATAAGCCAAAATTATTTTAGAACTTTCTGTAAAACTATTTGAGTGTCAGCTATCCGAAAGACAAACGCGTTTCGGTGTTTTCGCGATTCCGGGAGCTTCCGGGCACGAAAATGCGATCCGTTTAAAGTTTCGGAAAGCTAACACGAAGAGCTACAATATATTTTAATCCTAGAATTTAGTGAAGACCAAATTGGTATAGTATTGATTTTAAGTAGAAGAGTGACTATACGTATAGACATTTTGTATAACCTATGAGCCTATATAGTATGGATATTAAGTGAATATAGGTATCATAGGTTATCGAGTATATGTATAATATAGTACATATATATATATATATATATATATATATATATATATATATATATATATATATATATTATTGTTAGATAATATATGTTAATATGTTTGTTAGATGTTGGTTAGTAGAGGGTTAGATATATTAGAGTTTGCTATATGTTAGTGTAAGTTATATTTGTTAGTATGAGGTTTAGTTAGATAGTAGAGGTTAGTATTTTGTTAGATATTTGATATGTTGTTAGATAGTTTTATGTTAGATATCTAGTATGTTAGATATTGATATGTTAGTAGGTTATGTTAGTTCTAGATATTGGTATGTTAGCAAGTTAGTCTCTATAGGTTATATGTTAGATATTAGTTAAGATGTTATGTTAGTACATTAGATAGTTAGTTAATTAGATATTTGAGGGGTATCTTGGTATCTCATGATACCAAGTTAGTATCTTAAGGTAAATATGAATTATCTTTACCTTCAAGGTAAATGATTAGTTTACCTTATGACTAAGGTATGGTATCAAGGTACCAAGGTAAGGTTAGGTTTACCCAAGTTAAGGTATTGAATTCCAACCAAGGTATTGGTATTGGGATGTCGATATGACCAACGTCGATATGGTATCCTAGTGTTAGTGGGTTAGTGTCTAAGTGTTTGAGTTTGAGTAGGTGATGTTAGATTGTGGAAGGGTTATATAGATAGGTATATATATTTTTGGGTTATATAGTATCTATATATATAATGAGATTATTGTAACACCCACTTTTTAGAAATGAGGGTAATTTCAAAATTTTATAATTATAATCATTTAATAATGATATTTAAATCATATTGTAATTTTTAGTGATTTTTAATTAATTTAAAACTATTTAAAATATTGAATTGTGATTTTGATGGTTAACTAGTTAAACCCTAGTTTTGCTAAGCCTAGAGACTAACCATGACCAAGGGAGCCTAGTCATGTGATTAAAATTTTATATTACTACTTTTCAGCCTAGGGGTATTTTGGCCATTTTGACAATTTTGTGAAATTATAATTTTGATTAATTAAATATTGTGCTAATCTTTTAGTTAAGCCTTAACCTAGAAGTTTAACCTAATCTAGATTAGTCTTGAGGTTAGAATCATGGTTAGAACATTCCTACTAAGTACCAAGGTTAGTAATATCTTGATATTATTGTGGTAGGATATTTTACTTAGGATATTTGTGAAAAAGAAAGCCTTGAACCAATAGGAAGGCTTGGAATTGGGTAGACAAGCCCAAGCCACTCATCTACATCTAAACCTTACCCTAATTCATCTAGTGTCCAACCATACAAGCCCCCCCTCCTATAAGTGTCACACTTAGAAGCCCTTGCCTCCTTTTAATATCTAGATAGAATCCTAATTTGTTCTTCCCTAAACGTCTCCCAATTAATCCAAATTGAGTCCAAATTGAGTCAAATCAATTGCATCATCATCCCTAACAGTAGAGGAGACTTGTGGGTGCTTGCTAGTGAGGTTTGAGGATGTTTGAACCGTAGCAAATCGAGGAAGACGTCAAGTCGAGGCTCTTTACATTGAGTTTGAACTCTCAATAGGTAAAACCCTACAAACCCTAATAAATTCTTGATTTCTTCCCATAGATGCATTCATTTAGGGTTCCCCTAGGTGTAGCCCAAGTTTGGTAGGATCTCGTTTCCACTTCGTGTCCGTATCCGACACGTATTGATGTTTTTAAAGAAGTGTTTGGTGAAATGCCATATAGAAATAGATTTTAGTATTTTGTAAAACTAATTACATGTATTTGTGGCTAATTAGGTCTATATTGTATATCAAATTGACAGAGCACATTTTCGAGCCCTGTCCGTGTCCAAAATGGACACGAACACGCTGCACGACACTGTGGTCGAGTGTCCTGCTGCTCAATCACGTTTTCTCCGTGTCTGTGTCACTTAGACATGTGCCATTCGACACACAGCTAGGGGAATGACTGACATATCATTCCCCAAGTGTCATGTCAATTGATAACGTGTCGGACACGATATTCGAAGTGCACTGGGTTTGTACATAGATACAGCGTACGGGTTTTTGTCACTGATACACGCATTGTGTCGTATCCTAACACGACGTGGACGCGTGGTGACGTGTCGTTCGTATAGCCCTATGTCAGAGTTACATATGGACATGATCACGTGTCATCTCGTGTCTTATGGCGTGTCCACGAAGCCTCGAACCTACTGCACGACACACTGTGCACATCCCTGCTGCTGGAGCCCTCTGTAGGACACGACACGGATTCTTAAGACATAATTTTTGGTGGACACGAGGGTGCATACACTGACAGCATGCCCTCAAAGTTTGGGTCAGGTTGGTTTGGTATTCTCGAAGTTATCGAGCTCGCACTGATTATGTACAGACACGCACACATGCAGAAAAATCTACTGATACGCGACTCAAACTCGGACACGACACGACCCCGAATCGATACAGGCACCCTAGGACATAGCCCTATGACCCCTCTAGCACTGTACACGTGCACATGGTATCTCGTCACTGTGTCGAGTCTATTTCGACTCGACACAGCCGCACGAGGAGTGGTTCCACTGATTATTGATACTTTAATTTTTATAGTTTTTGGACACTTTGTATCTTGTAAATTAGACACGTATGGACACGTGGACATGTCACATATATCCCAAATCACTGCACACATGTTCCTACTTAATTTTGAGATTTTTGTGTTGTTATTTTAGGTTTTCATTTAAATATTCATGTGAACAGTTATTCTCAGTTTTGTTGACAGTTCGAATTGGGTTTTCTGATTTTATTAAATCTTTTAATGAGTATATATATATATGTAAAATACAAGTTATCCATGCTGAATTATACTGAGATTTCATGTATGGTATATTAGGATGAATTGGATGGGTTTTGACAGATGTTTCAGTTTCGAACATAAGCATGAAAACTGGAATAGGGTTTGAATTTAGAAATGAAAACTGAGATTTCAACTGTTAACCTGAGAATTCAAGTGAACTTGTTAACATGAGTTGCAATAATATATATATATATATATATATATATATATATATATATATATATATATATATATATATATATATATATATATATATATATATAGGTAATATGTTGTATCATGAAGGGACTTGTGAACTGAATCTTTGTATATATGCAAGAATGTATGAAAATTGAATGATGCATAACTGAAGGTAAAATGCAATGTACGAAAGGTTATATAAATGCAAACATGTATATGGAAATGTATGCAAGTGCCTATGTATATACCTATGTATAAATGTATGTAAATATACATGTATATATGTAAATATATATATGTATGCCTCTATGAATGCAATGCATGAATGATATATAAAGTATACACATATACACCATGTAATGTAATAAACATGATATGTATGAATGCAATATGCATTGTAATAAAAGTGTGCATGATAGGTAAGTAGGTAATGCAAGGTAATGTAATCCATGTATGTATGCATGAGTGTAGGATTATGGTTTTGTTGAAACCTGAGATGTATGCAGGAATATATCAATACAATGTAATACATGAATGCATGAATATGTAATGTAGGTTGTATTCATGTTTATGCATATATTGTAATGAATATATGTATATAGGCAATGTAATACAATGAAACATGAGTGTAATATGTGCATGAATAAAATGTGTATATAGTGATAACATGTATGTACAAATACATGTATGTAACTTAGCCTATGTGTATATGCATATATGTATATATGGGGTATATACATATATATAAATGTGTGTTGCCCTGTGACCTTGTGATTGTGCTTGGATACTGGTCTAGACTTAGTTAGGCCTAGTGAGACTTAGTTGACTAAGATTGACCTTGTTGACTTGGGTTGACCCAGAGTTGACCAAGTTTGACTTTGACCTAGATTGGCTTAGAAATCATGTAGATTGCATCGTAAACTTCATTTACGTTATTTTAAACACATTATAACCCATATTACTCTATTTAGGACATTGTGACTCTGGTGCAGACATCTGATATTATACTACTCTTTTTAGAGTGTCAGGCGAGTACATTCTCTGATAGTTCTTTCATTTACTTGTCAATTACTGTACTTCAGTTCTATGCGATTCTCTGTTACAACACGTATTGGCTTTCTGAATTCATGTGTACGACACACATACTTTACTTGTCTGGCCCTACTATTCGAACCACCTATTCGCATCTTCATGTATTGGTTGGACTTGTATTCGTCTTAGGTGTTGGATTATGGATTCATTTGTATTAGATTGGGCAGGGAAATACTGATTAGACATGTAGACATATCCCCTATTCGAATTACCCCTCTGTGAATTATATTCGAACGATAGCCATCCCTCACCTGATCAGTGTGTGGTGTGTCGTATTACCTACAGCCGTTTATATGTCGATCTCGGTATTTTAAAACACACTTGGAGAATTAATTCGAATCATTATTAGAACATCATGTGAATCATTATTCGTACCACCTTATTCGAATCACCTTATTAGAACAATGATTAGAATCACATTCGACTCATACTGTACTGGAATCACATTCGACTCATCTTGTATTAGATTCACATTGGGATTACACTCGACTTACATTGTACTGTCTGGACTCATCATGTTACTCTAGTTCAGCTAGATCTTATTTTACAGTCTTCATTGCCATGCTTCTCCTCTTGTTTAGTTACCTTACTTTCTTTGTACCTTAACTATTTTTCTACATCATTACTCGTATAAACTGCCATATTCATTAATACAACTGTCTATAACTGCTTTATAGTTCTCTGTCATTTACTTGGGATTTCTAGATGAGTTATACTCGTTCCTGTCCTGACTGGACCTGTTGAAAATATTACAGATGATTGCCCTGAGGACATTTGCCCTACTTGCCTTGGAGCAGGAGATGGCTTAGCTACCTTTGGCCCCGACACTCAGGATGATCGGGAGACTAGCTAGTAGACTTGGTTGAGTTTTCATGTTTTAGAACTTGAATTGTAATAACTTGAGATACGAGTTTGTATTTGAGTTTGTTTGAGATATTATTATTTAGTAGTTTATAATTGTTGTTGTTCAGTCTTTAGTTATAAACTTCTGTGTTATCTTATCGTGCTTAGACTAAGATTGAAATTTCATTATATCTATACTTGTCCTCCATTCGGAGTTGAGATTTGACAAGTACATTATATAATTGCATGAGTTATTAATTAGATAGTAACCTAGGATAGCGTTCTACCGCCGACACTGCGGCGTAGGCTGGACGTACCCACTTCTTGTGTTCCTACACTGGGTGCGGGTCATGACAATTATATAGATATAGGTTATGGTTCATAGTGAGGATATGTATATACTTGATATATGATATCTATATGTATGTGTTAGGGTGGTACTATATGGGTAAGGATATATGTGGTACGTATATATATTAATATATCCTAAGTATCATAGATGTTGACCACTAATCTAAGTTTAACCAAAACTATAGAAGCTTAACCTTGACTCCTAGTTTGACCCAAGGTGGACCAGAGTTGACTTAGAGTTGACCAAGAGTTGACTTGACCTAGATTGACTTAGAAACATGTAGATTGCATTACAAATTTCTATCATATCAAATTAAACTCTTTATAATATGTGTTGCTCTAAATAGGACTCTGTGACACCAGTTCGAACATCTATTCATATCAGTCATTCAGGGTGACAGGTGAGTACATTCTCTGATCGTTTCATACTTGTCAGGACTTATATTCTTGTTCTAGATTACTTTACTTGATACTGGCACGATTGTTATCACGGATTGGTACTATATGGATCTTCTCTTGCGATCTTATCCCCATTGTGTTCAACAGATACATATTGTGATGTACGTTTCACAAATATATTGTATTTATTGTACACCCCTGTAAGCCCCCTGAATTTTAGGGTTTATTTAAATTTTCTAAATGAATTATTTTCGATAAATATTTTATTATAATTATTTTTGATTATTAAATGTACTTGTCCGTGACTTTGAATTCTGGAGCGTCAGGGATGCTAATCTCTGGAAACTCTCTTTATGAGTTTTGTAGTAGACCAGATTATCTTTATTTTGGTATAAGGTGTCCCACTCAAACTTGTTCCCTTGTACTCTGTTTGCATCGCTCAACTTCGGATCAATTTAGGCCAATTGATCGTTGAATAATTATTAATTAAATTCCTACTTTTATCTTTGAACATTATATGTACGTTGTCATGACTTTTAATTTAGGAGCACAAGACTAGTCGTTTTTTCCAAACCAAGTTCTCATGCATGATCTACTCAAGACACCCTACACCCATGACCTTCATGTCACACTCAGACACACTATTTTGTGCTTCATTTGCTTCACACAACTTTTCTGACACTAGACCCAATTTTATTTTATCCTACGGTGTTACATTTAATCTTCGACTCGATTTGGGGACACCCTTTCGACCCAAACTTGCCAACCCAACATATGGACCTAGCCCACATGAAGCCTACTACCCACATGACACTTGTGTCCCATTCAGTTTAGCCCCCGTATGCTACTTATTTACCCCGTGTCCATAAATGACTAAATTAATCTATTTATTTTGCCAAACCTGATTTTGACCCGACCCGGCTCAACCGAACCCAAACCCAAGCTCCATGGTATCCCCTTATGAACACCCCACACAATTTCTCTTTTTTCTATTTTAAAATATCCCTTCTCTTTTATTTAATAAATATCACTTTCTAATATATATACATATATAATCAAATATCTCTCTCTCTCCTCCTTAAAATACTCCCACACAAACACTCCCTCACCCCATCACCATGTCAGCACATACCCCCCTCTCTCTCAACTGATCTCTCTCTCTCTCTCCTCCTACACACTCTCTCTATAATATCTCTCTCTCTACTACACAACTCTCTCTCTTTCTATATATATAATATATATGTACACACACACAACTCTCTCTCTCTCTATTAACAGCACACACACCCTTCCCACCCCTAGTCGACCTCTCTCTCTCTCTTAACTTTCTCTCTCTTTAAATATCTCTCTCCTCTTTCTCTCCACAGCACAACACCTTCTCCCCTCCATTATTCTTCTTTTTCTTCTTCTTCATCTCTTCTTCTTCAAACACCATTATCATCATCAACACCATCACCACCATAACCATCACACCACCACCACCACCACACCATCATCATCATCCTCACATTTATCGCCGCACGCTGCCGCCAGCACCGTCGGGCAGCCGTGCCGCCCGTGTCGCTCGCCGTACTCTCGCGCACGGTAAACAGCAGCCGCATTTGTAGCAGTGGCAGCACAGTAGCTGCAACAGCAGCATGAACGGCAGCAGCAGCTGCCACCGTAGCCGCATGGCGGCGCCGCCACCATCGCGTACCGCCACCACAATACCCTCCTTCAGTCACACCCTCCGACGAGCTCCCCATCGCCATCCTCCTACTCTCCGACGTGATATGTAGGCTATTCGTGCGTTTTGCACAAAATCATGTCGTGACGCGCGAGTTTTGAACTCAGAAAGTACGCTTTATCGCTTCGAATTCGTGCACGTTTTTCGAAAAGTCTGATCGTTGGATCGACAAAATCTTTGCTCCGTCCCAATCTCGGTATATATCTCTTCAGTCCTCTCATGTTTCGTCCGTTAATTTTGTCATTTGATACATCAAAATCGTCCACCAAGTTGACACTTTAAATTGTACTCTTTTTGTACAGTTTTGCGGAGCCAACTTCGTCGACTCGTAACTCCGTCATCGCAGCTCCATTTGGCGTACCACCAGTTCCTATACGTAGTTGGTATAACCCTCTTCCTTCTCCTTCAGTTTTGTTTCATTGTGAGCACGTTTGGTTGGTCGAATTCGACACCAAAGTTTGCCGTTCGAATTCTTAATTTTGTACTTGTAAAATTCCATTTTTGAACTCGGGACTCCTGATTCAATTTCCAACACCACCAGTAGACTCGTTGCATCGATCTAGCATGATTTCATATAAAGTTTGTTAGATTTGGAGGACGTGGCCCCTGAGACGTATTTCGGTGCAAAGCGGGCACTACAGTTCGAGTCAACGGGTCACTTTAAGATCGGCTCATAGGAATCCAATTCCGGATATACCGTTGAGTTCGTATCGTTATTATGGACGCGTTGACATATAATTTGCTGAGTTTTGAAGACATTGGCTCCGGTACGAATTTCCGTGCAAATCGGATTCCAAATATCCGGGTCAATGTGTCATTTTGAGATCGGTTCATCGGAATCCAATTTCGGATATACCGTTGAGTTCGTGTCATCATTCTGGACTCGTTGACATATACTTTGTTAGATTTTGTGGACTTTGGCTTCGACATGCATTTTCGTGCAAATCGGATACCAATATCCAGGTCAACGGACCATTTTGTGATCGGGTCATCGGATTCCCATTTCGGACATACCATTGGGTTCGTATCATCATTCTGGATTCGTGGACATATAATTTGCTAGGTTTCGTAGACTTCTATTTTGACACATTTTTCGGTGCAAAGTGTGTCCAGCGGCGGACATCAATTTGACCCAAAATTACTATTTTACTTCTGTGTCCAAATTAGACTCATGGGTAGGCTATCCTAGCTAATTTGACCATTCTGGACACGTTGGTGATATTTATTTTATCATCCGACAACATCTGCAGATTTTTCTTTATGTATCACCCTTACATTATTATTATTATTATTATTAGTATGTATATTTATATGTTTGGTTTTTATGAAACTCTAAAGTGATCCTTATGTTTCTAAGGACTCTAAGTGTCGGTTTAGATATAGTGTCACCCCACATTGGACTTTTATGCTAGGTCACCACTTAGCTAGTGTCCAGTTAGGAGTCGTGTCACACCACTAGCATAAAACTTAATCATAACTTAGAGACTGAGATTGTATATCATTTTGACAGGACACCGGACATCTATAGCTACATATTCTAATCCTTGCTTTGCTCGAGGCAAGTACCCCTACAAGCTTATTTACTACTTATAACAATAAACTGTGATTAAACCATGTTAAAATACTGCTTTCTAAATAACTGCAAGTCATATCTTCACATGCTTCTTACTGGTTCTCAGTACATGTCATGCTTTATACTACTCTTAGTATCACTCACATTTTATAAAATAGGTTATAGGGAAACTGTTAGTAGAGTACGTGATCATGCCCCCTTCTCCGTATGTATTTACCGTGCACTGTTACATTCTATATGTAACTTTATCGTATGTCTGATCCCGCGTTTGTGTAGGTATATACACTAATGCCGTTAAGTGTACGTATGTGTACTTCAGAACTTTGATATGTACTACAGTACATCCTACTACCTATTGACCGATCACGTATGTGCTACAGTTTTACACTTTAAAACAAACATATATTGCCATGATGAAATGTGTCTAAAACTGGATAAATCATGATATGCCATTATTATGTTATTTCATCTCTTTCCATTACATGATCAGTATTATATGTTTGTAGTACAAGTACTTGCTCCCGTCCTGACAAGATTACGTTGTAGGTGCATTGTCTGAGGAAGAAATGTTATGTGATACCTACTACGGGACTGCTTTTGAGGACCTGGCCTATGCTCCAGAAGAGGCCCCAACGGAAAACCTTGCTTAGATATCATTAATGTGTTTTGAGACTTAGACTTTGGTTTGAACTTATAATTGGATACTGGACTTTGTCTCCAGTCTCATACATTTGAGGTGTAATAACTTTTAACACTTGTTTACTTTCGTCAATAGAAGCTGTGATGTGATAAAATCTTATTTGGCTTAATGTTAGCACACTTAGTATCATTCATGTATAAACTCTTAGAACAGCTTACTACTCTTTAACCAAGCGTAGGCTGGACATGGCTCAGCCCGGTCCAACAATTTGGGTAACGGGTCGTGATATGTTTTTAGTGGCAGCCCAAGTAGGTCAAGACTTAAGTTGTTTGGTTACGTTATTGTACCAAGCATGCCTGCAATTAGGATCTTAGGACAACTTGATAATACTAGGGACAACAATTAGAACACCTAGAGGATTTCTAGGATTACAACATAGGAAAACTCATCACAGCATATGACCGTTAACTATATTTAGTATCTTGCTTGAAAATTTAGTGGGTTACAATTTTGACCAGGATAGTACCCTTAGGATGACCCCTGAGGATCTCACTCTAATCTTACCTCGAAATCTATTTCCGCTTATTTCTATTTGCTCTTCCTTAATTTGTTGTTAAAATCGATTTCTGATTTTCGTTGTTGACTTTGATCTTGCATCGTGATAAATTTTGTGGATTGAATTGTGATATATCCTGATAAGGTAAATGTCTTCTTTATTTATGGTGTTTAGAATTTATCGCAGCCATATTAGCTGGTATGACAAAAACATAGAGCCTGATTTTGGTTTTACTTATCTTAGTTATGGAATTTAGATTTTCTTGCAGCCATACCGGTTGGCATGGCGAGGATTCTAGATAACATGATTATAGGGTGTATACCTTAGTTATGACTCTATCGTTTATTGCATCTAAGCTTACTGGTGTGGCAAAAATTTTGGCAACATAATTTCAGGAAGACGTGTATGGTTATCAGATCATATCTCAACTTGGTTCACTTCGTTATGACCGAATGAGCGAGAATGAATTATTATCATTATTCTTTCCCGTCTTGATTAACTCTGTTCTATCTACATGCACAACTAGGATTACATGTTCTCTAGGACTCTCCAACAGGATTACTTTCATGTTATCTTTTGGACATAATTATTTTTGTGTTCCATCTTTCCTAAGACTTGACTAAACTCTTCTTCGTTAACCTCTTGGGTAATTCTTCTCGTCCTTTTCGGTAATTGTTCGGAATGCCTTATAGATTGATCCAAGGAAGGTTCGAGAAATTAGATTTTAACCTTGTATTACGAAATTGAGAGTTTTGCGGCCAGAGAAATACTGGCGAGGCAGGACTTCAGATGACGGCATCATGTTTACATATGTTTCACGGATATTACTTGAACCATACCGTGTGTATTTGATTAATATTTCATAGATTTAGCCAAGATAATTTTAAGAACCTGTATTATCTGCTGTGCACTGCAACCATCCATCGTATTACGGAACAAAGATGTTATTTCAGCCAGATGCACACTGACTTGGCAATAACTTCACGTGACCTAATCACGGGAGTATATGGTTCTCGAGTTTTACCTCGAGTACGTCCTATGCATCTCATTGTCCTTGTACCATTCTTGGAAATATTTTGACAAACTTTCTTGTCTTGCTTGACCCTTTAACTTGTTTGGATACTGTTATGGATTGCTTGACCCAGTCTTAGACCTTGTTACCTTTTATTTGATAAACGACCGAAATAGCCAAACCTTGTTAACTGATTCTATAGTATAACTATAAATATATTGTGTGATTGTGATAAATACTTTTCCTAGGGATTGGTTAGATTAAGCTTATATGACAAGTATGAGTGACTGACTGTAGTATACTTGAAAACCATTAAGAACGATTGTATTGATAGTATGAGTTGAGGATAGGGTATCTAAGATGGAATAATGATATATTATATTATTGTGACTACGGATCGAGGATCCGAATCCTGTACTTACAAGTTGAGGATTTAGTATTTGTAGAATTTTGGTTGGTTATCTATAGCTAATTACATGTGATTAGAGGGTAGATCGATATATGGAATGATATAGAATAAGTTAGAATGAGATATAATATTGCATACGAGATCTGGAAGATATCAGTTAAAATGACAAGGAACAAGGCAAAGACATATGTACATTGGTAATTAATAAATCGGGAGTTTGAAATCGAGGATTTATATTCAGAGGAGTTGTTGAGTAAAAATAAGAAGGCTCTACGCCAAGGATAAGTATTGAACGTATAATTTCAAGGAGAAGCTATAGAAACGGATTGAAGACAAATAATGCAAAGGGCCTGTGGATTGATAGAATAAGGATACTTAGGATATGATAAGGAAATCAAGTATTTACAATTGAGGTTGAAAATATGGTTAATGATCAACCATTGTTGGCTTATAAACATACCCAAAGAATGACCTATAGTTTAGGGTATACATAAATGTTCCATATTAGTATGAAAGGTTCTAAAGGATATATGACGTAGTTTATGATAGAAGGACCTTTGTTGAACCTGAACCAAAAAGATCGTAAAGAGAAACAGAAGAGATGATCACAAGGGTAGCAGATTGAGTATCGTAGCCAGAGCAGTTACATGTTATAGTTTGACCTATTTGATGATTTTAAATTTCGAGGACAAAATTCTTGTAAGGTGGGTAGGATGTAAGCCTCCTGAATTTTAGGGTTTATTTAAATTTTCTAAATGAATTATTTTCGATAAATATTTTATTATAATTATTTTTTATTATTAAATGTACTTTTTTGTGACTTTCAATTCTGGAGCGTCAGGGATGCCAATCTCTGGAAACTCTCTTTATGAGTTTTGTAGTAGACCAGATTATCTTTATTTTGGTATAAGGTGTCCCACTCAAACTTGTTCCCTTGTATTCTGTTTGTATCGCTCAACTTTGGGTCAATTTAGGCCAATTGATCGTTGAATAATTATTAATTAAATTCACACTTTTATCTTTGATCATTATATGCACGTTGTCATGACTTTTAATTTAAGAACACATGACTAGTCGTTTTCTCCAAACCAAGTTCTCATGCATGATCTACTCGAGACACCCTACACCCATGACCTTCGTGTCCTACTCAGACACATCATTTTGTGCTTCATTTGCTTCGCACAACTTTTTTGACACGAGACCCAATTTTAATTCATCCCACGGTGTTACATTTAATCTTCGACTCGATTTGGGGACACCCTTTCGACCCAAACCTGCCAACCCAACATATGCACCTGGCCCACATGAAGCCAACTACACACATGACGCTTATGTCCCATTTAGTTTAGCTTCCGCATGCTACTTATTTACCCGTGTCCATAAATGACTAAATTAATCTATTTATTTTCCCAAACCCGATTTTGTCCCGACCCGGCTCAACCGAACCCAAACCCAAGCTCCATGTTATCCCCTTATGAACACCCCACACAATTACTCTTTTTCCTATTTTAAAATATCCCTTCTCTTTTATTTAAAAAATCCCTTCTCTCTCTCTCTCTCTCTCTCTCTCTCTCCTCTCTCTCTCTCTCTCCCCTCCTTAAAACACTCCGACACAAACACTCCCTCACCCCATCACCATGTCAGCACACACCCCCCTCTCTCGACCGACCGACCTCTCTCCTCATACACACTCTCTCTATAATATCTCTCTTTCTACTACACAACTCTCTCTCTCTTTCTATATATATAATATATATGTACACACATACAACTCTCCCTCTCTCAACAGCACACACCCTCCCCACCCCTAGCCGACCTCTCTCTCTCTCTCTCAACTTTCTCTCTCTTTAAATATCTCTCTCCTCTCTCTGTCCACAGCACAACACCCTTCTCCCCTCCATTCCTCTTATTCTTCTTCTCTTCTTCTTCAAACACCATTATCATCATTAACACCATCACCACCATAGCCATCACACCACCACCACCACCACACCATCATCATCATCCTTACCTCCACCGCCATACGCCGCCGCGGCCACCACCGCCGGGCAGTCGCGTCGCCCGTGCTGCTCGCCGTGCCCCCGCGCGGAGCAAGCAGCAACCGTATTTGCAGCAGTGGCAGCGTAGCAGCTGTAACAGCAGCATGAACGGCAGCAGCAGCTGCCACCGCAGCCGTACGGCGACGCCACCGCAGTCGCGCACCGCCACCACGACACCCCCCTCCAGGCACACCCTTCGACGAGATTCCCATCGCCATCCTCCTCCTTCTCGAAGCAATACGTAGCCTATTCGTGCGTTTTGCGCAAAATCCCGTCGTGACGCGCGAGTATTGAACTCAGAAAGTGCGCTTTGTCGCAGCAACTTCGTGCACTTTTTTCGAGAAATTCAACCATTGGATCGACGAACACTTTGCTCCGTCACAATCTCGGTATATAGCTCTTCACTCCCCTCAAGTTTCGTCCGTTAATTTTGTCATTCGATACATCAAAATCGACCACCAAGTTGACACTTTAAATTGTAGTATTTTTAGACAGTTTTGCGGAACCAACTTCATCGGCTCGTAACTCCGCCGTTGCAGCTCCGTTTGGCGTGCCACCAGTTCCTGTACGTAGCTGGTATAACCCTCTGCCTTTTTCTTCAGTTTTGTTTCATTGTGAGCATGTTTGGTTGGTCAAATTCGACGCCAAAGTTGGTCGTCCTAATTCTTAATTTTGTACTTGTAAAATTCTATTTTTGAACTCGGGACTCCGGATTCAATTTTTGACACCACCAGTAGACTTGTGGCATCGTTCTGGCATAATTTTATATAAAGTTTGTTAGATTTGGAGGACATGGGTCCTGGCACACATTTCGGTGCAAAGTGGGCCCCACAGTTCGAGTCAACGGGTCACTTTGAGATCGGCTTATCGAAATTCAATTCTGGATATTCTGTTGAGTTCGTATCGTCATTCTGGACTCGTTGACATATAATTTTCTGAGTTTTGAAGACATTGGCTCCGGTACGCATTTTCGTGCAAACCGGATTCCAAATGTCCGGGTCAACGTGTTATTTTAAGGTCGGCTCATCGAAATCCAATTCCGGATATACCGTTGAGTTCGTGTCGTCATTCTGGACTCGTTGACATATACTTTGTTAGATTTTGTGGACTTTGGCTTCGACACGCATTTTCGTGCAAATCGGATGCCAATATCCAGGTCAACGGACCATTTTGTGATCGGGTCATCGGAATCCCATTTCGGACATACCATTGGGTTCGTATCATCATTCTGGATTCGTGAACATATAATTTGCTAGGTTTCATAGACTTCTATCCTGACACATTTTTCGGTGCAAAGTATGTCCAACGGCGGACATCATTTTGCCCCAAATTTACTATTTTGCCCCCTGTGTCCAAATTAGACTCATGGGTAGGCTATCCTTGCTAATTTGACCATTCTGGAAATGTTGGTAATATTTATTTTATCATACGACAACATCTGTGAATTTTTCTTTATGTATCACCCTTAAATTATTATTATTATTGTTAGTATATATATTTATATGTTTGGTTTTTATGAAACTCTAAAGTGATCCTTGTGTTTCTAAGGACTCTAAGTGTTGGTTTAGATATAGTGTCACCCCACATTGGACTTTTATGCTAGGTCACCACTTAGCTAGTGTCGAGTTAGGAGTCGTGTCACACCACTAGTATAAAACTTAATCATAACTTAGAGACTGAGATTGTATATCATTTTGACATGACACCGGACATCTATAGCTACATATTCTAATCCTTGCTTTGTTCAAGGCAAGTACCCCTACAAGCTTATTTACTGCTTATAACAATAAACTGTTATCAAACCATGTTAAAATACTGCTTTCTGGATAACTGCAAGTCATATCTTCACATGCTTCTTACTGGTTCTCAGTACATGTCATACTTTATACTACTCTTAGTATCACTCACATGTTATAAAATGGGTTATAGGCAAACTGTTAGTAGAGTACGTGATCATGCCCCCCTTCTCCGTATGTATTTACCGTACACTAATACATTCTATATGTAACTTTGTCGTATGTCTGATCCCGCATTTGTGTATGTATATACACCGATGCCGTTAAGCGTACGTATGTGCACTTCAAAACTTTGATATGTACTACAATACATCCTACTACCTATTGACCGATCACGTATGTGCTACAGTTTTAAACTTTAAAACAAACATATATTGCCATGATGAAATGTATCTAAAACTAGATAAATCAAGATATGCCATGATTATGTTATTTCATCTCTTTCCATTACATGATCAGTATTATATATTTGTAGTATAAGTACTTGCTCCCGTCCTGACAGGATAACGTTGTAGGTGCATTGTCTGAGGAAGAAATGTTATGTGATACCTACTACGGGACTGCTTTTCAGGACCTGGCCTATACTCCAGAAGAGGCCCCAACGGGGAGCCTTGCTTAAATATCATTCATGTGTTTTGAGACTTAGACTTTGGTTTGAACTTATAATTGGATACTGGACTTTGTCTCCAGTCTCATACATTTGAGGTGTAATAACTTTTAACACTTGTTTACTTTCATTAATAGAAGCTGTGTTGTGATAAAATCTTATTTGGCTTAATGTTAGCACACTTAGTATCATTCATGTATAAACTCTTAGAACAACTTACTACGCTTTAACCAAGCGTAGGCTGGACATGGCTCGGCCCAGCCCAACAATTTGGGTAACGGGTCGTGACACACCCCTATTCATGTATACTCATTGTGCATCTTGTACTCTCATGATCACATGAGCTTTATGGAGAAACTATTGTAGAAGGTAACGTAACTGGATTGGATCCTTGTGTATTGATTGGGAAGGGTGAGTAGGAAATAGTTAGTTAATCAAATCCTATTATACAAATAATGTATAAACTATTGTATATATCTATTGTACACTCACGTATGATGTACTTATCCTTGCATTATCCCAACCCGTTTATATAATCATCTCATACTCTAAATCATAAGTTACTTACAGTTCTTACTTATCATGTATATAGATATTTCCAGTTATCAAATCTCTCTCGTTTTTATATATATTTTCTTACAGTCCATGTATCTTATTCTTTTGCATGCTTTATATTTTCTAACATGATATGAACTGTGTGAGATGTATTATGCTCGTTCATGTCTTGACTGGACCTGTTGAAAATATTAGAGATGATGATGATGACTGCCCTACCTTCTATGGAGCATACGAGGGTGACATTCAGGAGCCTGAGGAGCATCTAGCTCGGTAGAGGGTGCCTAGTTTAGTCTAGTACTTATAGCTTTCTGTTTGTATCGGATTGTTTCGATTGTTAGTTGAGACTTAGTTATATTCAGGACTTATATTTATTTGTATTGGATATCTATATGTGTGTTGTGATGACTTTACTTTTATATTTAGTTCTTCCTTTTTATCTTATTCCATATCTTGCTCTATCTTTCCTAGACTTGTGATTGAGATATGGAGTTGAGATGTTATATTATACCTCCGTGCGTAGATGACAGGTTTATATATCTTGTTGTTAGATGTTAGATGTTATAGATGACCTATACAGTATTCTACCGCCGACACTGCGGCGTAGGCTGGACGTACCCACGTTCTCGTGACCCTAAACAGGGTGCGGGTCGTGACAGATATATATATACTATATATAGAGAGAGAGGGATAGAGTGACAGTGGTGTTTATGTGTGTGTGTACCATGTGTGTGTGTGTTCAGTTCTCTGTGTAGCAGTTAGCATGTAGGTGTGTGTGCAATAGGTTTCCAGCCTTAGTGAATGTGTTCCCAGTTTTAGAGTGTGTGTGAGTATACAACGTGTGTGTTCCCAGGTTTTAGAGTGTGTGTGAGTGTATAGCAGTACATTTAGGTGTGTTCAGATTTCAGATTCTTGTGAACATGTATGTGTGTGTATTAGTTGTAGGGGGTGTGTGTGTCGAATGTATGTGGTAGCAGTAGGGTGTGTTCTCAGGTTTCTAGGTTAGATGTGTATGTGTGTATACAGATTTTTATCACAGGTTTGTGTATATGTGAGTTTGTAGATAGCATTACATAGGGTGTTGGAGAGCGGGGGCAGACATAGCCAGCTACGTAATCCCAAAGTACGTTAATACTCTGAAATTACGTATAAGCTGTCAAGCCATGGGGGTTACTCTACAAGCCATCGGTCAATCCTATGGTTTAACAATCCTAGGTATCTCAATCACAGGCGATTATACAAGAGCAAAGAGTACGATCATCATACATACAATAGTAAGGCGTCCCGAACCATATATACATGACTGATCAAGAAGCCAGTACCACAGAACTGATGACTAGCTAAAGTATTAGTCGTACATGATAAGGACTAGCTATAGTCTAGAATACACATATCATGTTTATGCCCGTAGGCTATAATATCAAGGAAAATACCAAAACACGAGCTAAACACGTGCTCGGGGCTAAACGTTACAAGAGGAGAATTTACATATCAGTGGGAGAATGAAAAAGAAACCCACTGAGGCACTCTGGTGCTCCGGCTGGTCACCGTCGAGTAGATGGTGCGGTAGATCCTTCGGGCTCTTCTATTAGATATTGGCCATGCAAAACCAGTGTGGTCAGACCCCAAATAGCAAGTACCACAAAGGAGGCCGAACTATGAACTTAAAACCATCAATCATTAGCAAACAAAGCAGGCAATAAGTAAGGGAGGATCGAAAATTTGTGCGGTACCAATGCACTCATCTCGACCATAGAGAGACTGTAAGTAAAGCATCATTAAGCATAAAGTAAACTGGAGAACATGTTAAATAAATAGAACTGGGCAATATACGAAGAGAGGACGAAGGTACGGTTCCGGAGGCCAGGTTACAACCCTTAAACCAAACAAGGACCAGGATTGTAACCCTTTGCCTGAACAGATGTTGGTCTCTGATCATTTATTGCTAGAAGTGAAAATCATTAAGTGACAATCAGGAAGTGACAATACAGAGTACATTGCATTAGAGTGACAATCATTGCAATCATTATTCTGGGAAGGTGATATACGATGGGATAACCATAGGACTTTTCAGATAACCAGGTTACAACCCGTAAACCAAACAAGGACCAGGGTTGTAACCCTTCGTCTGAACAGAACTTGGTTTCTCCTACCATTTATCGGCAAGATAAAATAAGAAATCAGGACATGTAACAATCATATACAAGATCAAGACAAGACAAGACAGACTGAACTCCATCCAACATTCACGGCCAAGCAATAAGTACGGCTTGATACTTTAACTAACTAGGGTTATCACAGGCCTAGTTACTAGCAAGATGCAATGAGAATTCCAAGTCCGGTTACCTGTTTGTTACTACCTGAGTGATCCCAGCAAGAAAAGGAAAAGATAGCAAGATATAGCAGACACACTGTAGTGAGATACATGTGTCCTAAGGTACCACACTCGACGGTGGGCTGGAAGTGCGCTCATCTCGACGGATAGCAACAAATCCTATGTATATATATATATATATATATATATATATATATATATATATATATATATATATATATATATATATATATATATATATATATATAAGGCCGGGACCAAAGGGGCAACAGGTAACTGGGAAATTCTCCATGAACTATTTGATCAATCTAGTCATTAACCTAGCCAGATTCAGTATGAATCCCTGACCGTGGTACTCAGGGATCATGTCCTAGACATGATGCAAGACACAACCGGACTAGTAGTTTATACAAGCACAATCATCCACGGTGTCCAGGTCAATGAATTGATTTGTCAAGAGTGCGCCACGACGGGCCATTATCATTATCATTATTACTTATCAAGAGTGCGCCACGACGGGCCACTATCAAGCATTATTAGGGTACTTGTCAAGTTTATCATGCCAAGTTCACTGTCAAATTATCGTGTCAAGTTCATTGTCAAGAGTGCACCACTACGGGTCACTGCCATGTCATGTTACTCATGTACAATTATTATTTCAATTATGTCAATCAAATCGGGATTTATCAAGTTCAGGACAAAAGGCGTAAGGATATAAAATAGGCATAAAAATATACAATAGGGATAAATGTGTACTCCGTAGGAACTCAAGTTACAAAAAGAGCCACAAGACTTGGAACTAAAATAAACAAAATATAAAATACATGACATGACAGAGCCATGCGGCTCGGGCAAGGCTGGCTCATGCGGCAGGATTAATCAGATGTATGCGGCTAAATTTATGGGGTTCATGCGGCTCAGGAAATCCGAGTCCATGCGGCTCAGGGAATGAGCAGGGTCCTATGTGGCTCAGGAATGTGGCGCATATGCGGCCAGCGGAAGATGGGTCATATGCGGCTGGGAGAGACTAGTCCTCATACGGTTGGGAACGAGTCTGCCTTATGCGGCTCAGAACGAGTAGTTCCATGCGGCTGGGACAGAACTCCTTATGCAGTTCGGGGAGTACCAGTCTATGCGGCTGAGTTCAATTGAAGTCCTATGCGGCTGAACAAGGGCGGTTCATATGCGGCTGGGAACGTTCAAGTACATGCGGCTCAGCTCAAGCGAGTCTCATGCGGTTGGGAAGGCCATGCGGCCAGAGGCTTGCCGCATGAGGATTCATGCGGTCAAGTACTGCCTATGCGGCTGAACTGTACTTCTTCTCCAAATTTCCGAGAAGAAGTACACTAAGAAGCCATGGCTGCCAGGATGCATAAAACCTCCATCCGGAGTCCAAATCCGGACTTCCATAGGTCAAAATGGGGTAGAACGAGCTACTCTACAACATGGAACCATCAAAACTTGAAAATAACAAAGTTTAATAGATCAAAACCCATAAAAACCAAAATTTGCTTCAAGTTAGATCTACAATAATCTAGCCATCAAAATAGAAAACTCCAAGTTCTAAACATGCTTAGAATGTAACAATAAAGAGAATGGAACAAACAAAATGGAAATCGTCCAATATTCGACAAGGTGTACTTGCCTCTCTCTCTAATGGCTAGGGTTTGGTGGAAAAGAAATGAATGAGGGTGAATGAGGAGGGAGAGAGAAAAAGTGGCTTAGATAACAAGCTCAAGTGATCTCCACCATTCATTCCTCTCCACTCAATCTAAACCATACACCTCATCTCAAAAAGAACCAAACAAAACCAAACCAAACCAAGTCAAAATGGAACCGAACCAAATCCTAGTTAAACCAAGTCATAAAAATCTAACACTTAGAAAATTTAAAATATCACGCAAATCGATAAATACGAAATACGGCTCAAATAAACACGTATCCGTATAAAATACTGATATAGTGAGACGGGTCTCACAGTGCGTCTGTACGCGTACGTGTAAATCCAGTGCACGAGCGAGAACGTGTCCGATACAACATGACACTTTGAGCCACTTGGGGGTCTGGTTCACAGACACTGCCCCCACGTGTCCTCACAGTATTGGGTCAAACAAGGTTGTGGCGTATCCTACAGCCCAATCGAACAGCAGGGGAAACCCTAGCTCTGCACACGAGCGTATTCGTGTCCTCGTGAGGATACGACTCGAAAATCAACTCAGAGTTTAGGGAAAACAAAGAGCACATCAAAATCAATATTTCTAATAAAAAATATTTCAAAAATAGGATAAAAAAGTTCTCAGAGGCATTTCCACAAACACTTACAAATGAAGACTGATACGTGTCCAATACGGACACGGAACCAATGTAAAACATCACCAAACACCCACCACAGCTAGGGGACACCTAAATCTATGCAACCATGCAAAGAAATCAAGATTTAATGATAGTTTGAGGTGTTTACCTATAGAGTATCAAACTCAAGGAAAAAGCCCCAAATAGGAAGATTTCTCTTACAAGTCAAAAGCTCCAAATTGTACAAAATCTGAGATTTCTCTCTATGAACAGTAAATAGAGTATGATTAGATTCTATTGTAAAAGATTAGAGTCAAAAATGAATTAAAATAAAGAAGTTATGAATTGATGAAGAAAAGCCAATACCTCTTTTTTGCCAATAGTTGATGTGATGTAAAAATAGGCAAGAACTAGGAAGAGACATAAATAGGGGGATTCCCTAGGGGCCGACCATGTATGGAAAGAATTAGGGTTAGGGATGTGCCTAATGGGCTTTGGACTATGTTTCAATGCTAAATGAATCAATCCATAAATCAAAAATCCATGCACTTAAATCACTTAATCTCTATATGAAACTTGATTCAAAATAACTTAACTTTGGTCGACTTAAGTTAGACTAGGGTCCTACCATGCTAATCAAGTCACCATAGCTAAACTCAACATCTAGGTTAGTCTCCATAGTCTCAACTAGCAAAGGTCAAAAACAACAACCATCACTCAAACAATTTACAAATAATTTCAAGAAACCAAAATACCCCTAGGCCAAAAATAATAAATAAAGCATCCTAATCACATGGTTAGGCTCTAGGTCAAGTAGTCTCTAGGGTTTCACTGGCAAACTCCAAAATCACAAATTAACAATAAAATAGTTTTTAGAATAATTAAAAATCACCAAAAATTATATCATGATTTAAATAACATTATTACAAGATTAAAATTATAAAATTTCAAAATTATCCTCATTTAGAAAACTGGGTGTTACAAGTCTACCCTTCTTAGAGAAATTTTGTCCTCGAAATTTAGAAGGTCGCAATCTTGTAGGTCAACCCCCAACAATCAAGGTCAAAGCTTTTACCTAGCACTAGGCCAGCAAGTCCAATATGGGCAGTAGGCTTAAAATAGGTCATATCTAGAATTTGGGTAGGTAGGTTGGGTCAAAAAGGTGTTGCCAATTCGAGTCGAAAAAGTGACTCCATGGGGTGAATGAAGATGGGGTCTTTTGTCGGGAAAGTCGTATGAAGCAACGGAGCACAAGATGCTGTGTCTGAGTGGAACACGAAGGTCATGAGTGTAGGGGGTCATGTATAGGTCATGCAAGGGAAGTTAGTTTTAAGAAAACAACTAGTCTTGTGCTCCTAAATTAAAAGTCACGGTAATGTGTATAATGTAATCAAAATTAAAGTGGGAATGGTCAAATGGCCTAAATTTGATCGGAAGTTGTGTTGCCAAAATAGTACAAGGGACAGGGTAAGTGGGACAGTCTAGGTCATGGGTGTCTGAGCTCCACTATCACTTCTAAGTCAAAAGGCCTATCACAATCATTATTTTATTAAGAGAAATTCATAACAAGAAAGTTATACAAAGGATTATACTAACAGTTAGAGCTACTCCTAGTCCTCCTCCTAGTCCTTCTCCTAAGTTAAACGATGAGAAGCAAAACAAAACAAAGAACACAAAAAAAATTAAATGACTGAAACGAAAAGTAGAGACGATATGTTCAAAAACTTTTAAGATAAAATTTGATAATCATATGCATATATCCAAAATCATGGTACTCTGAATCCTCATCATACTAATAAGCAGGGCTATGATAACAATAGAGTCCCAGCTAATGTATACACTTCTAGAATTATGGTATTTAAAATTTTTGCTCTGTCGCTAGCTTGGCTGCGAAAACCTTAAATTCCTACACCCGAGAAATATATCCAAAATCAGAATGTAGGTCCTTGCCATGATGGCTAATGTGACTGTAGAAGACTAGATTCCATAACTGAGATGACCTAGCCTATATAATTTATCTTGGCAGAAAATTAAATCAACAATGAATACCAAGAATCAGATTCATCTACGAACAAGAACGATAAGCAAGATCTGTTGGAACTGAATTTCGAGATGGTTAAAATATGACAAGGGAGGAACTGAATTGAGATGAACAGAACCTGCGATAAGCTCTCCTACTGCCTGTGCACCCTCAGCTGCCATAGCGTAAGCTCGCCCCTACTAGCCTTCTCCAGCCTGATGCTGCGCGAATCTCTGTTGCGGGGTCTGTAAGGGTAGACCCTTCTGCTGGCTCACCGGAGCCCTCGCCCCTGCTTACTGAGCTGTCCATCCAGAAAACTTGGGACACTCTCTTAACTGGTGATATGATGCTCCACAAAGTAGGCACTTGCCTAACCTCATCCGACATTTACTCCAATCGTGCCTGGTTTCTTACAGAAAGGGCAACTGATAACATGCCACTGTCTAGGGGTTTGTTGCGTCTGTAACGGTGGTCCCCTCGGCTACTCTGTCGGAGCCCTAGCTCATACTACTGCCTGAGTCATTGGTGTCTGGATCTTGGGATACTTCCTACATTGATGCTCCACTGAACCATAAAGTAAACACCTGCTAAGCCTCATCCTGCAGTCGTTCCATCCATAGCCTGCCTTCTTGTAGAAGTTGCACCAAGCGTCCTACTGCTGCCTGGATGCCTGATGGAAATATGTACATCCTTGACCCTGAAGGTGTTGCTGAACAGGCCTCTGCTGATACTGATGCTGAATCTGTACGTGAGGCCTCTTGGCCTGACCTCTACTGTTACTAGCTCTATGAATGTCATGTCCCCTCTTGAACAACTGTTGCCGCTGAGTTTCTAATATCTGTTGGAAGAAGGAGAACAACCGCGCCACGTCCTCTGATCCTGATGGCGACTGCTGCTAAAGAATATTCGAGATAACTGTGGAAAGTCTCGAAGTAGAAAGAGGTGCACTCCTAAGGACTACAGATATTCCAGCCTGAGCTGGCATAACAGGAGCTGCAGTCTCGGGGTCTTGCTGATCAGGACGAAAAATAGAAAAACCTTCAGTGGTGTCTTTCCGATCGAGATGATGAGATTGTGTCTCCATAACCATCCTGAAGACAGATCAAACGAGAGGGCAATCACTGAGAATGAAGCGATAACATTAAGGAAGGACGGTTTATTTTCAAGGAAAGACAATAATACAGCAATTTTAGGTAACATGAATCTGATTAAGAGTTTTTTCTAATGTGATTGAGTACCTTCAAAAATATATCCTAATCCTACTGCAGGCTGTAGTGATACTCTAGTTCGAATACCACTACATAAACTCGACCTGTATGGGCCACTACTAAAACTAGCAACAAAACATCTAGAGAAAACTCTTGGACGCATTTTAAGAGAAACCAATCCATTAGTTGGAAAGGTTCTTATGCACTTGTCCGTGATCGATTCGGTGCCGATGGTAAGTTTCCTCAATACTCGGTTCCGACTGAGTTAACCAAGCCACAAGCCTTATATAGTGAACCACTAGAAGCGGGGCACTACAAGTATCCTGAACGGAGTTTTCACCATAGCTTCATGGAGAAGGCGTCAACGATGTGATGTAATCTGCTGAACCCCAACCCTCCCTGGCCTGTCGGCTTGGCCATCGAGTCCCAACTGGCCCAGTAGTGCTTCTCCTTACTATCTATGTGCCCCCAAAAGAAGTTAGAGGTGCTTCTATTGAGGACAATACATTCTTAGGGGGTGAGCAGGCAGCAAGGGTGTAGATAGGGATGGAGGAGAGGTCGTCCTTGAAGAGGATCATCTTATCTCCCAGAGAGAGGGTTGCGTTGCCAACCCTCAATTTTTTTTCTTGATTCTGCTCATAAGGCTGTCGAAGATGCCCTAACTCAATTTCACGTACACCAGCGGATAACCCAAGCAGTAGAACGGTGGGTATGCAGTTGAAAAGGAGGTCAGGTTGGAGAGAGTACCTGAGTGGGTCCTGTCTGCTTTGTGATGGGTGTAGATGACGCTTTTAGAGGTGTTGACTCGTTGACCCGAGCATCTGGTGTATCTCTCAAGTGTTGTCACGACCCGCACCCGTTTTTTTTAAACGGATACGAGACGTGTCCAAGCCAGCCTACGCCGCAGAGTCGGCGGTAGAACGCTGTCACGGCCATGTAGATCAAAATCACAAATAATGCTCATTCACAAACTAATTTAATTTACAATATTCACAAGATTTATATTTTGCGGAAAAATATAAACTTGTACAATGACTATAACTCGTCTATCTAACTAGTCTCTAGGCTTTTCGTCTGTAATTACACCCGTCACTCCCAAGCTAAGTGAATCATCGGCTAACCTGAAAAATATGGTTTCCAGTCAGGAATGGAACGAGCACAATTCACTGAATACAATTTCAAATAAAGAAAATGACTATAAGACAAAGGCTAGGCATCAATCATGAGTTTTGAAAATATCAGTAAAGCCGTAAGAAAATCAATAGTAATAAATAGACCAATATACTTTCCATCGTTTGAAGTACCTTTGATATGTGATCGGTCTGGGGTACTACACCGTACGGTCTACAATGTCTACTCACTGTCTACAATGTCTACTTGCAGAAAAATAAGCACTGTCTACGATATCTACTTACAGAAAAATAAGCACTGTCTACGATGTCTACTGCAGAAAAATAAGCACTGTCTACGATGTCTACTGCAGAAAAGTAAGCACTGTCTATGATGTCTACTGCAGGAAATAAGTACTGTCTACAATGTCTACTTGCAGGAAAATAAGCACTGTCTACAATGTCTAAGCACTGTCTATAGTCGGATCACACATCCTTGGTACTTCTCATTCCCGACTCAATAATTTATAATAGAGTATAAAAGTATCACATAACTAATGACCAATCAATGAAATATAGTAAAGATCAATATCGAAATGTAAACAATAAACTGTACTCGCCTGTGGTCCTGAGCTGGTGAAACCGATGATCCAAATCACACAATATGCCACAAAAGTCAAAACCCGTACAACAGTCCCTGGAAGCTGAAATAAACAATACCAATGATCTCAGAATAGTCCAATTAGCTAGGATTGCCTGTCCTTAAGTCCAATTCTGGACACAGGGGCAAAACAGTAATTTCGGGCCAAAACGGTGTCCGTCGTTGGACCCGCTTTGCACCGAAAAGCGTACCAGAGTCAACGGTCTCTAAAGTCATCAAACTACATGTCTACGAATCCAGTTTTCTGGTATGAACCCAACCGTATGTCCAGAGTTGGGTTCCGGCGGACCGTGCACAAAATCGCACGTTGAGTCGGACCGTGGGCCCGCAAAACGACGTCGATTTCAACTGTCTCAGAATCGGACCAAACTTGGCATGCAGGACCAAAAAAATGATACAGTCCTGTTGGCGCAAGTTTTGTCTCGATCTGACGAGCGTGCACAAAGTTATGACTGAATTTGTATTGTACGGATACGGGGCGATTTCGACGGATACGCGTCGAATTCATCGCGCACACGCGACCAATTTGAATTCCGTCAAAGCCCACCCGACCACAAAGCCGTTACGCAGCTTTCGATCCTTTCGGTTCGCGACCACGTCGTCCGGATTGGCGTGACGCACGTCGTGTGGAGTGTTTTCATGATTTTTAAAACAGATTTTTGGAAAACTTTGGGATTTGATTTCTCGACGCTGAGTCGATGATTTCAAATTCCGTAAGAAGGGATTCGAAGCCCTACATGTTGTCTAAAAGTGCCTTCAAATAGAAATTCTAAAAAATTACTGGATTGATCGAAATCGATCGATAAACATGGGTGTTTGGACTGTTAAACGTCCTGATTCGGAACAGTTTTTTTCGTCAACTTCCACTCGATTTATCTCGAGTCTCGGGTCACTAAAATTTAAACTAATAAACAGAGATTGGAGAAGGTTATATCAGGATCATACCGGAGTTTATGGGACTCGAAATGATCGAACGATCGTGGAGATTTCTCGATCCGAAACCCGCTCCTCGCTCCACGATTTCTGCTATGGGGGCAGCGTGTCTGTGCGCGGTTGGCCGACGTCGGCGCTGACGGTGCTCCGGCGTTTGCGCGGCTGCGA
Organism: Iris pallida; assembly: GCA_029216955.1. NCBI lineage: Eukaryota > Viridiplantae > Streptophyta > Magnoliopsida > Asparagales > Iridaceae > Iris > Iris pallida. The sequence continues at coordinate 1,983,277 of JANAVB010032420.1, forward strand.
GGGAGCCGCCCTGGGTGCTGGGGTCGTGGTGATGTTGAGGACTTAGGGTTAGGTGTTTCGAGGAATAACATCCTTCGATCTCTTCTTATACGAAGTATCAGTTTATAACTGATCGGGTGTGGGGGGGGGGGGGGGGGGAAGCTGATAGCTCGGGTCTGCTTGGATGTGCTCGGCCTGGCATGGGCCGGGCTGTTAATGGTATGTAGTTTGATTTATTTGAATATATATTCTCCTTTTCTTACATATACATATATATATATATATATAGTTAATATATGCAACTAATAACTATATATATACATAACCATATTTACACCCACCTATATATTATATATATATACACACCTACCCTTTATTCATTTAGGATTTATCTATACGTAATTCACATTTATATACATTTATACAGATACACCTGCACATACCCTCATATTTATTTATGTACAAATACTCACACAAACATAGATAATATATATATCTATATTCGCACACATATCTTATTATACAAAATACGTATACCCTATATATATATATATTTATACATATTTATATCCCTAAACTCACAATCTAAAATACTTCCCATAATTATCATAAATACTAATAATTTTGTGATATATATATATATAATATAGCACCTTAATAATAAAATATAAAATTTGTACCTTTATTTTAATAATTAGAAACTATTCCTCAACTTCTAAAATAAAAATACGAACATTTGTAAACCCATAAAATAAATAATAATAATAAAATATTTCAAAGTTTTCGGGAAGGGGAGCTACAAATCTACCCACCTTAAAATAATTTCGTCCTCGAAATTCTAATCCATAACTATTCCTTAATATTCAATAAGTCGTCTTCTTGAACCTTAATCTTCTTAAATTTTAATTCCTCAAAAAATGGATTGTATTCTTCCTCTAGCCATTTTACAATTTCGAAACTCCGAGGACTTCTACCCACCTTTAGTCACGCTACTCCCTCAAATCTCGTAATCGTCCCACTACTTGCTAAAATAGATATCTACGGTATAGGGTATCTGTAATCCTCTTCTATCTATCAAGCAACTTCCAAAATTCAACGAACACAACTTACACAAGTGGCTAAGAAGTATTAGTAAACTCTATTAGGCATGATCCCCCGTCGCTCTGAAATAAAAGGACGGAAAAAATAAGGAAGAATAACCGAGGATAATTAGGAAGTTTCAAGAGCGGTAGAGGGTATCTAATGATGCAGCTAGAAAGAAGATCTATGAACCATTTACCAATTTTGCTAGATTGGGCTACTCTAGTCCAGTTACTTGCTAAGTCTAAGAGCTTTCATTCTTATAGGAGCTTGCAATCCGATAATACAAAAATTTCGTTCTTAAATTTTTTTAAACAGTTCCATAATAGAACGAAATTTCAGAAACCAAGATCGTGATCTTTTCTGTGGTTATTTAAACACACGAGCAAGGGTATAAATGTAATACAAGATCGTGTCTCGACTTCCAAGTTGTTGGAGTAAAGGTTACGAACGACTTCTCATTCTAAGAGGTGGTGACTACGTAGCAGGGGCCTATTTCAACTAGTACGGTTTTACAGTCCAAAATACGATGGTATGCATGGATGGGTTCTACTGGGTCTTAATGGGCTCCCTATTGGACATCAGTCATTGGTTGGATGAACATTGGATTTCGATCTATATGGACTGGACAAGATCCTAATGGTAAAACTATTCCTACTAGATTAGGGTAACCTAGAATAGGTTTCCACCCAAGTGGTTGAGCTAGTTGTCGGTCGGGTTGGTTAGCTAGGTCCCTAAAGTCCAAAATGCGCCTTCAATGACTTTTGTGTTTAAGTAGCATAAGAAGACACAATTAAATGGCATACTAGTGATATGTGCGTAGTGGGCTTGTAGTCGACCATAACCATATATTGGGTCGAAAGATTTAAGTCAAAGTTGAGTCTCTAATGGAAGTCGAGAAGTATACTGCTATTATGGTAAGAGTTATGGCTAATCCTTTTAACCTAAAAGTCGTACCCCAAAAAATAGAGTACAAGGGGACGGGTTTGAGTGGGGCAGGATATACCTAGATGAAGGTGGACTCGTCTAGAACTTGCACATGAAGTTTGTTGGAAGGTAAAAGCTGGTCTGGTGCTCCGAATATTAATGACACGGTCGGGGACACAAAATATTCTAAATGGAAAGTGGGAGTCCATAGGGCACTACTATCATCAAAATAAAAATTTATTCTAATCAATCGGTGATCTTCATATATCCCTAAACTTCAGGAGACTTACAGTCTACCCACCTTAGAATTAGGACACGGTTTCAGGAACAAAGAGGCTAAAAGAATTCTAAAGTCCGGATAATATAACTAGTCTCTTGTTACTAAAGAATGAGGCATGGCATAACAGAATACGGTAGATATAAGTCAAGTCTAGGATCGTTCTTCAATAAATGGAAAACGAGTGTGTGTGCAATGACACATGGTCGATAAAATAGAATGATCTACTCGTCCACAATATACAAGAGTTATCGATCGGGTAACCAACTCTAAGGCACATCATTCGAAGAGGTTTCTAACAACTGAGTCGTTAAATTCTATTTGGGTCAAACCTGCCGGACTATTGTCACAAGGGTTCTAGTTAAACCAAGCTTCAAGCAAATGATTAAAGGCTCACAACATTTGGTTTTTGAGAATAGATAGTCTCATAGGTTGGCATTTTGACCAATGGTAAACCCTAATCATTCTCAACTTCATATGGCTAGGGGTTCCAATAGTAGTTTGAGGATCGGGAGGAGAATGAGTAACTTAAGGCATAGTTCTAGTCACATGGCTGGCCGATGGTAGCTACACTTACGTATACGTCCATCATAGTCATGGGAATACTAGGTATCTATCTATCAATTACGAGCTTTCGTCTTCCCAACTCGGTGAAAGACAAAAACAATAAAGAATTCAAGGGAGTTATCACTGAATATAATTTTGTGATTCAAGGGCGAACATATAATTTAAGAGGAATTGCCAAGCAGTTGCGGATGAGATCATAGATACCTATATATCTCCATCCACGTAATGTAATTAAACAAAAAGCGAACCAAATGCATCATGGTTGATCATACCATAATACACTGATTCTGATTAGACAATAAGTTAGCAGGCGTCCCCACTAAACATATGTCTTGAATCAAGCTCGATAAAAGAATGAGCTTGCAAAACTAGACTGTGATAGCAACATTGGTCAAGATAGTCAAATTACAAGTATACAAGATTTTTGAAAGAAGTCACAAGTAGTTCGAGTTTAGAGAGAATCAAAACTTACAAGGTGTTCTTGCTTATACAGTCATCCTACTATATTCTTATCCATAAAGCCTTGGTCAACCAATGGGTTATGGACTTCTAAATTCCATATTCCAGGTAAACCTATTAGCGTCAATCAATTTTCTTGTCAATAGGTCACAAGGACCACGGAATGCTAGATCGGGGGACGTGTTACCCAACTACAAACTTCCACTAACATTGGTTTCGGGTCTTACGGAGCATCCATGGCATTGTCCTATCCTTCATGGAATCCTAAACCTATAATCACGTCTGAAGTCATTCCACCGAGAGTTATGTCTTGCCCGTATACTCTGGCTGTGGTAAACCCTTGGTTTCATGATTCATATGTGATACAAAATCGAGTACTTCTTAACTCTAACCAATATAGACTCAAGGGTAACTATGAAAAGAGGACCACTAGCCATAGTTTCTAGTAACAATCTATAGCCTATATAACAAATTTTAACTCGCCAGTGCGCTGCTGGCTGTAGTGAATCCACAGTCTTCCTAATTGAAATAAATGGCGACAGTGCGCTGCTGTCCTGCCATTATAAGTTAACTAACATTCCTTTATCTGCATCGGTAAGAATTTACGAGTTTCTAGAGATTCAAACAACTGGCTATGAAATAAAGTGTAAGTATCTATCAGTCATAATCCTCAGATTAAAAGATGAACATGGAGGAAATAACTGAAGATAAAGGAATACAACATTCTAATCTATTCCATGTGTATTCAACTATTGAGAAAAAATTTGAATCGACACTAACTTGAGGTTCACATATGGTTAACCTAATCAGAAATTATATAAAATAATAATTCTTGGGCAAAAATGGGAATCGAATAGGCAATTCGGACTAAGATATGATGACGATATCTAAAGAGGCAAGAGAAGGAATTGAATAATCTATCAAGGTTAGACCATTAATTCTAGGAAGCTCTGCTTCTCCAACTGAATAATCTATCCACATTGGATCATATCACCATACCAAGAGGTAATAGTGTACTTGTAAGAATCTGACACTCTATCAAAATTAATAACTCCTTATCTACATTGCATGGCCTAGACTACCCATCGGTAAATTTGTATAAGGGACTCCTAGTCCTAGTCATTCTCGTAATTTAAATTAATTTCTAATTCGTGAATGAGCATTTCTAGTCGCAGGCTCGCAATAGTACGGCTAACTTAAGTACTATCACGAGTTCACAAGATTTGTGAAGACAGACCTGCATGGGCCACCACAAAAACTTGTCATGACCCGCACCCGTTTTTTTTTTTAAACGGATACGAGACGTGTCCAAGCCAGCCTACGTTGCAGAGTCGGCGGTAGAACGCTGTCACGGCCATGTAGATCAAAATCACAAATAATGCTCATTCACAAACTAATTTAATTTACAATATTCACAAGATTTATATTTTGCAAAAAAATATAAACTTGTACAATGACTATAACTCATCTATCTAACTAGTCTCTAGGATTTTCGTCTGCAATTACACCCGTCACTCCCAAGCTAAGTGAATCATCGGCTAACCTGAAAAATATGGTTTCCAGTCAGGAATGGAACGAGCACAATTCACTGAATGCAATTTCAAATAAAGAAAATGACTATAAGACAAAGGTTAGGCATCAATCATGAGTTTTGAAAATATCAGTAAAGCCGTAAGAAAATCAATAGTAATAAATAGACCAATATACTTTCCACCGTTTGAAGTACCTTTGATATGTGATCGGTCTGGGGTACTACACCGCACGGTCTACAATGTCTACTCACTGTCTACAATGTCTACTTGCAGAAAAATAAGCACTGTCTACGATGTCTACTTGCAGAAAAATAAGCACTGTCTACGATGTCTACTGCAGAAAAATAAGCACTGTCTATGATGTCTACTGCAGAAAAGTAAGCACTGTCTACGATGTCTACTGCAGGAAATAAGCACTGTCTACAATGTCTACTTGCAGGAAAATAAGCACTGTCTACAATGTCTAAGAACTGTCTATGGTCGGATCACACATCCTTGGTACTTCTCATTCCCGACTCAACAATTTATAATAGAGTATAAAAGTATCACATAACTAATGACCAATCAATGAAATATAGTAAAGATCAATATCGAAATGCAAACAATAAACTGTACTCGCCTGTGGTCCTGTGCTGGTGAAACCGATGATCCAAATCACACAATATGCCACAAAAGTCAAAACCCGTACAACAGTCCCTGGAAGCTGAAATAAACAATACCAATGATCTTAGAATAGTCCAATTAGCTAGGATTGCCTGTCCTTAAGTCTAATTCTGGACACAGGGGCAAAACGGTAATTTCGGGCCAAAATGGTGTCCGTCGTTGGACCCGCTTTGTACCGAAAAGCGTGCCAGAGTCAACGGTCTCTAAAGTCGTCAAACTACATGTCTACGAATCCAGTTTTCCGGTACGAACCCAACCGTATGTCCAGAGTTGGGTTCCGGCAGGCCGTGCACAAAATCGCCCGTTGAGTCGGACCGTGGGCCCGCAAAACGACGTCGATTTCAACTGTCTCAGAATCGGACCAAACTTGGCATGCAGGACCAAAAAAATGATATGGTCCTGTTGGTGCAAGTTTCGTCTCGATCTGACGAGCATGCACAAAGTTATGACTGAATTTGCATTGTACGGATACGGGGCGATTTCGACGAATACGCGTCGAATTCGTCGCGCACACGCGACCAATTTGAATTCCGTCAAAGCCCACCCGACCACAAAGCCGTTACGCAGCTTTCGATCCTTTCGGTTCGCGACCACGTCGTCCAGATTGGCGTGACGCACGTCGTGTGGAGTGTTTTCATGATTTTTAAAACAGATTTTTGGAAAACTTCGGGATTTGATTTCTCGACGCTGAGTCGATGATTTCAAATTCCGTAAGAAGGGATTCGAAGCCCTACATGTTGTCTAAAAGTACCTTCAAATAGAAATTCTAAAAAATTACTGGATTGATCGAAATCGATCGGTAAACATGGGTGTTTGGACTGTTAAACGTCCTGATTCGGGACAGTTTTTTTCGTCAACTTCCACTCGATTTATCTCGAGTCTCGGGTCACTAAAATTTAAACTAATAAACTGAGATTGGAGAAGGTTATATCAGGATCATACCGGAGTTTACGGGACTCGAAATGATCGAACGATCGTGGAGATTTCTCGATCCGAAACTCGCTCCTCGCTCCACGATTTCTGCTATGGGGGCAGCGTGTCTGTGCGCGGTTGGCCGACGTCGGCGCTGACGGCGCTCCGGTGTTTGTGCGGCTGTGCGCGGCCGCGAGGGAGCCGCCCTGGGTGCTGGGGTCGTGGAGATGTTGAGGACTTAGGGTTAGGTGTTTCGAGGAATAACATCCTTCGATCTCTTCTTATACGAAGTATCAGTTTATAACTGATCGGGTGTGGGGGGGGGGAAGCTGATAGCTCGGGTCTGCTTGGGTGTGCTCGGCCTGGCATGGGCCGGGCTGTTAATGGTATGTAGTTTGATTTATTTGAATATATATTCTCCTTTCCTTACATATACATATATATATATATATAGTTAATATATGCAACTAATAACTATATATATACATAACCATATTTACACCCACCTATATATTATATATATATACACACCTACCCTTTATTCATTTAGGATTTATCTATATGTAATTCATATTTATATACATTTATACAGATACACCTGCACATACCCTCATATTTATTTATGTACAAATACTCACACAAACATAGATAATATATATATCTATATTCGCACACATATCTTATTATACAAAATACGTATACCCTATATATATATTTTATACATATTTATATCCCTAAACTCACAATCTAAAATACTTCCCATAATTATCATAAATACTAATAATTTTGTGAGATATATATATATATATATATATATATATATATATATATATATATATAATATAGCACCTTAATAATAAAATATAAAATTTGTACCTTTATTAATAATTAGAAACTATTCCTCAACTTCTAAAATAAAAATACGAATATTTGTAAACCCATAAAATAAATAATAATAATAAAATATTTCAAAGTTTCCGGGAAGGGGAGCTACAAGTTTATTGTAGACATCCTCCACAGAACCGATGTCTTCGGAGGAAAAAATGAGGATGTCATCGACGTAGGCTAGGTGAGTGATTATGGGACACCTGGTGGTGGTGTAGAAGTGGTGGATACCGGGAGTGCTTGGCAAAAAGTTGAGGTTTCTGCTTAGCGCCTCGGCTGCGATGATAAAGATAGTGGAGGAAAGGGGGTCACCCGGTCTAACGCCGCGACTGGATTTGAAGAACCCCTCCGCTTGCCCGTTGATGACTGTCGAGAACCAAGAGTTGCTAATGGATCGAAAGATGATGTCGATCCAAGGCTCAGAGAAGCCGAAGGCCCTGAATACCCAGATCATAAATTGCCATTCCAGACGGTCGTAGGCTTTCTCTTTGTCCAGTTTGATGGCCATGTTCTCGCCCCTGGACGGGAATTTCAAGCAAGTGATCATTTCCTGTGCTAGGAGGATGTTGTCAGTGATGTTCCAGCCGGTGACGATGCCATTTTGTTCCTCGGAGATAATCTTGGGGAGGAGAGGGGACATGCGACTAGCAATGATCTTTGAGATAACTTTATTGGTGAAGGTGCATAGGCTGATTGGGTAAAAATCTCTGAAGGTCTCCGGGTTTTCTATTTTTGGTATGAGGATGAGGTTAGCGCAGGAAATAGAATTGGGGTACTTCGTCCCTGGAAAAGGCAATTACCGCCTCGTAGAAGTCAGATTCGATGATATCCCAACAGGACCGAAAGAAGACGTCGGAGAAGCCATCAGGCCCGGGAGTGCTGTGTTTATTAAGAGCCCAGACAGTGGATCTGACTTCTTCTGCGGAGGGGGGTAAGGAGCAGCTCATTCTCTCGATCATTGATCAAGCTTGGGATCTTGGCGAGAAAGTCCACATTCTTGACGATGAATTATTTGGTAAAAAGTTTGGAGTAGAAGTTCGCGGTGGCAACTTGGATGCCCCGTTGATCCTTGATTACCAAGCCGTTATCGTCCAAGGTTTGGTGATGATGCAGCTGATATCTGCGGCCATTGACGTAGGAATAAAAGAAGCATGAGTTCTTATCTCCCTCGGTGTCCCAGGTGAGTCTGGTTTTCTGTTTCCAGAATTCAGTTTCTACCTTAATCCGGGATTTCAGGAGCGCTCTGGTGAGGTTGAGCGCAGTGTGGGTCCCCGGCGATCGGTCCGTGGTGTATTGAGACTCAGCACGGGTGACGTCGTCTTCCGCCTCTCTAATGGCCTGTAAAATATTGCCGAAGATGCTCCAGCTCCATGATGCTAAGGCTCTCCTGGTAGCCTTGAGTTTGTCTGCCACTCGAATAAGGGGGTCGGGATCGTTAGTGGATCTCCAGGCCGAGGTGACAATGCTTCGGAATTGAGGGTGATGTTGCCAGAAGTCCAAGAACCTAAAGGGTTTCTTGATGTGTTGGAGTTGCTGTTAATCTCAATCATGAGGGGGGAGTGGTCCGACTCGATGGTGTTCAGGTGGGATAGGGTAGAGATAACATCTATGTCGGACCAGCGATTATTGACCAAGACACGGTCCAGGCAGGAGTATTATCGTCGATCGCCTTCCTGCATGTTGCACAAGGTGAAGGCGTTACCAGAGAAATGGAGGGGTGTCATGTGGGCATTGAAGATAAAGTTGTTGAAGCCGTTCATGGCCGACTGGGACGGCTGGCGACCCCGGGACTTCTCTTCTCTGCTCGAGATCGTGTTGAAATCTCCAATACAGATCCACGGGAGATTATTGAGTTGGAGGTGGGTGTCTATCAAAGTGTCCTCGAGAAGCTTGTGCTCTGGGATGTTGCAGCTACCATAGATGGCTGAAAGAAGGTAACGGGACATAAGAGTGGGGTGCTCCACCCAGCAGGATAGCTCCTGACTAGAATCATAGATGATTCCAAACTAGATTCCGGAGCCTGAAAGGATCCAAATGTCGTTACACCCGGTTACGCCGGACGGGAGGCCGAGCTGGAGCTGGATGGATTTGAGTCTTTTTTGATGGATTTTGGGTTCGATGATGATTAGGATGTCAATTTGATGGATTTTTATGAGGCTTTTGAATCTCCTCTGAGTGGGTTTATTGGCCAGCCCTTTCACATTCCATGCGAAGATGTTTAACATTGGGCTGGGGGTGAGGGTGGGCATTGTTGAGTTTTGCAGCCGACCGTCTGGTCATGACCGAGTACTCTAGGTTGGGTTTTTTCTTCTTACGGTAGGATTTTTTTGGGGGATCCCCGACTCTGAGTAGTGGCATCATCCGTCGCAGCTTTCAACCTTTGTGTGTTGGTTTCTATCTGTTCCGACTGGGTGAATACTGCCTCTGCTCTGTGTCAGTAAGCACAGAGAGGGTTGTGAGGGTCCAGGAATCCTGCTTCTTTGGCTTAAGTGATCCTAAGTATCGCTGCTAGGCCGAAGATATCCAGATAGCCTAAGGTAGGGCTACTGGGGTTGATGAGTGAGGTTGCCACGCTCGGAGGGGTGACCGTGGTCTGTTACTGCTCCCGGTCGCTGTTGGGGGGAAGTGCGACTCTCTGGGAGTCTGTGGTGGACTTTTCGTACTCGACTTGAGGGGGGCGTAGGTGCCAGGTTTTCTTCATTTGAGGTTAATAGTGTGCCGAACCTGTTGTTGAGGGGGATGGGTGGGGGCTGATAGGTAATAATATCAGTGCACGGCGGTGGGGATTCGCCGTGACCGAGATGGGTGTCTCTGGCTTCGAAGCGGGTATGAGAGTTGAAAAGGGGGAGGATAGGTGTTTTGTGGGTAGTGATGTCCACCTTCGAGGCTTGCGGCTTTCTGGGTACTTTTTTCTTGAGCTCCGGGTGAGCTCTGAAGGAATGTTGTATGGTGTGGCCTCTCATCTGACTGTGCTTGCAAAAGATAATTTTGTTGTCATACACCAGCGTCTGGGATATCGTCTGTCCTCCGAGTTCCAGTAGAATTTGGGCTGGGGGTTTTGTGGATAGAACGAGTTCCACGCAAATCTTTACGTAGTTCCCCTTGGATAGATTGTGGATTTCTTCAACGATAGCTACGAGGGACCCGAAGGAGCTACGATCCTCTTTAGCGTAGTCGAGGCAAAGCAGATAAGAGGAAGGTTGGGGAGGGTGATCCACGCTGAGATAATCGGAGAGTCGACTTTGGAGCTGAAGCCGGGGGACCATTTGATGATTTTGACTCCGTGGCCGTCAATGCTGGAGGTGCCTTTCGTCCAGACTTTAATGTAATATGGGTCGAAAGAGAGGTGAAGGAACATGTATTTGGTGTCAGAGGGTGCGACCCTGTAAGCTGAGGAGAGGCCCCACCCGGCGATGGCTTTACGGGTTTTCTCAATTTTCGGGCAGCCCGAGGAGAATTTAAGCACGAAAGTCTTAGCAAAGGTGGAAGAGAGAGAGGTAATCTCAGCAGTAGAGAAAGAAACACATAAAGGGTGGTCATCGCTTGGGGGTGGGAACTCGATGTCAGGGAGTTAGATATTCTCAGCCGGGAGACGCCGTAGTGTCTCGCGGTCCGGACGCAGGATTGCTGCATATGAGGGGCCTTTAGAGGGGGTTGTTACGGGAGAGGGGAGGGTTGGTGGGAGCTATCCCTAGGGCGGGAGAGGGTGAGGGGGGAGGGCAGGGGGAGTAAGGTCGACGAATCGCTCGTCGTGGGTGACGAAACCAAGCGCGAGGGAGCTATAAGGGCGTGGGTGGGGTCGAGCTTACCCCTACTTCGATGTTAGCAGACTTGCCAAGAGCAGAGGAGAAAAAACTCGCCATCGGACCCGAGGCACATGCACTAGACGGATGGGGTGCATAGCCAGTTGAAGAGGGCGCATAGGCTTCTGAGGGGGGTGCATAGCCTTCTGAGAGGGACGCATGACCCGAAAGGGTGGCGCATACTCCACGGGTCTTTGAGGAAGGGTGGGCGCATAGCAGGGGCTTAGGCGCATACTCCAAGGGCCTACGAAGATGGCTGGGCACATAACGGCCATTGATAGGAGTATGCGTTCGGCGCATGGACTCCGGATAGCCCAAGCCAGGGGACGCATATCCTCTCCGAGAACTGAAAAGGTATGTGCCCAAGCTTCCGCCACCACCGGGGTGTGCGGGATATTCGAATTTTGAATGGGACTTTGAGCAGGAACTGGGCGGTTGATGTCCCGAAGCCCCAGGGGGTAGCTGCGGTGGACTCAACCGGTGGGGCGTCCGTCCCCAAATGAGGAGGGGCGACGCTGAGGGGAACCGCCGGGGGAGGCGGCCAGCTAAGCGGCGGGGAAGCGGGAGCCGGGCCTCTGATGCCATCCTCTGTAGGTCGGGGAGGGGCGGTCTCCACGCTCGAGCAAGGGAAGGAGGGGAGGGGGGCCAGCGGATCTTCGCGGCGACACCCGGGGGGGCGAGCCCGACCAAGTCTAGCTGGGTGGTAGTCCAAGCGGACGATGGGCGCAGAAGGCCGGGCTCGCCACGGGGAATGGGTGCGCGAGGAGGGCAGTGCCGATAGGAGAGCGAGAACGGGGCACGGCTGGCCGGGGCCGCTCTTCTCCACTGCCGGGGGCGCACGAGGAGGGGGGTTATTCAGTCATCGGGAGGAGATTAGAGTGGGGCAGAAAAAAAAAGTCATAGGCTGAATATATATATATATATATATATATATATATATATATATATATATATATATATATATTTTATATATATATATATATATATATATATATATATATATATATATATATATATATATATAAAACAAATATATATATATATATATATATATATATATATATATATATATATATATATATATTAAAAAAATATATATATATATTAATATATATATATATATATATATATATATATATATATATATATATATATATATATATATATATATATATATATATATATATATATATATTAAACATTAGAATATTATTGATGTATCAGGCGCAAAATATTGAAGCCTATACAAGTAAGAGTGCCAAGCGCCAAAAGACATAGAATAAGAAGAGCAGAATAAGCCAGGAGCATGCTCGCCCTGCCATGTCGGGTACGGGTCTAGTCCAGCGCCTTCTAGAAGTTGTCCATTGTGTGATGGCACCGTTTGCTAACTTTGGATATCTGCCTGAGGATTTTCCCTAGCATGGAGTTGTAGTTGTATTGACGCCCTTTGTACCAAAATTTGTTACGGTTCTTCCAGAGCACCCAGATTCCTGCGACTGCGATGATCTGATGCCCGTGAGACCTTCTCAAGTTGGCAAAAAGATCGTTGAAGCTGCCCACCGGATGAGCACTGCCACATCTACTCGAAAGGTTGGACCAGATCTGCATCACGAGGTCTCCGACGAGGAGGACGTGTTCAGCAGATTTGGTCTGATGGGATGTGTAGCAGTGGCAGCGTGAGGCAAGGTTGAAGCCAATGGAGGTTAGAGAGTCATCGGTTGGGAGTTTTCTACGTTGCGCTCTCAAGATGAGAACAGACCATTTGTTGGGGATGCATGGCTACCATAATGGGACAATGAGGGGGTCGGGGTGCCGATGCCTCTAGCCATAATCCATACGGAGGCCAGCGAAAAGGTGCCTCCGGAGTTGGGGGACCATGTGAGGGTACCCGGGCTGTCGCTGAGTCGCACAGCCGCGACGACAAAGCGATTGGCGGCCTCCATCCCCAGCCAGTCAGTCACTCGTTCCCACCGCCAGCCAGAATCGTTGTCCCACAAGTCACTAATCATGCGGTTGGGGAGGGAGATCGGGGTTGGTTGAAGGATGGTATCCCCAATCCATCTCTTATGGTACATCGATGAGCTACTGTTGCCAGGCGTAGTCGGATGAGGGGTTCAACGAGGATACGGTCGTGAAGGATACGTCTCCAGGTCACGGAGAATCTGGTATTGGCGGTAGCAATCGTGGGATGGATGTCTTGAAAGTATCTGGCCTTCATGAAATGGTTCCAAAGCGAGTTGCCCGAGCGGAGTTTCCACAAAGCTTCATGGAGCAGGCATCAACGATGTGATGAAGACGGCTAAATTCTAGCCATCCCTCGTCGGTCAGTTTAGCCATGGAGTCCCGACTGGCCCAGTGGTATCTGTCATTTCCATCATTGTGCCCCCATTAGAAGTTAGAGAAGAGGGATTCCAAAGAGAAGAGGACCTTCTTAGGGGGGAGCAGACGGCCAAGGTGTAGAGGGGGATAGAGGAGAGGACGTATTTGATGAGGATCATCTTTCCACCCGGCGAAAGGGTCGCATTATTCCAACCCTCGATTTTTTTCCTGATTTTGCTAACCATGCCGTCAAAGATCCTCAAATTTGATTTCCCATATACCAGTGGGCACCCTAAGTAGGTGAAGGGAGGGTAGGCACTGGAGAAGGTGGTAAGGTTGGAGAGGGCTGCAGAGTAGGTCCTGTCGGCCTTGTGGTGAGTGTATGACGCTCTTGGAGGTGTTGACTCGTTGACCCGAGCATCTGGAGTATCTATCGAGCATTCTGTGGACAACTTCCACCGAACCGATATCTCCGGAGGAGAAGATGAGGATGTCATCGGGGAAGGCGAGGTGGGTGATTAGAGGGCAGCCGGTGGTGGTTTTGAAATAGTGGTATCCGGGCGTGTTAGACATGAAGTTGTGGTCTCTGCTAAGCGCCTCGACCGCGATAATGAAGATGGTGGAGGATGGAGGGTCTCCTTGCCTGACTTCGCGACTGGATTTGAAGAAACCCTCCACTTGCCCGCTGATGAACGTGAAGAACCACGAGTCGCTGATGGATCGAAAGATGATAACGATCCAAGACTCAGCGAAGCCAAAAGCCCGGAGCACCCAGATCAAGAATTGCCAGTCAAGTCGGTCGTAGGCTTTCTCCATGTCAAGTTTGATGGCAACATTCCCTCCCCTGGACGGGAATTTCATGCAAGTGATCATTTCTTGAGCAAGGATGATGTTGTTAGATATGTTCCGCTCGGAAACAAATTCGTTCTGCTCCTCAGAGATGATTTTGTGGAGGAGAGTGGACATTCAACTAGCAATGATCTTGGATATAATTTTATTGGTGAAGGTGCATAAGCTGATTGAGCGAAAGTCTTTGAAGGTCTCTGGGTTTTCTTTTTTGGCGATGAGAATCAGATTGGCACTAGAGATAGATTTGGGGTACCTTGCCCCTGGAAGAAGGTGAGAGCGGCCTCATGGAAGTCGGGGTCGATGATATCCCAGCAGGATCGGAAGAACGTGCCAGAGAAGCCATCAGGCCCGGGAGCGTTGTGTTCGTTGAGAGCCCAAACTGCAGACTTGACTTCTTTCGCAGAAGGGGGTAAGAAGGAGTTCGTTCTCTCGATCATTTATGGAATGGGGAATCTTTGCCACAAAATCAACATCCTTGACAATGAATTCTTTGGAGAATAAGTTGAAGTAGAAGTTCGCCGCAGCCGCTTGGGTGTTCTGATGATCTTTGAGGCCGACGTCGTTTTCGTCGATGATTTGGTGCAGATGGAGCTGCTGTCTGCGGCCGTTGACACAGGCATGGAAGAAGCATGAAATCTTGTCTCTTTCGATGTCCTAAGTCAGTCTGGCTTTTTTGCTTCCAGAATTCGGATTTCACCTTCAGTCGGTATTTGAGGATAGCTCTAGTGAGGTTGAGCGCCGCCCTGGACTCCGACTTCCGATCAGTAGCATAGAAGACTTCAGTACAGGTGACGTCGACTTCTGCCTCGCGGATAGCCTAGAAGATGTTGCCGAAGGCTTGCTTGCTCCATGACGAAAGTTCTTTCCTAGTCGCTTTCAGTTTTTCTGCCGCACGGGTGAGGGGGTCCGGGTCATCGGTGGATCGCCAGGCACGGGCCATGATGTTTCGAAATTGGGGGTGATATTGCCAGAAGTAAAAAAATATGAAGGTTTTCTTGATGTGGTTAGTGTTGATTTTAATCTCAATCAGAAGGGGGAATGATCAGATTCGTTGGTATTCAGGTGGGAGAGGTTGGATATAAGACCCATGTCGGACCACCGATTGTTGACCAGGGCTCGGTCCAAACGGGAGTATTATCGTCGTTCGCCTTGTTGAAGTTATTCATGGTCAACTGGGGGGGCGGGCGACCCCCCGATTTCTCGTCTCTGTACGTGATCGTGTTGAAATCACCAACGCATATCTACGGGAGATTGATGAGTTGATGATGGGTGTCTAGCAAATTGTCCCATAGGAACCTGCGGTCAGGGATGTCGCAGCTTCCATCGATGGCGGAAAGTAGGCAGCAAGAGGTGAGAGTGGGGTGTTCCACCCAACAAGAGAGCGCCTGACTCGAGTCATGGATGTTACCATACTGGATGCTGCCAGCAAAAAGGATCCAGATGTCATTGCACCCGACGATGCCGGATGGGAGGCCCAGCTAGAGCTGGATGGATTTAAGTCTTTTTTGAGGGATTTTGGGTTCGATGATCACCAATATGTCTATCCGGTGGAGTTTTTTTAGGCTTTTGATTCTTCGCATGGTTGGTTTATTGGCCAGCCCTCTCATATTCCAGGCGAGGATGTTAATTATTGGAAAGGGGACTGGGGGGATGGTTGTTGAGTTTTGCGGCTAACCGTATGGTCATGGCCGAGGACTCTTTGTTGGATTTCTGCTTCTTATAGTGGGGTTTTTTGGGGGCTATCTGGTTCGTAACGGTGTAGTCGTCCGCCGTAGCTATCGGCCTCTAAGCTGAAGGTCCTGTGGCTTCCGAAGGGGTGGATACCGCCACTTTCTCTATGTCCGCCAAGGCACAAAGGGGGTTGAGGGGGTCCAAGAATCCTACTTCCTTGTCTTGTTCGATTCTTTTGACCGATGTTAGGCCGAGGATGGCCAGGTGGTCGATGATGAGGTTGTTGGGAGCGGAGGTAGAGACGACCACCTGCGATTGGATTTTCGTGGACTTTGGTGGTTCCCGGTCGCTAACGGAGAGATCGACAATGGAGTTATAAGTGATCTTCTCACGCTCTGATGGCGGGTGAGGTAGGGGGCTCATCGGGTTATTTTCAGGTAGGATATTTAACATAGAGTCGAATTAGTTATTGAGGAGAATAGCTAGGGGCTTGTAGGGGACCAAAGTCGTGCTCGGCCGCGGTCGTTCGTCGGGTCTGGGAGGGGTATCATTGGCTTTAAAATGGGCGTAAAAGTTCGGGAGGGGGAGGATTGGGGCTATGGGGGCAGATTGGTTGACTTTTTGGAGTTGCAGTTTTTTGGGAGCTTTCTTGTTGAGTTCCGGATGCACACGAAAGCAGAACTGTGTGGTGTAGCCTCTCATCTGGAAGTGCTTACAGAAAATGATGTTATTATCATACACTAGTGACTGGGAGAATGTCATGTCCCTGAGCTCTATCTTAATCTGGGTGGGTGGATCTGTGAATAGATCGAGTTCCATGCAGATCTTTGCGTACTTGCCCTTAGATAGGTTGTGAGTTTCTTCAGCGATCGCTACCAGCTGTAGCACCCCTTCCCGGAATTTTTTTAATATTTTATTTTTATTTATTTTATTTAAATGATGATTTTTAGATTTTATAAATATTTAATTATTGGCTTATTGAATTTCGTTATTATTTTATTGAGGTTATAATAATAATATTATTATTGTTGTGGTTATCAAATATGGACGATTTATTATTATTAGTTATTATTCATTTATTCTTTATCAAAAGAATAATATATGTGTGTATATGTTTGTATATAAATATATATATGTATATGGGTGTAGGCGTATATATATGTATGTATATAAATAATTATATATACAAGAATATGTATTTTAGTATACTTAATTAAATGTATAAGTGCACATAAGTATTTATATATACATAGATATATATGTATATGGAATAAAAAAGAGAAAGAAAAGAAAATATGTACACAACAAACACTCTGCCCTCCAAAAATGACTTGTACCATTGCCTAAAAGCAACAAGTGCAAATGGTGGTGGCCCCTGTTATTATTATAATTATATAGTATAGTAGTGAAGTAGATTGAATTGAAATGAAATGAATGTTTGGACTGAAATTCAATTCGATCCAATTCATTTCTATATATATTAGTTGCAAGTTGCAACATACATGCATGCAATTATACAGCAGCTTAGGCAAAGTTGTAGTTGGTTGCCATCAGATATTAGCTTCACACGCCTCACTTTACTCGGTCACATATTACATGGTCAACCATGTAAAGCCATTTATACCAAACTATTGATTGAGCAAAGAAATAAAACCACAAAACACTGAACTCCACAATAGCCCATCGGCCCAACATACCCACGCGCCATCAGCTCAAGCAAACAGAGACCCCCCCCCCCCGCGTTCAGTTAAACCATAGCTTATATATATAGAGAGTCGTATGGGAGAGGAACGAAATCCTCAAACCCTAATTTCTGAACTCCACCATGCCGACACCCCATCCCCAGCGACCTCCCCCAGCCTAGGGCGCCCCGTTCGCGGCCACGACGCGCCGGAGGCAGCGCGCGCGCGCGGTCGACCGAGAAAGCTCGACGCAGCCCCGGTGGGAAACCTCTATCCGCCGTCTTCGCGCTTCGCTCGAGCCTCCGCGTGTGCGTTTACATGGCGAGCACCACCGCGTCGTGGGGACAACCGACTCCAAGTCGAGCCAGCTCCTCTAATACACACGAGCGGTTGACGTTGTGCATGTGCTCCTTCACGAACCGCAGTGTTGAGCACCCACCTTCAATCCGTGCATGCACTTGCTGTGTTCTCGACGGACACGACCGGAGGACATGGCCGGCCACTTTCTCCACCATGACGAACACGAAGTCGATAACAGCTCCACGCAGACTAGGAGGTCGTCCGCACACCGTACTCTCCGTACGGCCACTATCGTCGTCGTCGTCGTCGAGTCGTTCATCCGCCACTACTCTTTGGTCGAGAGGTGTCACCCGTGTATCAGGCGGCCACTTGCCACGAGGAAAACTCTCCTTCCCAACTCGTGTCCTCGCTTGAAGGACAAGAAAGAGCAGCCGACTCCTGTGTAAAACATGAAGGAGCAGCTAACCATTAATGGCCATAATGGGTAATTTGCTAATACCCCCTCCCCTATAGTACATATTACCTAATGTTTTTATGCATGTACGTATAAAGTAGGGTTATATAAGTTTATACTACAAATAGTATTGCGTATATTATTTCATATATGGGTTAACATATAAATATAAATAATTTTTGGCTTTCAAAAGTATTTACCTAAAATTATATAACTAGTATAAACATAGTTTTCTAATATTATAAATATATTTATTTATATAAAATTCTCTTCGATATCCATCTTGGCCATGACTAGTCATACGTTCGTATTCTTTGTGATTCTGACTACTCCATATCGACCCTAGGCTAAGTGGACTATTCCAAACGCAATGGGATTGTTGGTTTCTCCAGCTAAGGACCTCAGGCAAGTGCACTTTCTGATTGCTTTCCGATTCATAGTAGTCTTTTCATTTCATGTCTATACATATATCTTGCTGCTTGTTGACACGCTCGTCACACGGAGTTGTCGGGAGGGGAAATATCTTAGTATACATGTGGACTACCCAAAAATATCCCATTATGTCTAATCTTGAAAGCTAACCGCTGCGCACGACACGTGCAGTGTGCCTTATTTACCCCCTAGCCGTCCACATGTTGAAACGGATATTTCACACCACCTAGATAGATGTCTTTTATTAGTTTTTCCTTGTTTATTTCTCTCTCGTGCTATGTCATCAGTTTTCTTACAGCTTTCATATCTCATATGCTATTTTTATGTCTTGTTAATTCTATTGTGTTTTACATTATCGTCGGTTTGTGTACTTGTTCCATTCCTGACTGGAAACCAATATTTTTTAGGTTTAGCCGCGATCACTGTTAGCATTGGAAAGGCTTGGGTATGCTAAAGTCAAACCTAGAAATAGATAGCAGATGTATCAATTTCATTAATTGTAAAATCTTGTAGTTCTTTTAATTATAAATGTTGTAATAAATTTAGAAATGTGAATGAGCAGTAAATGTGATTTTTTGAGCATTTATTTTCTTGCGGGCTTGACAGCGTTCTACCGTCGACTCTGCGGCGTAGGCTGGCTTGGACACGTCTCGTATCCGAAAAGCGGGTGCGGGTCGTGACAAGTTTTTGTGGTGGCCCACGCAGGTCCGTCATCGTAAATTATGCGAACTCGCGGTAGTACCATATTAGTCGTACTGCTGCGAGCCTGCTCCCAGGAAATGCTCATTCACAATTAGGATTAAAATGATTTAAGAGAATGACTAGGAATAGGAGTCCCTCATTAATTTGATAATTGGGTAGTTAAGATTGTCTGATAGGCCATGCAAATTGGATATAGAGTTGTTAAATTTAGATTGCTTGTCAGATCTTTATAGGTACACTATACTTTAGATATGACATTGTGATCCAATGTGGATATATTATTCGCTTGATATGTTAGGATTGCCTAGAATTAAAACTTTAATCTTGATGAACTGTTTAATTTTCTTTTGCTTGATTAGATATAAATCTTACATCATGAGTTAGAATCGTCTATTTTAAATTTCCTTTTGCTGTAAGGAGTTAGTTTATAATTTCTGATACTTTTATTCTTGTACGAATCTCGAGGTAGATTGATTTGAGATTTCCCTCAACCATTGAAATGCATATGAAATCGATAGTAGAATGTTTGTATTTCTTTCATATTCAGTTATTTCCTCCCAATCAATCTTTTACCTTAAGGACTGAGACCTATAGGCAGATGTTACATTTTTTATCATAGTCAAATTAGTTTGAGTTCTAGCAGCTCCTTGAAGACCTTAGGAATATAGTTAGAGTAATCAAATGACTACAATGACTAGACAGCAGCGCACTGTCGCCAATTATTTGAGAATGGATAGTGTGGGTTCACTGCAACCAGCAGCGCACTGGCGAGGCACAACCCATAGAAATGAAACCATTTTGAGGATCATAGGTTATAGAACATTGCTAAAACTATGTTGTAGTTGACCAAGACTTTAGGGATAGTAAGATTGTAGGAAGACTGTATAAGCAAGAACACCAGGTAAGGATTTGACTTTCTCAAAACTCGAACTATTGTGCCTCCTTTCCAAAAATCTCGCTTGCTTGTATTTTGATTATCTTGACCAATGCTGCTATTACAGCCTAGTTTTGCAAGCTTCCTCTCTTATCGAGCTTGCTTAGAGACATATGTTTATTGGGGATGCCCGCTAACATATTGTCTAAATCAGAATCATTGTATTACGGTCTGATCAACCATGATGCATTTGGTTCGCTCTTCATTTAAATTACCCTACGTGGACTGAGATATAGAGATATCCAGGATCTCATCCGCGATTGCTTGACAATTCCTCTTGAATTATATATTCGCCTTTGAATCACGTAATTATATTCAACGACATCTCTTGAACTCTTTATTGTTTTTGTCTTTCGCTGATTGGAAAGACGAAAACTCGTAATTGATAAATAGATACAGAGTATCCCTATGGCTATGATAGTCGTATATGCAAGTGTAGCTACCATCGGCCAGCCCTATGACAGGAACCTTGCCACCATATCCTAGCCTCTAAGGTGGGTAGACTGTCAGCCTTCTAAAGTTTTAGGATAGATGAGGATTACCGATTGATCGGAATAGCTTCCGTTAGGATGATATTTAGTGCCCCATGGACTCCCACTTTCCATTTAGATCATTTTGTGTCCCCGACCGTGTCATTAATATTCGGAGCACGAGGCCAGATGTTACCTTCCAACAAATTTCACATGTAAGATCTAGACGAGTCCACCTTCATCTAGGTATATCATGTCCCACTCAAACCTGTCCTCTTGTATTCTATTTTTGGGGTACAACTTTCAGGTTAAAAGGACTAGCTATAACCCTTACCATAGTACCGGTATACTTTCCGACTCCCATTAGAACCTCATGCCCAAATCAATTCCTTCGACCCAATATATGGATGTGATCTACTCGAAGCCTACTACGCACATGCCACTAGTGTGCCACCCAATGGAGGCCTCATGTGCTACTTAAACACAAAAATCTCGGAAGGCGCATTTTGGACTTTAGGAACTTTGCTAACCAACTTGACTGACAGCTAGCTCAACCCTTGGATAGAAACCTATTCTAGGATACCCTAATCTAGTAGGAATAGTTTTATCAGTGGGATCTTGTCCCGTCCATATAGGTTGAAACCCAATGTTCATTCAACCAACGACTGATGTCCAAATAGAGAACCCATTAAGACCCCAATCTTGATTTCTCAAATTCCGTTCCGTTATGGAACCTTGGTTGAATTGTAATTTCGAAAATGAGACTTCTGTATTACACAGATGGCAGACCACTCTAAGTAACGAAGGGCTCTTCAATGTAGCAAGTGACTAGACTAGAGTAGCCCAATCTAGCGAATAAGACTATAAGTTCACATACCCTTTCTATCTGTATTATTGTATATGCTCTACCGCTCTTTAAAATTCACAGTTGCTTTCGATTATTCTGCCTTATCTTCCTGTCCTCCATACTTCGAAGCGAAGACTAGTCATGCTTACTGGAGTTTATCAATATCTTTTAGCTACTTGTGTAGATTTGTTGCCTGTTAAATCTTGGTTTGCCGATAGATAGGAGAGGATTCTAGATGCCATATGCCTGAATATCTGTTGGTATGATTGTTAGTCACTAGTAGAAGATTATATGACTTTAGTGACATGTGTTTCAAGGGAGTAGTGTGACCAAAGGTGGGTAGAAGTCCTCGAGGATTCGTAACTACGAAATGGCTAGGAGGAGGATATAAATAATTCAGAGAAATTAAAATTCGAGAATATTGTGGCAATAGTGGATTTATTCTTTTTAAATTTTCTATGTTTGAATTTGGCATGTTTATGAGTTAAAATTTCGAGGACGAAATTATTTTTAAGGTGGGTAGATTTGTAGCTCCCCTTTCCGGAATTTTTTTAATATTTTATTTTTATTTATTTTATTTAAATGATGATTTTTAGATTTTATAAATATTTAATTATTGGCTTATTGAATTTCGTTATTATTTTATTGAGGTTATAATATTATTATTATTATTATTATTATTATTGTGGTTATCAAATATGGACTATTTATTATTATTAGTTATTATTCATTTATTCTTTATCAAAAGAATAATATATGTGTGTATGTGTTTGTATATAAATATATATATATGTATATGGGTGTAGGCGTACATATATGTATGTATATAAATAATTATATATACAAGAATATGTATTTTAGTATACTTAATTAAATGTATAAGTGCACATAAGTATTTATATATACATAGATATATATGTATATGGAATAGAAAAGAGAAAAAGAAAAGAAAATATGTACACAACAAACACTCTGCCCTCCAAAAATGACTTGTACTATTGCCTAAAAGCAACAAGTGCAAATGGTGGTGGCCCCTGTTATTATTATAATTATATAGTATAGTAGTGAAGTGGATTGAATTGAAATGAAATGAATGTTTGGACTAAAATTCAATTCGATCCAATTCATTTCTATATATATTAGTTGCAAGTTGCAACATACATGCATGCAATTATACAGCAGCTTTGGCAAAGTTGTAGTTGGTTGCCATCAGATATTAGCTTCACACGCCTCACTTCACTCGGTCATATATTACATGGCCAACCATGTAAAGCCATTTATACCAAACTATTGATTGAGCAAAGAAATAAAACCACAAAACACTGAACTCCACAACAGCCTATCGGCCCAACATACCCACGAGCCATCAGCTCGAGCAAACAGAGACCCCCCCCCCGCGTTCAGTTAAACCATAGCTTATATATATAGAGTCGGAAGGGAGAGGAACAAAATCCTCAAACCCTAATTTCTGAACTCCACCGCACCGACACCCCATCCCCAGCGACCTCCCCCAGCCTAGGGCGCCGCCGCGCGTGGCCACAACGTGCCGGAGGCAGCGCGCGCGCGCGGTCGACCGAGAAAGCTCGACGCAGCCCCGGTGGGAAACCTCTATCCGCCGTCTCCGCGCTTCGCTCGAGCCTCCGCATGTGCGTTTACATGGCGAGCACCACCGTGTCGTGGGGACAACCGACTCTAAGTCGAGCCAGCTCCTCTAATACACACGGGCGGTCGACGTCGTGCATGTGCTCCTTCACGAACCGTGGTGTTGAGCACCCACCTTCAATCCGTGCATGCATTTGCTGTGTTCTCGGCGGACACGACCGGAGGACATGGCCGGCCACTTTCTCCACCACGACGAACACGAAGTCGATAGCAGCTCCACGCAGACTGGAAGGTCGTCCGCACACCGTACTCTCCGCACGGCCACTATCGTCGTCGTCGTCGTCGAGTCGTTCATCCGCCACTACTCTCTGGTCGAGAGGTATCACCCGTGTATCAGGCGGCCACCTGCCACGAGGGAAACTCTCCTTCCCAACTCGTGTCCTCGCTTGAAGGACAAGAAGGAGCAGCCGACTCCTGTGTAAAACATGAAGGAGCAGCTAACCATTAATGGCCATAATGGGTAATTTGCTAATACCCCCTCCCCTATAGTACATATTACCTAATATTTTTATGCATGTACGTATAAAGTAGGGTTATATAAGTTTATACTACAAATAGTGTTGCGTATATTGTTTCATATATGGGTTAACATATAAATATAAATAATTTTTGGCTTTCAAAAGTATTTACCTAAAATTATATAACTAGTATAAACATAGTTTTCTAATGTTATAAATATATTTATTTATATAAAATTCTCTTCGATATCCATCTTGGCCATGACTAGTCATACGTTCGTATTCTTTGTGATTCTGACTACTTCATATCGACCCTAGGCTAAGTGGACTATTCCAAACGCAATGGGATTGTTGGTTTCTTCAGCTAAGGACCTCAGGTAAGTGTACTTTCTGATTGCTTTCCGATTCATAGTAGTCTTTTCATTTCATGTCTATACATATATCTTGCTGCTTGTTGACACGCTCGTCATACGGAGTTGTCGGGAGGGGAAATATCTTAGTATACATGTGGACTACCCAGAAATATCCCATTATGTCTAATCTTGAAAGCTAGCCGCTGCGCACGACACGTGCAGTGTGCCTTATTTAACCCATAGCCGTCCACATGTTGAAACGGATATTTCACACCACCTAGATAGATGTCTTTTATTAGTTTTTCCTTGTTTATTTCTCTCTCGTGCTATGTCATCAGTTTTCTTACAGCTTTCATATCTCATATGCTATTTTCATGTCTTGTTAATTCTATTGTGTTTTATATTGTCGTCGGTTTGTGTACTTGTTCCATTTCTGACTGGAAACCAATATTTTTCAGGTTTAGCCGCGATCACTGTTAGCATTGGGAAGGCTTGGGTATGCTGAAGTCAAACCTAGAAATAGATAGCAGATGTATCAATTTCATTAATTATAAAATCTTGTAGTTCTTTTAATTATAAATGTTGTAATAAATTTAGAAATGTGAATGAGCAGCAAATGTAATTTTTTGAGCATTTATTTTCTTGCGGGCTTGACAGCGTTCTACCGCCGACTCTGCGACGTAGGCTGGCTTGGACACGTCTCGTATCCGAAAAACGGGTGCGGGTCGTGACACCAGCATCCCGAATGAGCTAGCTATCCTCTTGAGCGCTGCCGGGGCGAAGCAAACGAGGGGGAGGTTGGATAGAGTGATCCAATGGTCAAAGCCCTAGCTGTCGGGGCCGGTGCTGAAGATTGATTCATCTGGCCATGGGATCACTTCCGACCCCCGGTCCTATCTACGATCCTCTGGGAGGTATACTCATGCCTCATGGCTGCTCTCAATACCGCATCAAAAGTCTGATGCTCAAACTGTTCCACTGCTAATAAAATCTCTAGATGGAGCCCCTGCTGGAACCGCTGGGCTCTATCGAACTCGGTCGCCACAGAGGTGGGAGCAAATCGACTAAGTCTCGAAAACTCAGCCGCATATCCGTCGACCGTCCTGCCCATCTGCTTCAGATTGGTGAACCTCGTCTATAGGTCGTATCGAGCCACAGCATCGAAATACATGGTCTGGAATCTCTCTCGGAATAATGCCCAAGCAATAGGTGCTACTAATCCAACGACCTGCGCTGTCCACCAGCTGCAGGCAAGATCCAATAATTGCAAGCGCACCACGGCCACCTTCTCGATCTCTGGAGTCCTGGCTAATTTTAGAATCACCTCTGTGTCCTGAAGCCAAGCATCTTCGGCAACAGCATCTTTGCTACCATCAAAGAATGGAGGGTTCAAGCGCTTGAAGCTGTTGGCCGCACTGTTACCCAGATGACCTCCTCTGGTCAGAGCATCTGCCACTACCTGGTGCAATGCATCTCCACGACGGTCTTGAGAAGCCAAAAAGGTCCTGATGAGACCAAAAAAGGTGCCATCATCAGGTTCTGCCGGCTGGATGGGCTGAACTGGTGGCTCTGGATATCCAGTAGGCATGACTCTGGAGGCTACTCCTGAATGCTGGGCTTGATCTCCGTGTTGCTGCTGGTCTATGGGAGGTGCTCCGCCTTGCCGATCGGTAGGACCAGGGACAATGTCGCTGAAGAAGACGACATAGGGAACAATAAGGAAGGAACATGACAGATCAAAGATACAAGCATGTGATCAGGTCAAGATTTTAGGGATTTAGAAGATACGAGCAGAGATCAAGGGCGAATACTGATTGAGACATCTATTCGATAAACCCTCACATATCTTGATTTATAAGACCTGTATGGGCCACCACTTAAACCATGTAACGTCCAGAACCAGAATACTGGAGAGTGGGGGCGTACATAGCCAGCTACGTATATTGAAGTGCAACCCACCTCGCTATACGGTCACGGCTGTCTAGATACATGAGGGTTTAACTATAAGCCATCAGTCTCCTATGGTCATGAACAAGCCTATTGTCTCAAGCTCAAGCAAGCAATAACAGTTTATAAGATGTCAGAGCCCCAAATATATAATAGCAAGGCGTCCCATACATTACATACTTTGATGATCATGAAGCAAGTCGTATAAAATGTCAAAAGTAGCAAGAGTTTCAGTCATACATGATCAACCCTAGGATTTGGCAATCATATTACAGCCGGTAGGCAGACAGTAAATAAAGGTGCAATCGAGCTAACACGTGCTCGTCGGCTAAACGTCTCAAAAGAATATTTTTACAATAGAGTGAGAGAACAAAAGAAACCCACTCGTTGCCAGGGTTATACCTGGTGGTCACCATCTGGCTGGAAGGTAGGTAGATCCTCTGGAGCTGCTCCGATATCTGGCCATACAAAACCAGCTGGGTCAGACCCCAGAAAGAGCTAGTACCACAAAGGAGGCTTCACTTAGGAGCTAAAAACCAGCATATCATAAATAAATATTTAAAGATAATTATAAAGATACAGATAAATAACAGGGACAACAATAATAAATTGAGTACGAGGGAACCATTCAAGTAGCCAGGTCGCAACCCTTAAACCAAACAAGGATCGGGGTTGCAACCCTTCACCTGAATAGAAACCCGCCTCGAATACTGCTGGTAAGGTAAAACATAATGAGCTTGACATAGGGTGAAATAAGACAATAAACGAAGAGAGGATAAAGAACTGCTCCAGGAGCCAGGTTACAACCCTTAAACCAAACAAGGACCTGGGTTGTAACCCTTCACCTGAACAGAACTAGTCCCCTGATCATTATTATTAAGGTAAGCATACATAAGCAGGACGATATATGATAAGATAACCATGGAACTGTTCAGATAGACAAGTTACAACCCTTAAACCAAACAAGGACCGGGATTGTAACCCTTCACCTGAATAGAACTTGTTTTCTCATCATTTATCGATAAGTAAAGCACAAGGAATCAGGTCATGTTACAATCTTGTACAGGATCAGGACAAACTAGACTGGGCTAGACTCCATCCAATCAATCACGGCCAAGCAATGGGTACAGCTTGATACTTTAACTAGCTAGGGTTAGCACAGGCCTAGTTACTAGCAAAATGTAATGAAATTATTCCAACAGCCACAAGCCCTGCAGACCATCCAGGTTATCCAAACGCAATTAGGGGATTGAATTTATGTGGGTACACTGTTCCAAGAAATAAGTAGTTTGGCGGTTGCAACACATGACAGTGTACTGGAAATGTGCCCTACACGACGGTAGGCTACAAATCCCAGATGGGGCACCCAGATAATGGGATTGCCTGTGGCTGGAAAATCTCTTCATGACTACTGATTTATTCTAGTTATTAGCCTTGGTAAATTTTAGTAGGTACCCCTGACCGTGGTACTCAGGGGTCCCCGTCCTGAGCATGATGCAAGACAATACTGATTTATTTGTACAAACACAATCGTCCACGGTGTCCAAACCATTTATTATAGTCATGTCATGCAAGCCGACACAATAGTCTTTCAGTAGTTCCTATCATGCTTGCTTGTCATATCTTGTTATGTCACGTCATATCAAGTACAGGCCATAACATGCCATTATTAGCCCGGACGTATCAATCAATCCGTGAATTGCCAAGTCATAGAGAGTACAAGAACATAAAGTCAACCAGGTATGCAAAGGAGCTCATGGCTCTACGCGATTGAGCCTTTACGCTAGGCCAAGGGCCTTAAACGTAAAGCGGCTCTACGCGAGCGCGAGCAAGGGTGCACGTGGGTGATGTTTTACGCTAGCCAGGCGTACGCAAGCGAGATTATACTCGCGTAAGATTTTACGCGAGTAGAACTCTACGCACGCAACCTCCTGAGCGAAACTCTACGCGAGTGAGCTCTACGCGAGGAAACATTCGGGCAAATCTTTACGCTCGCGAGAGTCTGCTCGATCCAGGGGTTTTATGCGAGCACGATTTTACACGAGCGGAAGAGCCCCGAGCGTAAAATTTGTAGGAACTCAGCGTAAAACGGAGTACGCTGGCACGTAAATGCGTGTGCGTAAAAGGCTGAAATAACACGCTGACACGTAAAACTTAGGCGTAAAGGCTAAACACTACGCTAACACGTTAGAACGTGTGCGTAAAACTTCGTCTTCTCCCCATGGCAAAGACAACATGCATAAAAAGCTCAGGAACTCAAGGAACTCCATCTCGGCCAGGACTTGGTGAAATTCAGCCATCACAAAATCAAACTTGCGTAAAAATCAGAATGCCTACTACAAGAAACTCTTAGTTTTCAAAAACAGGCCATTTTAGTAGATCAAAACCAAGAAGATCAAAATGCTAGAAATTTAGATCTACAAGAAATGAGCCATGGGATTTGAAAATGCTAAGTACTAAAGTGGTTTAGAATCTTGTGGAGAAGAAAATGGAACAATAAAATTGAGTTCCTCCATGAAGCAAGTTGCACTTGCCTAAACCTCCTGTTAGGTGGAAAAGAGTGATGGTGGGGAAGAAGAAGAGTAAATAAAAAGAAGCAATGAGGAGGGAGAGAAAGAGTGGGCGGCTAATAATGGAAGGAAGGGGTGGTAGGTGGGGTTGGTCTACAACAAAACCGAACCAAAACAAGCCGAACCAAGCAAAAAGAAATACCAGATAAACCATGCCATGAATCATGCAATATACGTATACGTATACCAAAATACATAATATGAACCACGGTCGTTACAACTCTACCCACCTTAAAAGAATTTCATCCTCGGAATTTAATCAAGATGCTAGAGAAGCAAGGACAAGCTATACTAATCACAGGCAAGCTATAATAAGGCAATCAATCAAGCAATCATTCATTCAAGCAAAGATTTGAGGACATAAGGCATAAGAAAGACATTATACCTTACGAGTCAAATAAGTCGGGATATCGCGATCGGATATCATCCTCACGCTCCCACGTTAACTCACCCAAAGAGTGATGATCCCAAGCAACACGGACTAAACTAATAGTCTTGTTCTTGAGTATCTTCTCTCTCCGGTCCAATATAGACACGGGCCTCTGCTCAAACGAAAGGTTGGTACCAAAAACCAATTCCGAATGATCCAGGATATGGCTCGGGTCTGGGATATACCATCGTAGTTGGGATACATGGAACACGTCATGCACCTCACGTAGCGACGGCGGAAGAGCGACACGATAGGATACATCACCTACTCGCTCTAGAATATCAAACGGTCCTATATACCTAGGACTAAGCTTTCCCCGTACGTCGAAACGAATGACGCCACGGTTCGACGAAATCCTCAGGAATATATGGTCGCCGACCGAGAATTCAAGGGGACACCGATAGGAATCGGCCCAATGACGCTGACGATCTTGGACAACTCGAAGATGATCTCTGACTCTTCTGACCACCTCAACTGTCTGAGCAATCATTTTTGGACTGAGCATTTGCCTCTCTCTAACATCGTCCCATGCTAGCGGAGATCTGCACTTCCTACCATATAGTGCCTCAAACGGTGCCATCTGGATACTGGCCTAGAAACTGTTGTTGTACGAGAACTCCACCAGGTGCAGGTGATCCTTCCATGAGCCATCGAAGTCAAGTGTACAAGATCTTAACATATCTTCCAAGGTTCGTATGGTACACTCTGACTGACCATCTGTCTGCAGATGATAAGCTGAGCTGAACTGGAGGTGAGTTCCCAAACTCTCTTGCAGACTACGCCAAAAATGCGACATAAATCTGGAATCTCTGTTCGAGGTGATACTGACTGGTACACCGTACAACCTGACTATCTGCCTAAGATATATCTATGCTAGCTGAGCCGTCGACTGGCCGACTCTGAATGGAAGAAAGTGAGCCACCTTCGTGAGCCTGTCTACAATAACCCAGATAGCATCTCTATCGGCCGGGACCTAGGTAATCCAGTCAAAAATCCATGGTTATATGCTCCCACTTCCATTCTGGAATTGGCAAGGGCCGAAGAAGTCCAGCGGGCCTCTGATGTTCAACTTTAACTTGTTGGCAAACCAAACACCGAGAGACAAACTGGGCTATCTCCCTCTTCATGCCATTACACCAAAAGTGCTGACGGAGGTCACGATACATCTTCGTACCACCGGGATGGACGGAATACTGCGAACTGTGAGCCTCTGTCATGATCTCTTGTCTGATATCTCCGCTGGGTACACAAAGACGCTTCCCATGTCGAAGGGTACCATCTCCATGAATGTATAACTCTGGTCTTCGTCCTGCCTCACACTCTGCTCTAAGCTGCTGAAGCTTGGAATCTGTTGACTGCGCCATCCGGATCCTCTCGACTATACTGGACTAAACTTGCATACTGGCCATCAATGCCACACTGGTAGGAAGGACAACTTCTATACCCATCTTCTGAAGATCTGCTAACAGCTCTGGCTGTGCCGTTAAGAAATAAATTCTGGCTCTCCTGCTCAATGCATCTGCTACTACATTGGCCTTCCCTGGGTTATACTGTAGGTTGACATCATAATCCATAAGTAGCTCTAGCCATCTCCTCTTACGCATGTTAAGATCCTTCTGAATAAAAACATACTTCAGGCTCTTGTGGTCGGTGAAAATCTCCACCCTATCTCCGTACAAGTAGTATCTATACAACTTAAGTGCAAACACTATTGTTGCCAGCTCCAAGTCATGGGTTGGGTAATTTCTCTCACGATCACGAAGTTGACGTGACGCATAAGCTATTACCTTCTCATGCTGCATCAGCACACATCCTAAGCCTCTGCCTGAAGCATCATAATACATTGAGAATCTCCCGGTCCTATCTGGAAGCTTGAGAATGGGAGCCGTCATCAAACCTCGCTTCAACTTCTCAAAAGAATTCTGGCACTCTGTTGTCCAAGAAAACTGTACATCCTTGCAGGTCAACTGGGTCAATGGCGCTGAAATCCGAGCAAAGTCTGAAATAAATTGCCGATAATAGCCGGCCAAGCTAAAAAACTGTGAACTTTTACAACTGTGTTGGGCACTGGCCACGTCTCAATAGCCACGATCTTCTGGAGATCCACTTCTACTCCTCCTCTGGTGATGATATGACCCAAGTATGAAATGTGATCAAGCCAGAACTCGCATTTACTAAACTTGGCATACAACCGGTGCTCTCTGAGAATCTGAAAGACAACTCTGAGATGCTGCTCATGCTTCGCTTCACTCTTACTGTAGACCAGGATGTCGTCTATGAACTTAATCATGAACTGATCCAAATAAGGCATGAAGACATAATTTATGAGGTCCATGAATACGGCCGGTGCATTGGTTGCTCCAAATGGCACCACAAGGAACTCCTAATGCCCATATCTAGATCTGAAAGCTGTCTTCGGGATGTCCTGCTCTCTGTCTCTGATCTGATGATATCCTGACCGCAAGTCGATCTTCGAGAATACTACTGCCCCCTTGAGTTGATCAAACAAGTCATCTATCCTCGGGAGAGGGTATCTGTTCTTGATTGTTATTGAGTTCAAGGTACGATAATCTACACATAACCTGGACGTACCATCCTTCTTTTTCACAAGAAGCATCGGGGCTCCCCAAGGCGATCCACTAGCTCGAATGAATCCCTTGGTCTTGAGTTCTTCAATCATCTTGTATAATATCTCTAGCTCTGATGGCGCCATCCTGTAGACTCTCTCTGACACTGGGGCTGTCCCTGAGATCAAGTCGATAGTGAACTCGATCTCCCGCTCTGGCGGCATCCCTTGAAGCTCTTCTGGGAAAATATCTGGAAACTCTCCGACTACCCGGGGTAACTGTACTGCTGCTACTGCCATCTGCAATACTGGAGGAGAAGGTTCAACTTTGTCTCGAGAAAAGGAAAACTCTGGTTCGTCGGGAATGCTAAAAACAACCCTGCCAATATGGCAGTCTATCCTAGCATACTGGTCTCTCAACCAATCTATCCCTAAGACCACATCATAATCGGCCATTGGAAACTCTATCAATCTAGCGGGGAATTCTCTACCGCTAACTACGATCCGACACGAGGAAAACACTCTATCTACTCCCACAAGTCCGTTACCAGTAAGTATATTGAGCCTTACTGATAATGACTCGGGCTCCAGTCCTATCCGTGTCGCGAATCATGTAGACATAAACGAATGCGATGCACCAGAGTCAAATAATACTGAAGCTGGAAAGGTATTGACGAGAATAGTACCTGCCACTACCTCACCTGGTGCCAATCCTTTTTCTCCTATGGTCAAAGCCAGTACTTGACCATGTCCTCGGGGTGCGGGTCCCCTCTGCTGAAAACCTCTCTGGCGATTCTGGGTCTGAGCTTGGAGTTGGGCATACTGCTGCAGTCTCTGCTGCTGGAATGCCTGGGCCTAAGACGGCAACGGCCTCGGGAACGGGTAATGCTGCTGCTGCTGGACTGGTGCTGGTCCTCCCACCGAAGGACTAGAGAAGGCTGATGAAGATGAACTCTCCTGTTCGGGTAGTTCCCAATCCTATGGGCCGGGGCACCACAAACTAAGCACAAACCCTGTGTTCTGCGACACTCTGATACCACATGCCCTGGCTTTCCACAGTGTGAATATCCTACTGCGGAAGAGTGCTTCTGCTTCTGCTGCTGAGGGTGCATCAGGGTTGAATATTGAACCGACGTCACTGAGGCCGCCTGCCTCGAAGCTCCAATGGTCAAAGCCCTAGCTGACGGGGCCGGTGCTGAAGACTGATTCATCCGGCCATGGGATCGCTTCCGACCCCCAGTCCTATCCACGATCCTCTAGGAGGTATACTCTTGCCTCCTGGCTGCTCTCAATACAGCATAAAAAGTTTGATGCTCAAACTGTTCCACTGTCAATAAAATCTTTAGATGGAGCCCCTGCTGGAACCGCTGGGCTCTGTCGAACTCGGTCGCCACCAAGGTGGGAGCAAACCGACTAAGTCTCGAAAACTCGGCCGCATATCCGTCGACCGTCCTGTCCATCTGCTTCAGATTGGTGAACCTCGTCTGTAGGTCGTATCGAGCTACAATATCGAAATACTTGGTCTGGAATCTCTCTCGGAATACTGCCCAAGCAATAGGTGCCACTAATCCAACGGCCTGCGCTGCCCAGCAGCTGCGGACAAGATCCAATAACTGCAGGCGCACCACGGCCACCTTTTCGATCTCTGGAGTCCTGGCTGCTTCTTGAATCACCTCTGTGTCCTGAAGCCAAGAATCTGCGACAATAGCATCTTCGCTACCATCAAAGAATGGAGGGTTCAAGCGCTTGAAGCTGTTGGCCGTGCTGTTACCCTGATGACCTCCTCTGGTCAGAGCATCTGCTACTGCCTGGTGCAATGCATATCCTCGATGGTCTTGAGAAGCCAACAAGGTCCTGATGAGACCCACCAAGGTGCCATCATCAGGTTCTGCAGGCTGGACAGGCTGAACTGGTGGCTCTGGATCCCCAGTAGGCATGACTCTGTAGGCTACTCCTGAATGCTGGACTTGATCTTCGGGTTGCTGCTGGTCCACGAGAGGTGCTCCGCCTTGCCGATCGGTAGGACCAGGGACAATGCCGCTGAAGAAGACGACATAGGGAACAATAAGGAAGGACCAGGACAGATCAAAGATACAAGCATGTGATCAGGTCAAGATTTTAGGGATTTAGAAGATACGAGCAGAGATCAAGGGTGAATACTGATTGAGACATCTATTCGGTAAACCCTCACATATCTTGATTTATAAGACCTGCATGGGCCACCACTTAAACCATGTAACACCCCAGAACCAGAATACTGGAGAGCGGAGGCGTACATAGCCAGCTACGTATATTGAAGTGCAACCCACCTCGCTATACGGTCATAGCTGTCTAGATACATGAGGGTTTAACTATAAGCCATTAGTCTCCTATGGTCATGAACAAGCCTATTGTCTCAATCTCAAGCAAACAATAACAGTTTACAAGATGTCAGAGCCCTAAATATATAATAGCAAGGCATCCCATACATTACATACTTGGATGATCATGAAGCTAGTCATACAAAATGTCAAGACTAGCAAGATTTTCAGTCATACATGATCAACCCTAGGATTTGTCAATCATGTTACAGCCCGTAGGCAGACAGTAAATAAAGGTACAATCGAGCGAACACGTGCTTGTCGACTAAATGCCTCAAAAGTATATTTTTACAATAGAGTGAGAGAACAAAAGAAACCCACTCGTTGCCAGGGTTACGCCTGGTGGTCACCATCTGGATGAAAGGTAGGTAGATCCTCTGGAGCTGCTCCGATATCTGGCCATACAAAACCAGCTGGGTCACACCCCAGAAAGAGCTAGTGCCACAAAGGAGGCTTCACTTAGGAACTAAAAACCAACATATCATAAATGAATATTTAAAGATAATTATAAAGATACAGATATATAACAGGGACAACAATAATAAATTGAGTACGAGGGAACCATTCAAGTAGCCAGGTCACAACCCTTAAACCAAATAAGGACCGGGGTTGCAACCCTTCACCTGAATAGAAACCCGCCTCGAATACTGCTGGTAAGGTAAAACAGGATGAGCTTGACATAGGGTGAAATAAGACAATAAACGAAGAGAGGATAAAGAACTGCTCCGGGAGCCAGGTTTCAACCCTTAAACCAAACAAAGACCGGGGTTGTAACCCTTCACCTAAACAGAACTGGTCCCCTGATCATTATTGCTAAGGTAAGCATACATAAGCAGGACGATATATGATAAGATAACCATAGAACTATTCAGATAGCCAAGTTATAACCCTTAAACCAAACAAGGACCGGGGTTGTAACCCTTCACCTGAACAGAACTTGGTTTCTCATCATTTATCGATAAGTAAAGCACAAGGAATCAGGTCATGTTACAATATTGTACAGGATCAGGACAAACTAGACTGGGCTAGACTCCATCCAATTAATCATGGCCAAGCAATGAGTACGGCTTGATACTTTAACTAGCTAGGGTTAGCACAGGCCTAGTTACTAGCAAAATGCAATGAGATTATTCCAACAGCCACAAGCCCTGCAGACCATCCAGGTTATCCAGACGCAATTAGGGGATTGAATTCATGTGGGTACACTGTTCCAAAAAATAAGTAGTTCGGTGGTTGCAACACATGACAGTGTGCTGGAAATGTGCCATACTCGACGGTAGGCTACAAATCCCATGATGGGGCGCCTAGATAACGGGATTGCCTGTAGCTGGAAAATGTCTTCATAACTACTGATTTATTCTAGTTATTAGCCTTGGTAAATTTTAGTAGGTACCCCTGACCGTGGTACTCAGGGGTCCCCGTCCTAGACATGATGCAAGACAATACTGATTTATTTGTACAAACACAATCGTCCACGATGTCCAAACCATTTATTATAGTCATGTCATGTAAGCCGACACAACAGTCTTTCAGTAGTTCCCATCATGCTTGCTTGTCATATCTTGTTATGTCATGTCATATCAAGTACTGGCCATACCATACCATTATTAGCCCGGTCATATCAATCAATTCGTGAATTACCAAGTCATGGAGAGTACAAGAATATAAAGTCAACCGGGTATGCAAAGGAGCTCATAGCTCTACGCGAGTGAGCCTTTACGCTAGGCCAAAGGCCTTAAGCGTAAAGCGGCACTTCGCGAGCGCGAGCAAGGGTGCATGTGGGTGATGTTTTATGCTAGCTGGGCTTACGCAAGCGAGATTATACGCACGTAAGATTTTACGCGAGTAGAACCCTACGCACGCAACCTCCTGAGCGAAACTCTACGCGAGTGAGCTCTACGCGAGTGAGCTCTTCGAGAGGAAATACTCGGGCAAAACTTTACGCTCGCGAGAGTCTGCTCGAGCCAGGGGTTTTACACGAGTACGATTTTACGTGAGCGGGAGAGCCCGAGCATAAAATTCGTAGAAACTCAGCATAAAACGGAGTACGCTGGCACGCAAATGCGTGTGCGTAAAAGGCTGAAATAACACGCTGACACGTAAAACATGGGCATAAAGGATAAACACTATGCTAACACGTTAGAACGTGTGCGTAAAACTTCATCTTCTTCCCATGGCAAAGACAACATGCGTAAAAAGCTAAGGAACTCAAGGAACTCAATCTCGGCCAGGACTTGGTGAAATCCGGCCATCCTAAAATCAAACTTGCGTAAAAATCAGAATGCCTACTACAAGGAACTCTTAGTTTTCGAAAACAGGCCATTTTAGTATATCAAAACCAAGAAGATCAAAATGCTAGAAATTTAGATCTACAAGAAATGAGCCATGGGATTTGAAAATGCTAAGTACTAAAGTGGCTTAGAATCTTGTGGAGAAGAAAATAGAACAATAAAATTGAGTTCCTCCATGAAGCAAGTTGCACTTGCCTAAACCTCTTGTTAGGTGGAAAAGAGTGATGGTGAGGAAGAGAAAGAGTAAATAAAAAGAAGCAATGAGGAGAGAGAGAGAGAAAGAGTGGACGGCTAATAAAGGAAGGAAGGGGTGGTAGGTGGGGTTGGTCCACAACAAAACCGAACCAAAACAAGCCAAACCAAGCAAAGAGAAATACCAGATAAACCATGCTAGGAATCATGCAATATACGTATACGTATACCAAAATACGTAATACGAACCATGGTCGTTATAGCTGGCCAAGGGGCAGGAAGCAGAGGGCGTATGGCAGGCCGGGGGCGCATGGTCCGTTGGTCCGATAATGGGCGCATGGCCAGCAAGTGGCACAAGGGAGACTCGGGCCTTGGAGCCGACGTCGGGCGCATAGCCGCCGTGATGTGCGAATACGGAGGAGAGCGTATGGCCGGAGGAAGGCGCATGGCTGGAAAGGGGCACGCAGCCAACAGAGGGCGCATGGCTGACACTTAGAACAATGGACGCGTAGCGAACTCTGCCCATAGTAGCCATGGAAGGAAATTCAAAATTCGAAATCGAATTCGAATTCGAAGTGTGGTGGGAGTCCGGGCCAAGCTCGCTATATGAACGTTCAGACGAGACTGCCAGGGAAGGGAGGTAGCTAGGGGGCGACGTCGCTCGAGGCCACCGTAGGGGTGGTGCGACGTCGGGGAGCGGAGGAAGCCAGACGGGGTCGAGCGGCAATACGGGTCGGCGGCTGGACTCAGGTAGGGGAGCCGCACAGGGAGGCGATGTGAGGGGTGGCCACCGGAGGCAGGGAGCGGCCGGGGGGCTGAGCCGGGGGAGGAGGTCTGGGGTGGCCACCGGAGTTTTCGGGCCACCCCGACGATAGGGACGGCGACCATAGCAAGCTGCTCCGACGTCCAAGCAAGGGAAGGACACGAGGCGCATGGTCGCCTTTGGCACGATTCCACTGGAGGGATGCCGAGGAGGGAGGGTACGAGCGGGCGGCGACGGGGGACGAGGGGGTACGGCAGAAGGCGGCCGGCAGATGCGGCGCGGCCCCGACGCCTAGGATAGGGGGGGAAGGGGGGTCATGCGGCCATAGCAGGAGCAGGAAAGGGGGAGGGAAAGTTCTTTTTTTTGTTTTTAATGGATATATATATATATATATATATATATATATATATATATATATATATATATATATATATATATATATATATATATATACAAACAAAACCCAATAACCTGAACAAATATTTTATAGGAATGTAAAAATAAATCATATATAATATTTATCAACTCAAGATAAATCCTATAATTTAAAATAGTAATAATCCCAATTTAAATTTTTAAACAGAAAAATAACCCCAATAAATTTAGAAAATGTTTTTCAATACTAAATATTAATTTAATATCGATAACATTTATATAATACATAATAATTATTTAAGAAAATAAATAATAGACCATGAAAATAAATTAGCAATACATATATATACAACATATATCTACATCGACGTCTTTGGACGCACCATATGACTACATGGGCTTGTGTTTGGTTCGGGTCGCTCCGGACTAGACTGGTACAATTAGGTCTCCTAAAAGTCAAAGGTGTTAATAATTAATTATTTAAGCTATTTTATTGGGGTTAAGCCATGACTTGACTTGTTTTCCTAGAAGGGACATAACAATGGCTAATCTTTCCCTATCATGGCTAATACACTAGTCATAGCACACAACTACACTGGCCGTGGCAAAATTCCTTGTTGATATGCGTCTCAAAACTTAACCAGACCAACGCCATATATACTAATAAAAAAATTTAAAAATACAAAAATCACTATCTAAATCAATTAAATACTAAAAAGTATTTAAAAAATTCTAGGGGTTTACAACTACCAAACCATGTCATACCAACGCACCACGAACCGTGCACGGAAAGCATAAGTCAGTTCTAAGATTCCTAATCCAAAAATCATTATAAAAAATGGCTAACAGATTAACCTAAATTAATATTATTTAATTCTAAAATAATTATCTAAGATCTAATTTAATATAATAATAATCTAAAATATAATTTAAATAAGGAATTTTGGCTATAGAAAGTCACATATCTAATTTTGGAATCCATGGCATGCAAATCGAGGTGTATCGTTGACTAACTAGTCAAATGTTACGAACTCAATGATATGAGTGTGCATCTTAGTATATTTCAAATCTACGAGTGCACTGGAATCAACCATGCAACAAAATCAAGATTGGTCAAAAATTATTACCATTATGTCTAACCGTGACCAAATCGGTGAATCATGAGTTAAATCTGATTTCAACAAATTAAAATAAAATAGTAAACAAATTTATAATTTTTTAGAAAAACTATATATTGTAGATCTTCGTGTCACCTTTCCAAAACATCAAATGGATCGCAAAAAGGAGTTTGGGATCTCCCAAAATCTCAAAATTCGTGCATCGCGTCGATTTATGGACAAACGACACTCAAATAAATGTCGAGAAATTCACGAAAATAATTACAGAAAATAAAATATATTTTTGGAAAGCTAACCTTGATACGGTTCTAACAAAGAAAAATAGCACACCAAAAGGATGTCGGAGATGATCGCAATCGCTCCGCAAACTTGAGGAATCACAGAGATCAATCCACAAAGGAGGAGGCTGGAATTAATTATGGTTTAGTGAATATATATATATATATATATATATATATATATATATATATATATATATATATATATATATATATATATATATATATATTCTAGCCTAAAAAAAAATTATATATATATTCTAGCCTAGTGGTTAAGAGAGATGCATCTTGCCCGAGTGGTCAGGAGTTTGAATCCCAGTGGGAGCGATTCCAGAAATAATTTACCTGGTTCAAAAAAAAGGTATATATATATATATATATATATATATATATATATATATATAGGAGAGAGAGGCGGTTGCAGCAGCTGGGCATCGACAGGTGGGCCCACCCGGGTGGGTGAGTGGGTAATTGCTTTATTAAATTACAGAAATCAATAAAAATTTACTTTAACTCCAAATAAATTCAAATAATTTCCAAAAAAATTCAAAAAAATTCCAAAAAATTCTAGAAAATATTTCTAGATGTCTAGAGCCCAAATAAAAATTTTGGTCTCAATATCTCTTCGTGTGACCCCGCAGTAAATCCTAAAATCCTATGGAATAATAAATTATATTGGTTTTTAATTATCTAAAAAATTTCCAAAAATTCTAAAAAAATTAAGAAAAATTATAGAATATTCTAAAAAATATTTCTAGTCACCCAGTGCCCAAATAAAAATATTTGGTCTCAAAATACCCCTGAATTTTAAGATAAATTCTGAAAGTCCTTAAAAATAATAAACCCTTAAATATTAAGTACCTAAAAATATCCAAAAGATATCCAAAAATATAAAATAGATAAATAATATAACTATGGCTACCTGGAGACCATAGTGACAATAAGTAACCTATTTTTACCATACTTCACATATAGGCTTAGGTAAGACCTGCTTGTGATTCCAAAACAAACCCTAATAAATAAAAAAATTCTATGAAGTAGCTGCTACAACACGGTCAAAGCTGTATAGATGGGGGTTACTTCTACAAGTCAACAGTCAAACCTTGGTCAAGCAATCATAGATATCTCAATCATAGACAAGTAAGTAATGTACAAGAATATGATATCAGGCATATAAGAAAGTAAAGCGTCCCAAACTATAACATATAGATGATTATGGAGCTAGTAATACAAAATGAAGAACTAGCAAGAGTATAAGTTATACAAGATCAACTCTAACTGTAGTCTAGCATATACAGATCATGTCATGCTTGTAGGCAAAATGTCAAGGTCCAAAGCACAAGCTAAACATGTGCTCGGTGGCTAAACGCCTCTAAAGAATATATACAAAAAAGCTAGTGGATTAAGGATTAAAAAACCTACTCAGACACCCTGGTGCTCCGAGTTATCACCATCAAGTGGCAGGTCCGAAATCTTAGACTCCTCTACCAAATCTGGCCAAACAAAACCGGTGGGTCTGACCCCTAAATAGAAAGTACCACAAAGAAAGCCAAATTATAAACTAAAACTAGCATACAATCATAACCATACTAAAGTAAAAAGTAAAATCAGGCAGGAATAATATAAAGGTACCACAAAAAGTACTAAAGAAAACTGGAAATATGTGAGCATGTACGGGATCATGTAAAGATAAACAAGAATAACATGTGAATGAAGCCAGCCATGTGAGCATGTACAATATAGGCTAAAAATCATGGCATAAATATTAACATGTACTGGAATAGTCAAGAATCTAGATACCAAAACAAAAAAAGCTAGAACAAGACTAGACTGGACAAGACTGTAGTCCATCCATCAATCACGGCCAAGCAATGAGTACATATTGATACACCAGCTAACTAAGGTTATTATAATCCTAATTTCTAACATACGTTGTTTTCAAAAATCCAATCCGGATGCCCATCCTGCAGACTATCCAGCTTATCCAGGCTATGGATGCAAGGATATATATAGCAGATATATCACCCAGGAGACGTGTATTCTAATGAATAAGCTCGACATGATGATGAGCTAAATATAGCAATCATGTATACTGGAATTGTCCCACTCGACGGTATGCTAGAAATGTGTCCCTCACAATGGAGAGCAACAGATCCATAATATAGGCCGAAATAAAGGACTTATAAGCAACCGAAAAAATCTTTTCATCTAATGTATTTAGATACTCAAGCTAGTTGTTTAGTCCTTAACATTTTCTGGTAGGACTCCGGGTGTGGCATTCTGCAGAATCCATCCTATAAATGATATATGCAAGACACAAGCAAGAGTGCACTATCGCAAGCCATGGTAGGAATATACAAGCACCAGGAATAGGAGTGTGCTAAGATGAACTACTATAAATCAGGCTAGATCCATTCCCATCATCATATTGAAGAAAACTCCTCATGCTCTGCCATAAGAACTTGGAGTCCGTATCATGGTGAAGGTAACACTGTAATTCTTGCTCAAAAAACTGACTGAACGCGTTCGAGTTATTATCTCGTCCGACACAACTGCATTCATGAGTCGCTCGTTCAATTGTCCCTCGGAGACACGGTCGAGAAGTGCCTTGCATGGTCGCTGCCCATCCTTTCTTTCTATTAGTCCCAACCGGGCTGTCACTCCCGTTTTTTGTTATACATATTTTTAGTATACGTGTACGAAATTCTGACTTTTGTCAGGTGACCCGTATTTTGACTTGTCTTGCTTAGCCTAGTCTTGGCTTAATCTTGCCTTGGTTTAATTCGGTTTGGTTCAACTTGGCTTGGCTTGGCTTGGCTTGGCTTGACTTGGTTTGTTTTGGTTTGATATGAGAAGGGTTTGTATAAAAACCAACTCCTCTCTCTCTCCTCAATTATTTCTCATTACTTCTTCATCTTCTTTATTTACTCCTCCCACCTACCAAGCCCTAGGCAAGTGCAACTTGCTTCATGATGCATCTCAAATTTTATTGTTCCATTGTCTTCCTTGCTTGATTCTAAACTTCTTTAGAACTTGGAGATTTTGGTTTTATGGTTACATTTTTATAGATCTAAGTTTATGGTTTTCTCGGTATTTCTTGGTTTTGATCTCTTAACTTTGTTATTTTTAAAATCTAATGGTTCCATGCTGTGGGGAATTTAATTCTACCCAATTTTGGCTTTTAAACCGCTTGATTTCGACTTCGTATGAAAAAGTTATGCCATATTCGTGTTCATGGGTTCCCCGTACCTTTTGGTGCTGTCGGAATGATGAACAGTACCATACACAGCGTTTTTGCTGTGTGGTGTGCTTACGCGCACCTTGCGCCATGGGCATTTTTGCCCACGTGTGTAGTGCATCTCGTGGTCCGCACGCTCACAGGATTTTCTGCCACGCGCCGTGCTTGCACGCACCTTGCGTCGTAGGCATTTTTGCCCGTGCGTGAAGCGCATCTCACGTGCCGCGAGTCTGCAAGATTTTTTGCTGTGTACCCGCGCGCCGTGCCTGCATGCACCTTATGTCGGGGCATTTTTTCCTGCACGCCGCGTACCGGCACAATTTTCTGCCGTGCGCCCGCCTGCCGATCTTGCGCGTACCTTGCACCGTTGGCATTTTTGCTCGTACGCACAGTACACAGACCGCGTGCCATGCATGCGTGCAGTGTGCGCCGTGTGCGCACAAGATTATTAGTTTTTCTTTTCTTATATACTGGTTTTAGTTCCTAAGTGGAGCCTCCCTTGTGGCACTTGCTCTTTATGGGGTCTGACCCTGCTAGTTTTGTATGGCCAGATTTTGGAGTAGCACCCGAGGATCTATCCGCCTTCCAGCCAGATGGTGAACACTAGGCGTGACCCTGGCAACGAATGGGTTTCTTATTTTGCTCTCTCACTCTATTGTAAATTATTCTTTTAAGGCGTTTAACCGCTGAACAAGTGTTAGCTCGTGTTGAAACTTA
Source organism: Iris pallida (assembly GCA_029216955.1). Taxonomy (NCBI): domain Eukaryota; kingdom Viridiplantae; phylum Streptophyta; class Magnoliopsida; order Asparagales; family Iridaceae; genus Iris; species Iris pallida. Next base: position 2,026,339 of record JANAVB010032420.1, read on the forward strand.
AATTTCTGTCTACCTAAGGGTTGTTACATGATTGGCAAATCCTAGGGTTGATCATGTATGACTTAAACTCTTGCTAGTCTTGATATTTTGTATGACTAGCTTCATTATCATCTAAATATGTAATATTTGGGACGCCTTACTTTGTATGTCTGATGATCTAATATCTTGTAACAATTATTTGCTTGCTTGAGATTAAGACACTAAGCTTGTTCTTGACCATAAGACACTGTTGGCTTATAGATAACCCTCATGCATCTAGACAGCCGTGACCATATTACGAGGTGGATTGTACTTCAATGTATGTAACTGGCTGTGTCTGTCCCCCGTTCTCCAGTATTCTAGTCCTGGGGCATGACACGGTTAATTGGTGGCCCATGCAGGTCTTGAAAATCAAGATGTGTAAGGGTTTTATTGAATAGATGTCCCAATCAGCATTCGTCCTTGATCTCTACTCATGCCTTCTAATCTTCCTATTTTTGACCTGATAACATGCTTATATCCTTGATCTATCCTGGTCCTTCCTTATTGCTCCCTATGTCACTTTCTTTAGTGGCATTTTTCTTGGTCCTACCAATTAGCCGAAAGAGCACAACAAGTGAACCAGCAGCAACCTGGGGACCAAACCCAACACTGAGGGGCAGCATCCCGAGTCATACCTTATGGGGATCCAGAGCCGCCAGTTCAGCCAGCCCAGCCTACAGAGCCTGACAATAGAACTCTGATGGGACTCATCCGAGACTTGCTTGCATCATAAGATTGTTGAGGCGATGCCCTACAGCAGACAGTACGAGATGCCATGGGCAGAGTTGGTTATCAAGGAAACAATACAGCTAACAGCTTTAAGCGTCTGAACCCTCATTTCTTTGACGGCAGTGAAGATGTTATTATCGCTGATGCTTGGCAACATGATATAGAGGTTATTCTGGAGGCAGCTAGGACTCAGAAGAAGAGAAGGTGGTCGTTGTGCGCCTACAATTATTGGACTTAGCCCACAGCTAGTGGGCGATGCAAGCAGTTGGATTGGCGATGCCTGACTTGTGGGCGGTATTCAGTAACAAGTCTCAAACGAAGTACTTTGATGTAGTAGCTCGATATGATCTGCAGACAAGGTTCAGCAATCTTAAGCATATGGGAAGTACGGTCGATGGATATGCGGCCGAGTTTTTTAGGCTTAGTCGGTTTGCTCCCACTTTGGTGGCGACCGAATTGGACCGAGCGCAGCGATTCCAGCAGGGACTCCACCTAGAGATCATTCTAACAGTGGAGCATTTTAAGCACCAGACCTTTAATGCTATTTTGAGAGCAGCTAGGACGCATGAATATACATCACAGTGGATAGTAGATCGAACTGGAGGACGGAAGAGGTCTCATGGTCAGTTATCTCAGTCGTCAGCACCAGTCTCGACAGCAAGGGCTTTGACCATTGGAGATCTTAGGAGTGCGACCACAATTTCGTCGATTCAGCACTCGACTCCGACATATCCTCAGCAGCAGAAGCAGAAGCAATCTTTCGCAATGGGCTGCTCTCATTGTGGAAAGTCAGACACGTAGTTTTAGAGTGTCATAGAGCATAGGGGTTGTGCTTGGCTTGTGGGGCACCGGACCACGTGATAGGGTCCTGCCCATATAGAGCCAGTTCATCTTCCTCAACCCTAACCAGTCCATCGATTAGGGGTCCAGCACCAGTACAGCAGCAGCAGTACTAGCCTCCGAGGCCATTCCCGTCTCAGGCTCAAGCCTTCCAGCAGCAGAGGTCGCAACAATATACTGAGGCCCAAGCTCAGATTCAGAACAGACAAAGAGGTCACCAACAGAGGGGACCAGCACCAAAGGGACAGGGTCAAGCTATAGCTCTGACCGTGGCAAAAGAATTAGCATCAGGTCAGGTGGTGGAAGGTACTATTCTCGTCAACTCTTTTCTAGCATCAGTATTATTTGATTCTGGTGCATCGCATTCATTTATGTCTACACGATTCGCTATACGGATAGGACTGGAGCCTAAGTCATTAACAGTAAGTCTCAATATACTTACTGGCAATGGTCTTATGGGATTAGATAGAGTCTTTTTTCGTGTCGAATCATAGTTAGCGGTAGAGAGTTTTTTGCTAGATTGATAGAATTTTCAATGGTCGACTATGCTGTGGTCCAAGGAATGGATTGGTTGAAGGATCAATACACAAGAATAGGCTGCCATATTGGCAGGATTTATTTTTGGTATTCCCAGCGAAGAAGAGTTTTTATTTTCCAGAGGCGAAGTAGAACCTTCTCCACCAGTCTTGTGGATGGCGATAGAAGCAGCACTTCAGTTTCCTAGAGTAGTAGAAGAATTTTGTGACGTATTCCCCGAAGAGCTTCCAGGCATGCCTCCAGAGAGAGAAAGATAGAGTTCACCATTGATTTGATTCCAGGGATAGCACCCGTGTCAGAGAGAGTCTATAGAATGACACCATCGGAGTTGGAGGTCCTGTACAAGATAATTGAAGAACTCAGAACCAAGGGATTCATTCGTGCAAGTGGATCACCTTGGGGAGCCCCAATGCTTCTTATGAAAAAGAAGGATAGTACGTTAAGATTATGTGTTGATTATCGTACATTAAATTATATAACAATTAAGAACCTATATCCCCTACCAAGGATAGATGACTTATTCGATCAACTAAGTGGTGCAGCAGTATTTTGGAAGCTTGACTTGTGGTCGGGGTACCATCAGATTAGAGTGAGAGAGCAAGACATCCCAAAGACATCATTCAGATCTAGATACGGACATTAGAAGTTTTTCGTTATGCCATTCGGAGCGACCAATGTGCCAGCAGTATTCATGGATCTCATGAATCGTATCTTCATGCCATATTTGGATCAGTTCGTGATAGTGTTTATAGACGACATCTTAGTCTATAGCAAAAGTGAAGCAGAGCTTGAGCAACATCTCCGTGTAGTCTTTCAGATTCTCAGAGAGCACCAGTTGTATACGAAGTTCAGTAAGTACAAATTTTGCTTGATCATATTTCGTACTTAGGTCACATCATCACCAGAGATGGAGTGGAAGTGGACTTCCAAAAGATAGTGGCTAAAGAGACATGGCCAGTACCTAGTACCGTCGTAAAAGTTTGCAGTTTCTTAGGATTGGTCGGCTATTACCGACAATTTTTGTCAGACTTTGCTCGGATTTCAGCACCATTAACGCAGTTGACCAGCAAGGATGTGCAGTTTGCTTCGACAGCAGAGTGTTAGAGTTCATTCAAGAAGTGAAGCAAGGATTGATGAAGGCACCCATTTTTATGTTTTCAGATGGAACTGGAGGATTTTTAGTTTATTGTGATGCTTCAAGTAGAGGATTAGGATGTGTCATGATGTAGCATGGTAAGGTAGTAGCTTATGCATCACGTCAGCTTCGTGATCATGAGAGAAATTATCCAACCCATGACTTGGAGTTAGCAGCAATAGTTTTTGCCCTTAAGCTTTGGAGATATTACTTGTATGTAGATCGAGTAGAGATTTTCACCGACCACAAGAGTCTTAAGTATGTATTTACCCAGAAGGATCTTAACATGCGTCAGAGAAGATGGCTAGAGTTGCTAGTAGATTATGATATCAACCTGGAGTATCATCTTAGAAAGGCCAACGTAGTCGCAGATACATTAAGTAGAAGAGTCAAAGCTTCTTTCTAATATCACAACCAAGGTTATTAGTAGATCTTCAGAAGATAGGAATGAGATTGTTCTTCCTAGCAATGTGGCATTGATGGCCAGTATACAAGTTCAGTCCAGCATAGTTAAGAGAATTAAGATAGCTCAATCAACGAATTCAAAGCTTCAGCGACTTAGGGCAGAATGTGAAGTAGGAAGAAGAGTAGAGTTATGCATTCACGAAGACGACATGCTCCGACATGGAAGGCGTCTTTGTGTACCCAGTGGTGACATCATACAAGAGATCATGGCAGAGGCTCACAATTCACAGTATTCAATTCATTCTGATGGTACGAAGATGTATCGTAATATCCGTCAGTATTTCTGGTAGAATGACATGAAGAGAGAGATAGCTCGGTTTGTCTCTCGTTGTTTAGTTTGCCAATAAGTTAAAGCTGAACTTTAGAGACCAGCTGGGCTTCTTCAACCTTTACCGATCCTAAAATAGAAATGGGAGCATATTACCATATATTTTGTAACTGGGTTACCTAAATTCCAAGCTGGGAAAGATGCTATATGGGTTATCGTTAACCGACTCAACAAGGTAGCTTATTTTCTCCCTTTCAGAATTGGTCAGTCGACGGAATAGCTAGCAGAGATGTACCTCAGGAAGATAGTCAGATTGTATGGAGTGCTAGTCAGTATCGTATCAGACAGAAATTCAAGATTTATATCACACTTTTGGCGGAGTCTTCAAAAGAGTTTGGAAACTCGTCTCAAGTTTAGTTCAACTTATCATTCGCATACAGATGGTCAATCAGAGCGCATAATTCAAACTCTTGAAGATATGTTGCGGTCATGTACACTAGACTTCGGTAGTTCATGGAAAGATCACATGTACTTGGTGGAGTTCTTCAACAATAACAGTTTTCAGGCCAGTATCCAGATGGCACCGTTTGAGGCACTGTATGGCAGAAAGTACAGATTACCTTTAGCTAGGGATGATGTAGGCGAGAGGAAGATGCTTGGTCCAGAAATGGTTACGTAGACTATCGAGGTGGTCGAACAAGCCAGAGATCATCTTCGAGTTGCACAAGATCGTCAGCGCCATTAGGCTGATTCTTATCGGCGTCCTCCTGAGTTTTCTATCGGCAACCACGTATTCCTTAGGATCTCGCCTACCCATGGCATCATTCGATTCGGCGTACAGAGAAAGAAGAGTCCTAGGTATATATGGTCGTTTGATATTCTCGAAGGAGTAGGTGATGTGTCCTATCGTCTCGCTCTTACGCCGTCGTTATATGAGGTACATGATGTATTTCATGTATCCTAATTGTGACGGTACATCTCAAATCTGAGCCATATCCTTGATCATTCAGAATTGGTTGTTGGTACCAACCTTTCATATGAGAAAAGGCCCAAATCCATATTGGACCAAAGGGAAATGATACTCAAGAACATGACTATTAGTTTAGTCCGTATTGCTTGGGGTCATCACTCTTTGGGTTAGTCAACTTGGGAACGTGAGGATGATATCCGATCTCGATATCCACACTTGTTTGACTCATAAGGTATAATGTCTTCCTTATGCCTTATGCCTTATGCTTTTAACTCCTTGCTTGCATGAATGATTGCGTGATTAACTGCTAGTCGTAGATTGCCTGTGGTTAGTGTAGCTTATCCTGACATCTCTAGCCTCTTTATTAAATTCTGAGGACGAAATTATTTTAAGGTGGATAGAGTTGTCACTCCCATTTTCTGTTATACGTATTTTTAGTATACGTGTACGAAATTCTGACTTTTGTCAGGTGACCCGTATTTTGACTTGTCTTGCTTAGCCTAGTCTTGGTTTAATCTTGCCTAGGTTTAATTCGGTTTGGTTCAACTTGGCTTGGATTGGCTTGACTTGGTTTGTTTTGGTTTGAGATGAGAAGGGTTTGTATAAAAACCAACTCCTCTCTCTTCCCTCCATTATTTCTCGTTACTTCTTCATCTTCTTCATTTACACCTCCCACCTACTAAGCCCTAGGAAAGTGCAACTTGCTTCATAATGGATCTCAAATTTTATTGTTCTATTGTCTTCCTTGCTTGATTCTAAGCCACTTTAGAACTTGGAGATTTTGGTTTTGATGGTTACATTTTTATAGATCTAAGTTTATAGTTTTCTTTGTATTTCTTGGTTTTGATCTCTTAAACTTTGTTATTTCTAAATTCTAATAGTCCATATTGTGGGGAATTCAATTCTACCCAATTTTGGCTTTTTAATCGCTTGATTTCGACTTCGTATGAAAAAGTTATGCCACTTTCGTGTTCATGGGTTTCCCACACCTTTTGGTGCTGTCGGGACGATGAACAGTGCCGTGCATAGCATTTTTGTCGTGCGCCTTTTGCCGTACGAGTAGTGCTTGTTGCACGCAGTGCACAGACCGTGCGTCGTGCATGCGAGCGCGTGCGTCATTGGCAGTTTTGCCCGCGGGTGTAGCGTACCCGTGCGCAAATTACTCTAAATGATTGTTTTTGCCCGTTTAAGCTGTTTTGTAGCTAGAATCATAAAAAACTTTTTATGTAGATCTTTATCTCGGCTTCAAGAATCTTCATATCTCACTTTATTTAGAGTTCATATGCGATGGATAGTTTCAATCTTCTTTGGATATTTTTCTATACTTGACCAAAATTGCGATGACCCGACTGGCAACTTGGTAATCTGAGCTAGTAACTTGCTTGAAAATGAAAATATGATCCTTTCTTGATAATTTTGATAGTGACCCGTTGAGGTGCACTCCTAACAAGTACTCTTGACATGACAAGTATACCTGACATGACATGTATAATCTTAATTGCTGTTGCGACAATTATTCCTATCTTGCAAGTGTAACTCTTGCCTTGATTCCGTGGTTAATTGTTCCTGTACAAGCTATATGTCTTGTCTTCTATCATATCTTGGACATGGATTCCTGGTTACCACGGTCAGGGATTCATAATGAATCTGACTAGGTTAATGACTAGATTGATCAAGTAGTTCATATAGAAAGATTTTTCAGTTAGAGGCGATCATGTTATCCCGGTCACACCTGTGGACTTGTAGCCTGCCGACGAGTAGGGCACATTTCCAGCACACTGTCATGTGTTGCACTTCTTAAATCATAAGAACTATAGTACACTAGTAATCTTGGTAACTCTTGTAAGCCTCGCCTGGATAACCTGGATAGTCTGCAGGGCTTGTGACTGCGGGAACATCCCACTGCATCTTGTTAGTAACTAAGCTTGTGATAATCCTAGTTAGCTAACAATAGCAAGCCGTAGGACTTAATTGGTCGTGCTTGAATGAATTATCGCATGATTAACATGGGAATTATATTCCACCTCTTGTTCCTCCTATTGGAAGCTAATGTTTTATGTTAACTCAGTCTTTCATGTTATTTTACTATGCTCTTTTATCAGTTCTTCTTTTATTATATGTTGGTTTTAGTTCACTACCAAATTACAGCATTTTAGCGACGGCCATTTAGCGACGGAAATTTTCCGTCGCTATTACCGTCGGATCACCGACGGATTTGTGACGAAATACCGACGGAAAGCAGTGGACAATTTTTTTTATTTTTTTATGTCCATATCCGTCGCTACGCCGTCGATAGGTAGTCGGCCAAGTAGCGACGGTTTTATATCCGTCGCTAGAACGTCGCATATTTTGGCGGCAAAAGCCTAAAATATTGGCGCGAGATTTGACTGACGACTTAGCGACGGAATCATCCGTCGCTACTCTGGCGCGAGATTTACTGACTACTTAGCGACGGAATAATCCGTCGCTACTCCGTCGCTACTTTCTGTACCCTAACTTAAATTGAACCGACGGGGGAGAAATTTTCATTCCCCCCCAAAACACTCTCTCTCTTTCCTCTCCCTCTCTCCGACGATCTCGCTCTCTCCGACCGGCGATCTCCCTCTCTCTCTCTCTCTTTTACGATTTGGGGGGTTAGGGGGCTGTTGTAGTGGTCGGAGAGGGTGTGGGGCAGGGGGGTTTCGGGTACAGGGTGGGGTGGTCGGGGCAAGGGTGGAGTGGGGTGGTCGGGGGCAGGGGGGTCGGGGAGGGGGTCGGGGAGGGGGTCGGGCAGGGGTGGGGGGGTGGTCTGGGCAGGGGGGGTTCGGGTAGGGGGTGGGGTGGTCGGGGCAAGGGTGGGGTGGGAGAGGGGGCAGGGGGGGTCGGGTAGGGGGTCGGGCAGGGGTGGGGGGGTGGTCTGGGCAGGGGGGTGGGAGAGGGGGTCGGGCAGGGGTTGGGGGAGGGTCGGGCAGGGGTTGGGGGGGTCGGGACAGGGGGGTGGGAGAGGGGGTCGGGCAGGGGTTGGGGGGGGGTCGGGGCAGGGGGGGCAGGGGGGTGGGAGAGGGGGTCGGGCAGGGGTTGGGGGGGGGGTCGGGGCAGGGGGGGCGTAGGAGGGACTCTGGAGTCCCCGCGCAGGAGTCCTCCTCCTCCTCTCCCATAGACACACACACACACACGGACACACACACACACACGGACACACACACAGACACACACACACACGGACACACACACACAGACACACACACACACGGACACACACACACACACACACGAACACACACGGATACAGACACACGGATACACACACACTCAGACATATATAATATATATATATATATATATATATATATATATATATATATATATATATATATATATATATATATATATATATATAGGCATAATTTTAAGTAATTTATTAATAATATATATATATATATATACACAGACACACGTCGTGAAGTCTAGTATATATATTTGATTAGCTAAGGTAGAAGTTTAGCCTAATTAAGGTTAGTTTTGACAGAGTTGACTTGGACTCCTAATTTGACCCAGAACTAGTCTAGTATACCATCTGCTCCTCCTTTCTTCCCTTCTTCTCATTCGACTATCTCGGCCTCCTATTCGGCCTACTATTCCGATATGCGTTTGATACGGTCTACCTAACCTATATACTGATACTAATCTGATACTCTCTGATATTAAGTACATCCGGCTTACTAGCTAGCGGATACACCAGTTACATGATTATATACTAATTATGTTAGATTGTGATACTAAGTAGCCTCGTCGTAGGCCTAGCGTGTTATCCACAAGTTTAGTTTTTCTTACGATATGAGTATCGGTATCGGGCTATTAATTCTTATGTTTAGTTTGTCTTACGATACAGATATTCACATCAAATCGAGCATGAATCGTTACTTTGTTGATCGTACATGGATGTACAAACGACAACACGAGAGCAGAATTGGTGTGAGTGACGATTTTCAGGCAGGTGTGGAAGTATTTCTTAAGTATGCCATGAGCAAAACTCAGTACATGGACGATAACAAAATCAAGTGTCCATGTGTTAATTGTCACAATAGACGTTTCGAAGAAGTGATGACTGTGAGAGATCATTTGACCCGTAAGGGTTTTGTACGTGATTACGGCCTGTGGTCATCGCAAGGTGAATTATATTCAGAAAGACAGGCTGCAGAAGCTGGTACTTATGCTTTTGATGATAATGCTGCAACGGATGTCCTCGAAGACATCGGATGCTCTGTGGATTATGGAGACATGCAGAACCTTGCACGAGATATGGTGTATGCTGCGGCAGGGCCTAATTTTGATCCGGAGGATCCTAATCCCGAGGCAAAGGAGTTCTATGATATGTTTAAGGACGTAGATACTCCTCTATATCCTGGTTGTGAGACTCATTCCGCACTGTCAGTGACGATGCGGTTGTTGAACATAAAGTCCGATTTTAACTTGCCACAAGCTTGCTATGATCGGATCACACAATTAACTAATGAGGTATTACCGAAGGAATCAAAAGAGCTCCCAAGAAACTTCTACAAGTCAAAGATGATGGTCCGACAACTGGGACTGGGGTACGAGAAGATAGATTACTGTCGCAACGGATGCATGTTATATTACAAAGAGAATTGCGTATTAGAAAGTTGTTGGTTCTGTAATGCGGATCGTTACAAGACAGTACAGGGAAAAGGAAAGTCAACTAGAAAACGACGTCCTTACAAGTATATGCATTACTTGTCGATCACGAAGCGCTTACAGAGGATGTATATGTCTCTGAATACAGCAGAACACATGACGTGGCACATTGAAGATCGCATAAAGGACGAAGGAGAATTGTCACATCCTTCGGATGGGGAGGCATGGAAATATTTTGATTTGTGTCATCCAGATTTTGCTGCAGAGCCTAGAAATGTACGCCTGGCGCTATGTTCTGATGGCTTCGCCCCTTTCGGACAGTCGGGATCTCAATACTCATGCTGGCCGGTCATTCTTACCCCTTACAATCTGCCACCGTGGATGTGTATGAAGACTCCTTATATGTTCTTGACAGCTATCATACCCGGTCCCAAAAATCCGACAAAGAACATCGATATATATTTACAGCCGTTGGTGGATGAGCTGAAACAGTTGTGGGAGATCGGCGTCACGACCTATGATATTTCCAGAAAACAAAACTTTCAGATGAGAGCTTCACTCATGTGGACAATCAATGATTTTCTAGCATACGGTATGCTGTCGGGATGGAGTACGCACGGCAACATGTCTTGTCCGATATGTATAGAAAATAGTAAGGCGTTCCGCCTTAGACATGGAGGAAAAACTTCTTTCTTTGACTGTCACCGTCAATTTCTGCCAACGAGACATCCTTGGCAAGAGAACAAGGACGCGTTCAGATATGGAAAACAAGAATTTTCTGAACCTCCTGCCAGATTGTCGGGATACGATATTTGGGAAGATGTAAAGGAATTGCCCACCGCAATGGAAGATCCATCGAACAATCGTGTCGAGGGGTTCGGACAAAGCCATAACTGGACCAAACGGAGTATCTTCTGGGACGCCTTATTGGAAAGATAATCTTATTAGGCATAATCTTGATGTCATACATATCGAAAAGAATGTGTTCGATAATGTCTTCAATACCGTTATGGATATTAAAGGAAAGACGAAGGACAATCCAAAAGCAAGACAAGACATGGCCGAGATATGCAAACGTCATAATCTAAACTTGATACAAAGGGGAGCTGGTGGACAAGTAACTAAGCCGATAGCGCCATACGCATTGAGCAAGGAAGATAGATTAATAATCTGCAAGTGGATATCTACTTTAAGATTTCCCGACGGCTATGTGTCGAATTTGTCTAGATGCGTTGATCTCAATGAACGCAAGCTAACAGGAATGAAGAGTCACGACTGCCACGTGTTTATGGAAAGATTACTGCCCATTGCGTTGAGAGAGTTGTTGCCTTCTGCTGTATGGGTTCCGTTGGCCGAGCTGTCTACATTCTTCAGGGATATCTGTTCAACTAAGCTCACGGTGCAACATATGATACAACTTGAGGAGAAGATTGTCTTAACAATTTGCAAGTTAGAGAAAATATTTCCACCGGGTTTCTTCGACAGTATGGAGCATCTACCGATTCATCTAGCATACGAAGCCCGTGTCGGTGCATCTGTTCATTATCGATGGATGTACCCCTTTGAAAGGTAAATAAAAATCGATATAATTTAAGTGGATTTTACAATTCATTGTTAATTCTCAAGATAATTTGTCTCTCTAGGTATCTACATCATCTAAAGAAGAAAGTTGGCAACAAGGCTCATATAGAGGCTTCGATATGCGAAGCATATCTTATCGAGGAGGTGTTAAACTTTTGCTCCATTTATTTCGATACTCATGTTGAGACAAATCGAAATAGACCTCAAAGGAATGACGAAGACGTTGAGGAAGGAGGTATATTCAATTTAAGGGGCAAGCCTATTGGGGCTAGTAAGAAACGGTGGTTGAGTGACGATGAGTATGATGCCGCTCATCGATATGTCTTGTTAAATTGTGACATACAAGAAGTGAGAGATTTGGAGAAGTAAGTGACTACACCTCGTTATAATCTCTAATTTGGTGAGGTAAGTGACTACACTAATTTTTATTCTCTCTAACAGTGTATTTAGAGATGAAGTCAAAATAAGGACACCCGATATTACCGATGAGGGACTTCAAAGAGAGGTTGATTTTACCTTTCCGTCATGGTTTCGAGATTACGTAAGTAACTGAGATAATATGTTATGCGGCTACCATTTAAATATATATATGCAACTAAAACATTTAAAGTTTACAGGTTTTATTAGCTGAACCAAGTACACTCACAAATGAGAGCATTCGTTATTTGTCATTGGGACCGAAGAAGCATGCAAAGACTTGGCCCGGCTATGTCGTTAATGGCTTCAATTTTAAGACAACTCAACATCCTATAAATGCCGAATTTCTCAATGACGGCTTCAGTACGAAGGATTCTGGTGTTTGCATAAGAGGCACAATCTATGACGACGAGCCGGACTTTGACTATTATGGAGTGCTTCGGGATATTGTAGAATTACAATATAGTGCCCCATTAGATATGCATATTGTTATGTTCAAATGTGAGTGGTTCGATACGACACCAAATATCGGTTGGAGAATCGATAAACAATTTGGATTCGTCGATATAAATCATCGCAGAAGGTATAGAGGGTCCGACACGTTTGCGATAGCAAGTCAGGCTGTTCAAGTCTACTATACAAGCTACCCAAGGCGTCGTAGAGATCGCTTTGACTGGTGGACAGTATGCAAGATTAAATCTAGAAATACATTCAACGTTGGAGACCCAGCATACCAAGAGGACCAGATCGAAAAGCCTCAATACTTGGGACAACAGTCTTGTGACATGGATATTGAATTAGAGGTTGATATACCTCTTGCTGATGAAAATAGAGGGGAGAAAGAGGTTGATATACAAGACTTAGATGTCAATCAGGGGAGAAAGAGGCGTCTTGTCCCAAGTATTGAGACTGAAGAAGAAGAAGAAGAAGAAGAAGAAGAACTTTATGAGGATAAGGATGAGGATACAGATGAATTCGACGATGAGGATGATGATGATGATGAGGCCGAGGCCAAGGAAGAGGACGATGACGATGATTAAATATTGCTATATTTCAGTTGTATCTTGAAGCACCCAATATCTAGTCTCGAATCCTAAATTACCCTATTACATTTGGATTTACAATTACAAGTCTAGTGGAACACAAGATGCCCTTTCATCAAAAGTTACAAGAATTGTACTTTGTTGTATTGGTGCGTGATTTTATTAGATTTTGTGTATCTAGCTTTTATTCGTACTTCACTTCTGATTGTAATATTTATTTCAGTTTGGGATATTTGCGTATTATTGTATGAGTTTCTTTTTGCAGATGGCACTCCTAGGCCTACTCGTCTGGGCGGCACTCATCGCCCTGCTGCTGGTATGGATATATTTAGTTTTATATTCATTTATAAATCTATGTTGTCGGTATTTTGTTTACGTGTTCTATTTACAGGGCATGGTTGCGAGCACCCGTACTGATGGTGCTGGCCGTGGTCGTGGCGGTGGCGGCGGCGGCGGTGGTGGTGGTGGTGGTGGTGGTCGTGGGCGTGGGCGTGGGCGTGGTGGTAGCGGTCGTAGTCGCCGGCCGCATTCCCCGGATGTGACCTCCGATCCCGACTTGGAGAGCCCGGACACAGGCTCTTCCCGCCGTCATTCTTCCTCGGTGCTACCGACATCGTCGTCGAGGCCTGTGACTCCATCCGCTAGCGGATCCGTTCCGCCACCGGATGTACCAGCGGATGCAGCAGCAGATGCAGCAGGGGGCCCAGCAGTTACTGCAGGGTGGGCCTCGGAGTACCCCGGGATTCAGTTTTATCCTGTTACCGGGGAGTACGTGCGCGGGCCCACGGATCTCCCGACGCCACCAGAGAGGCTGGTGGGCGAGTTCCGACAAGAGCTATGGCCCGCTGGTGAATCGTAAGTAAATTTAAGTTAATTTATTAAATTTGTTTCATTTATTCAAGTTAATAATCCAGTCGTTGCTTCTTTATAGGTTTTTCCCGTGGGATGCTGCCCGGATTCTAGGGCGCATTATCCGGGATAACTACCATGGCCCCTACCTCAATTTTTCTGAGGTGCCTCAGGACATGAAGTACGTCTGGCTCGACGAGATGAGGGTATAAATCCGTCGGTGAATTATTAATTATTCTTTAAATCATTAAATTTTTTATTACGTGATATTTGAATTTATATGTCAGAGGACGTTCTGGTGGCCCCTCCATCGCGAGGAGGCGATCCGCAGGACCTACAAAGCCGCCGCCGGGAAGAAGATACGGGATGCAGTATACGACCTTCGTACGATGCATACGAGGAAGGACTGGATCCGGGCGGAGTACTATGAGCAGATGTTGGAGAAGATGGATACTCCGCAGTTCAAGCTGAAATCGGAGAAAGCTAAGGCTAATCGACAGGTCGTGGGTCTGCATACGGGGGGATCAAGGCCCCACGCATTGACGCGTGCAGATTTGGTGAGATAGCGCAAATTCAAATTCATTCTATTATTTAATTTCGTACTGTTAATATACGAAGTTAATTAAATTCTACGTATGTAGGCCCAACGGGCGGTGAAGCAGGGGAAAGAGGTGGAGACGGTCACCGCTCACGATGTATTAGTGCATACGCACAAGAGGCGGAAGGACGGGAGCTTCGTCGACGCGAGGGCCGAGGAGACTGATGTAAGTACTTACGTTTATAAGATTTATGTTAGAAATATAATTATTGTTAAGTTAATTAGATAAACTTAGGATTCAGACTATAACTTAGGGAAACATAGGATTTAGATTATAACTTAGAAAAACTTATAGTATAAACACATTCATTGGATAGGCTGCGTATCGTGAGGCACTTAGTCGGCTTGAGATCGAGCCCCCTTCCGAGAATGTCGGCGAAACGACGCCCACCCAGATGCACTCTTCTATGGCCGCTCGCTACGACGACGTGTTCGTAGAATCCGTCGGCGGCGTTAGGAAAGGGCGCGTCTACGGCTTAGGTTCCATGGCGCCCTCGATGCAGCCGTCCCCGAGATATCCACCGCCTCCGCCTCCCCCAGCGCCCCCGGTTGACGATGTGAGGGCGCAGCTTGCGACTTTGACCTCCGCGGTGTCAGATTTGCGGGCGATAGTGTTGGGGCGCTATCCATCTGCTCCCGGTCCGTCTGCTCTCGGTCCGTCTACTGCTGCTGCCGGTGCTTCGGATCGACCTGGTCCTTCTTCCCCCGGACGGCTTTCGTTTAACCGCTCTGCGGACGCCCACATCGTATCGGATAACACCATCTTGACGCTCCTTGACATGATGTCGCCAGAGCAGCTACGCGCGCTTCTAGACCATGTCTTATCCCAAGTGCCGGCACACACGGTGGAGGAGTACATACGCAAAGCGGATGCGGCGGCACGAGCACGAGACGATCCGACGGACGGGGTTTGATTTTGTTTATGTTGTTGGTTTTGTAGACATTTGGATACATTGTATGTTCGGATATTTTTTTTATGTTTGGATAATTTAATGTTGGATATTGGATATATTGTGTTGGTAATATTTTGTTGGATATTGGATACGTTGGATATTGGTGTCGGATATGGATATTTTGCATATGGATATATGGTGTTGGATATTGGATACGTTGGATATTCGTGTTGGATATGGATATATGGTGTTGTATATGGATATTTTGCATGTTTGATATTGTGTTGGATGTGTCGTATAAACAGGAAAGAGTCTGTTTGCAGTATTTTTTTTTTCAAAAATTAGCAGTTAGCGACGGACTGGCGACCACTCAGCGACGGATAGTCCGTCGCTAACTGGAGAAACTGAGGTTAGCGATGGAGTGGCGACGTAAAATCCGTCGCTACCTGGAGCATTTCAATAAAGCGACGGATTGGCGACGGACGATCCGTCGACCTGATGCTGTTTGATGTCCAGAAATTTTAGCTTTCGCGACGGATTGGCGACTAACTTACGGCGGACTGGCGACCACTCAGCGACGGATAGTCCGTCGCTAACTGGAGAAACTGAGGTTAGCGACGGAGTGGCGACGGACTATCCGTCGCTACCTGGAGCATTTCAATAAAGCGACGGATTGGCGACGGATGATCCGTCGACCTGATGCTGTTTGATGTCCAGAAATTTTAGCTTTCGCGACGGATTGGCGACTAACTTACGGCGGACTGGCGACCACTCAGCGACGGATTATCCGTCGCTAACTGGAGAAACTGAGGTTAGCGATGGAGTGGCAACGTAAAATCCGTCGCTACCTGGAGCATTTCAATAAAGCGACGGATTGGCGACGGATGATCCGTCGAACTGATGCTGTTTGATGTCCATAAATTTTAGCATTAGCGACGGATTGGCGACTAACTTACGGCGGACTGGCGACAAAGTCCCGACGGACTATCCGTCGCTAACTGTAGGAATTTAATGTATCGACGGATTGGCGACGTAATATCCGTCGCTACCTGGAGAATTTTACATTGAGCGACGGTTTAGCGACGGAATGTCCGTCGGTAATTAGGTATCAGAAAATCTCTGATACGCTTTTGCCGACAAATTTACGACGGATTAGCGACGGATATTGGGTATCAGAAAATCACTGATACGGTTTTGCCGACTCGTTAGCGACGGAGTTTTCCGTCGCTAACCCTATATCCTGATACATGTTTTGACGAAAGCTAGTCGGTAATCCGTCGCTATATATATTTAAATGCGCCGACGGTATTCCGTCGCTAAGTCGTCGCTGAGCGACGGAGTAGCGACGGATATGTTTTAGCGACGAGGTTATTCCCGACGGCTGTTTTACCAAAATATCCGTCGGTAAACCGTCGGTATTTATTTTTGGCGACGGACTACCGACGGATAAGGCCGTCGGTAAATCCATATATTTTGGTAGTGGTTCCTATGTGGAGCCTCCATTGTGGCACTTGCTCATTCTGGGGTCTGACCCAGCTGGTTTTGTATGGCCAGATTTTGGATTAGCACCAGAGGATCTACCCGCCTTCCAGCCAGATGGTGAACACCAAGCGTAACCATAGCAACGAGTAGGTTTCTTATTTTGCTCTCTCACTCTATTGTAAATTATTCTTTTGAGGCGTTTAGCCGTCGAGCAAGTGTTAGCTCGTGTTGAAACTAAAATTTATGTCTGCCTAAGGGCTATTACATGATTGGCAAATCCTAGGGTTGATCATGTATGACTTAAACTCTTGCTAATTTTTGTATTTTGTATGACTAGCTTCATGGTCATCTAAATATGTAATGTTTGGGACAGCTTACTTTGTATGTCTGATGATCTAACATCTTGTAACAATTATTTGCTTGCTTGATATTGAGACACTAGGCTTATTCTTGACCATAAGAGACTGTTGGCCTGTAGATAACCCTCATGCATCTTGACAGCCGTAACCGTGTTATGGCTGTGTCCCCCGCTCTCTAGTATTTTGGTTTTAGGGCATGACATGGGCCCTTCTGGGGTAACAATGAAATGGATCAAAAAGGGGACTTCTGCTATGGGCTATGCCACCCATTACTGATGAGCAGGGATCAGGAGTACGTCATGACAGGCCACTATAGTATCAGGCTAGACAGTACAACAATCAAGAGTGTGCCACGACGGGCCTCTATAAGTTAGGCAAGACAATACATATATAGGATACGCAGGCTAGTAACAACGTGCTCAAGAAATCCTGATCAGGGCTAGACAATATAGCACAAGAAATCCATGCAGGCATGGCAGTACATGTCATGTTCCTATTCCGAAGAATCGATAGTCGTCTCCCGGGCGTGATGTCGTATAAGCCTAAGTTATGCTCGCACAAGGCCGAATCATAAGGTTATCCTAAACACGACAACTAAATAGTACGAAGAGAATATTGAACACTTATATAGAAGAAAACTTTTGTTTTATTGATAATGAACATCATATTATGGACTCGATTTCAAAAGATGCCATATGGGCTTACAACATGACTTCAAAATGAACGATGATGAGATAATTGTTCCATACATTACCCCCATTTTATAACCAAAACATACAAAGCACATGGATAGGGGAGAGTTAAGTCATCTCTACTTGGACAATGCGGGGGTCTTCAGAAGGAATTGGTCATGTCTTCGCACGCAAGGGCAATGCTTCAAAACACACGAGCGTTGCCTTTAGTTAGGTAGTACACTTCTTCTGGTTCGTAGTACCTATAGAAAGCAAGGATTAGTACATTGACGTGTACTGGTGGATTGCTAATTAAATTTTGTGCTCTCATTTGGTTCAAAAAGTTATATGAAGCATATAATATATTTAATGATCTTTCTAGCCACCATAGTTGATTTTGCATATAACATTCCATAGGCATAATGATATAAACTATGTTAGAACTTACCCACGACAGAGCATGCCATTGATGTATAAAACTTACCATATTCTTTTCTGTCATACTGAATAGCATAAGTTAAATTAGTGCATATTCGTAGAGGTCACTGGCATTACAAGCCATCATGGACTTATAGCTTGGTTTAGATGGTGACTCGTTCAACGCAGGTAGCAAGCCCCATTGAAAGGCCCTGAATACCTGTGATACAATCCAACATAGATATCATATTTCTTCCTAGGTTGAATCAGCCCCGTGGCCCCGGGATACCGTTCGAAGAAACATCGCCCATGTGCACACATTGTCCATGACCATGCCAGACTAAAACTAATTACTCAAGCATGGTCTACGCATTCATAAGAAACTTAACCAATTTCAATGTGTCCCGTCTTATTGGTACAACATTTATTTATAGCATCAATCTTTGGTTAATACAGTTCTATGGCATATATGTAAAAGTAAGCACGTAGCAGTTCTATAGCATGTGTACACAAGTAAAGTACACAATAGTTCTATGAAAATAAGCCTTTGTGTCCGTACATCTGCATTCAGCATTTCCTTTATGTTAATAACATTGATCCATTAGAGACAAGATGGTCAAGGGGATAAGGGTCGAGCCACTCACTTTGATTGTTTGAGAGAGATGAAAAAAGGTTGGTCGCGCTAGACGGCACCTGAAATCGCATAAGCAAGAAGTCAGCACTCTACCCTTCTATCTGAGTTCGATATGAAATGCGAAGTTCGAAGAGTGCAAGCAATAAAATCTATCGAAAATATTCATGAAAACGCATTCATTAATCCAAAGCAAAGAAATAAGTACGGCATGAAAACCAGAGCAGCGGGAGGTCTCTTTGAACTCAGTCGCAGATTCTATCCTCAAAACGCAACCCGCTGAATATGGGACTTGATTCCGAATAAGTCGATCTATAACGGGAAAAGGATCTTGACTCAATCGTGTCGCAACCCGCTGAATATAGCAACAGTATTTCTTAACCGTGCTCACCGTGTTGCAACAAGGAATGGAGTACAATTTTGGAACGGGGCACTACAGTACATAGCAGGAAACATGAAATGACATATACAATAAAGCAATAAATAGAAGAAAAAAATTTAAATTGGAACAGATCAAGAAAAGTGCAAACTTGGGTACCCTGACGGTATATCGTCGGTATACTCCAGTATACCAGTGGTATGCCGGTCTGGGGCTACCATAACTCTCTACCTAGAAAATATTGTCTCACCGGTGTACCGTCACTACGAACTGGTACACCATCGGTATACCAAAAAAGGGGATACAAAAGCTGATGTTACAAAATAGACAAAAAATGGTATGCCGTCGGTATAAACCAGTATACCGGCGGTATGTCGTTTCTTCCCAAGCAATATGGTACAGACTTAAAAACAGGCTCTGGGATCCAAATAATGTCCCAAAAATCATAGTAAGCAGGCATAGCAGTAAAGCAATACTAGATGACAATTTGGTATAGCATATATACTAGGTTTCATGGCAATCACTCCGATATCGTACCCGACACGGAGTTTTTCTACTAAGAAATATCAAGACTTTGCATGAAATCAACACCTAGTTCAAACCAAATTTTGAGACAGGAAAAATGACGCTAACCACAAGAGAAACATATTTAGTAAAACAATTACTAGACAATACCGGACTATCAA
Organism: Iris pallida; assembly: GCA_029216955.1. Classification (NCBI taxonomy): domain Eukaryota; kingdom Viridiplantae; phylum Streptophyta; class Magnoliopsida; order Asparagales; family Iridaceae; genus Iris; species Iris pallida. The sequence continues at coordinate 2,045,945 of JANAVB010032420.1, forward strand.
GGCAATATAAAACAAAATAGCAGTAAAAATAATATTCGTCTAGTAGTTCGGCAAGATGTACTTGCCAATATAGCTCCCAAGATAACTCTTCTACTCCACCACCAATAGGGGTTCAAAAACAACACTCTGAGGCCTCAAGACCAAGCTCCTTACTCACAAGAAAAATATAGAGAAAACAAAGAGAGATGAAGATTAGAGAGAACATAAACGAAAAAATAGAAATGAATCGAAAGAGTATATATAGAAGGGGTGAATTAATCGTGACCGTCGGATCGTGATCCGCAACTTAATCAAGATTAATCTCATCCTTTCAAAAGAAAACAAAGAAATCACTAAATAATAGAACGTATCAAAACAAAGAAACCATTGGGTAATAGAACGTATCAGTACTGTTCATGAAAATATCTAAACATTTTTCACACAAAAAATCGAAAAATAAAAAATATCTAGAATTGAAAATATCAACCGTACAGTATATGGGAAATATACTACAGTATACCGACGGTATGACGGTTAGAAAGAAATGTCTCAAAATTTATATTTTTCTACGGTTCATCGAAAGTCAAAAAAATACATAATACAATATAAGATACGTATATTGTCGCGATCCACACCCGCTTTTCAGGATGCTAGTGCATGGAAAAGTCTAGCCTACACCATAGTATCGACGTAAAAGCTATCTAGATCTCAAAGTACACCATATGTGCTCATAACTAATCTCTTTGCTCATTCATAATACTCAATCAAATTACAATATTCAAATGTTATATTTGAATAAAAATACAATGTGACTTTATGATCAACTCATCTATCTAACTATATAATCTCTAGGATTGGCCTTCAAAACATATCTGTATCTCTCCCAAGAACCCAAGTGTATAGAGTAGCAGCGATAAATCTAAAAATAGGTTTCCAGTCAGGAATGAAATGAGTACAATTCATTGCATGTAGTTCCAAATATATGATAATGACTATAAAAATAGTAAATATTCATGGCATACATGATGAAATAAATAAACTAAAATCATGGCATAGAAAATAAAGAAAAATAGTTAACATGAACTGATAAGACAAGTAAGCATAAAATAAGAAAACATAGCCATTTAAGTGATTTGAAGTACAACTTTCAATATGTGATCGGGCTGGAAAATTACATCGCACGGTCTACGTAGGATTTGCATCCTCGCGGTCTAAATATGCATGAAGTATAAAAAAAGCAAGGTCTAAGACCTGATCACATATCTACTTGGTACTTCCCCGCCCGACTACTACTACATGGATCAAGTCACGACAATAATTCACGAAACACAAAAATACAAGCACGATAAAACATAGTATCATGACTAAAATTTATATGCCATTAATCCGTGTAACGAGCGTGTGAAGAATCAACTATAGCATCACTAATCATACAAATATAGTAAATATCAATATTGGAAACAAACAAGAAATGTACTTGCCTGGGGTTCTTAGCTGGTGGAGCATATAATTCCATTGAGTCCTAAATAGTCCAATTAGCCATGATCGATATAAAAAAATCGCGATTCGAAAGAAAAAGAGGAAGTACAATTAGTCACGATCAAGACTTCGTAAATTAATATTTATAGTTATTTATAAATAGAATGCATTTAGAGCATAATAGATATTTGAAACCCATTTAAGAAATATCTTATATTTTATATCAAATCTATTAAAATACTTTTTTATATAAATATCTAATTTTAAAATACTTATCGTCTATTTTGAAAGTATATATACAAGCCCAAAAATCCAAAAATTATTCTTTTATCATAATATCTATATATAACAAAATCCTAAACTAAATAAAATCTTATTAAAATTCCTATTTAAAATTTATTGACCCAAATAATAATAGGCCCAAAAGAATTTAAATCTAATAAAATCCTTTTATGGCCTAAGGCCCAACACTACAGCCCAGATCCATATTTAATTAAATGAATCAACCCAAAAATACATATATAGGCTTAAAGCCCAAAACAATTCCAATTATTTATATTAGGAATAAGTAAGGCCCTAAATATTAAAACCCATATTGAGTATAAAGCTAGCCCATAATTTAATAGAGTCCTTAAACAAAATAGAGTCCATCAGTTCACATAAAGGGCTATATATAAAACAAAAATCATATTGCCCATTAGATTTATCAAAACATGGCCTAATATCATTTCTAAAATTTAACCCAGCAGCCCACTACTGTGTTTCTCCATAAATTACAAAAATAAAATAATAAATAAAATACAAATAAAAACAAAAATCAGTAAAGGGAATGAGGAAGAGAGAGAGAGAGGAGAAATTCTCTACTTTTTAAAGAATAGAAGAGAGAGGGGAGATATGTGGGAAAGAGGGAGGAGAGATCAAGAGAGAGGGATGAAGGAGAACTCACCATTGGAGGAACGTCGGTGGTCGGAGGTGACGGTGCTCGACGCAGGATTCGGCGGCTCACAAGCTGCGATACGAGGCCAAGAACCGGCCACGGCCGCGTCGGTGTTGGAGCGATCGCACGGAGGAGAGATAGAGGCACACGCTGGATCTCAACACTGGTTGTGGGGAGCTCGTCGGCGGTGGCTAGATCTATATTGAAGGTGCAGTGAGCTTGGAGGCTCTCATCTAGCAGAGACGGAGTTACTGAGTTTTGTCGGAGAAGGAGACATTGTCAGGGATTTGGTCACCGGAGACTCACCACGGAAGATCGAGAGTGGGCTGTCGGTAAATAGTCATGGAGGCGGTCGTAATGGGTGAGCAGGAGTGGTGGCGACGGTGCTTACTGGTCGTGGGTTCGTGGAAGCGACAGATGATAGAGTGTCGACTGTGGTGGTTTTGGGTTAGGGTTAGCCGCCCGCTGGCACAGTATCGGACAAGTGGCGGCCAGGTGGCAATGATGGGTATTTAGATTATGGATGGTAGTAATAATGCACGGTGGCTGGATGAAGACACCAGGTCGAGGGTGACTGGTGGTGTTGACCAACGGGGTGCCGTTGTGGCAAGGCTAGATGGCGGGTTCAGGGGATAGCCATATGGGAGGGTGTCGGTGGTGTTCTCCGACGTGGGGTGGTGGTTGATTGGGTACCGGAGTTGACCGAGGCAGCCACGATGGCTGGTGGACGGCCGCGGCAGGGTTGCTGGAGACGACTAGATTAGGATAAGGGTTTTAGATGTTTTAGTTGTATGTGTCGGGGTGTATTCGACGTCGCATGGGAAAAATGTATATGTATAACACAATGGAAGGAAATGGGTAGACACGGACACGGTGCATGTCATGTTGGCTATGGTGGATGGAGATCGATGTTGTGGCTAGATGGATAGAATTTATGTGGAGAAAATTTTAGAAAAAATGCTCTGCTTAAATAGGAGGTGAAAGGCCTAAACTGATAAGGGTTAGAATTTTCTAAGATAAATCTTGCCTTTATTTAAAATCAAATGAATATTTAAAACAAGTTTAATTTAATCATAATCCATTAGTAGATAATAAAATTAATTTAAATCACTAATATTATCAAATAACTTAAATCGTATAAATTCAAATCAATCAAATAATTGATTACTACAATAATTTAAAATAATATCCGTTACCATCAAATAATGTAAAGTATATTTTTATAAATCAAAACTTTATTTAAAAATAGATGGACATGTTGGCCCATATAGCCATAACCAACTCGATTTCGATAATTGACTTAAAACTCTGACTTTGATATGTAAAGCAAGAAGACTTCAAAGATGACTACAGAAGATTGCACTTGATCGTCAAGAAGACTTTTTCTACTTTATTCTGTATTTTTCATTTCTTGAGTCTAGATTATTTTGTGAGTCGGGATCACTAGCATTTAGAAGTTTATCCTCACAAAAATAAACCTTTCTTTTGTCCCAAACCAAACCAACATCCAAAAGCCTTCTTGAACCAAAAATTTCCTGAAAACCTCTTAGCCAAACTCGGGCCAAGTTCTCCCTGAACATGGACCGAACTTGGTCCCCTAGGATAACTCCTAGTCAGCAGCAATTCCTAGTCTTTTGGATCTCCAACGCTAAAAAATTCGAACGTTTACCCTAACCGAGTTTTGCCTGAACTATGTTTCAAAAACTACTATAAATAGAGAAGAATTTGGCATTCTAATCACTCAATCGATTCTTTATCTTCTATATCTATTCTAAACCTTTCTATTATAAAGAGCCTTCAATCTTCACATTTCTAAGACAACTCCCATTCTTCTAAGTACCGACGGTTTCCGATTTGGAGTATTCGAGTTGCAGAAGCTTGGAGTATAAAAGCTTTTTCAGACGGCGTTGAAGTTTGATCGTAGGTTTCGGACTAAAAAACGACGATGTTGAAGTTGGCGTATTCTTCGGAGTAAAGCACGCGGTCTAACCTCTATTTCAAATAGTAGATTAAACATCGAGCAGGAGTACTCAAGACTGGACTAGTCATCTCAGAGGAAAACCAATATAAAATCTCGGTGTCTGCGTATTGCCTTCTTGTCTTTATTTACTTACTGCTTTACTTTACTGCATTTAAGTATTTGTTTATATCTGCCTTTACCTGCATAATTTTTATTGGGAATATTTCTTTCGCTACACTCTATTCACCCCCCTCTAGAGGTGCCATGGATCCTACAATTGGTATCAAAGCACAGTTTTCTCTTAGTTGGATTAAAACTCCTTGAGAAATGGCATCATTATATACTTGCAATGGTGAAGGCCTGTCTACAAATAGGCCACCCCTATTTGATGGCACAAACTATACATGTTGGAAAATACACATGAGCTTTTACCTCAAGTCACTTGATTTTGATTTATGGTCAATTGTTATTGACAGTTACAAGAAACCACTACCTATCATCGTAGATAGGAACCTGGTTAAAAAATTGCATGAAGTATACTGATCATGAAAAGAAGCAAGAGAGTCTTGATGCAAAAGCTATCAATGCTTTATTTTGTGCAGTAAATAGAACTGAGTTTAACAGAGTATCAACATGTGTCACATCTCACGAGGTTTCAAAACTTCTTGAGGTAACTCATGAAGGAACTTCACAAGTAAAAGAGTCCAAAATCTCATGACTTGCACAAGAGTATGAGGCCTTCAAAATAAATCCCAATGAGACTATTACAAACATGTTAACTCGATTTTTAGAAATTGTTAACCCTCTATCGTCCCATGGAAAAGAATACAACAATCATGAAAAGACATGAAAGGTACTTTGCGGTTTGACTAAGAACTGGAATCCCAAGGCAACGGCTATTATTGAAGGCAACGATCTCACTATAATGACTCTCGAGATGCTTATGGGAAAGCTTATGACACATGAGCTGGACAAAGATTTCAAAGAGCCAGCACCAAAGAAGAAGACTATTACATTCAAAGCACATCATAAAGCAGCCTCTGATGACGAGAGTGAGATCGATAGCTCAAACAATGAGCAAATGGCCCTTATGACAAGGAACATTAAAAGATTCCTGAAGTATAAAAAGGCTAACAAGAAGAAGAAAGACTCCAGATTTGACGAAGAACCAATCTGCTGCAGCTGTAAGAAGATATGTCATATTAAGAAAGACTATCCGGTTATAAGAAAGGGGAGCAGAAACGATCAGTCAGGCAAAAGAAGGACTTCAACAAGAAATTATACAAATACTAGCATCTGGTGTGAAATTGAGGTGAGTGATTCTGAAAGAATCTATGCTTCATGGATACGAATGCTAAGGTAATTTCAAATCCTCATTATAAAGAATTTACTTTTGATGAATTATCTGATGCCTTCACTGATCTACTAGAAGATCAAAAGAAGATGATATATATGTACTAAACTGCTAAGAAAGAGCTGAAAGTTGTACAATCTGAGTCTTCTAATCAATCTCAAATACTAGAAGATATTAGAGATAACAATTCTTCTAGTAACAGGGATGAGACTTCTTCTTTAAATTTGAGATTACATGACACACTTGAGAATCTTGAGAAAGCAAATCGAGAAAATGTACAACTCAATAATCTCTACGAACTAGAGAAAAAGAAGTATTATATTACTGCTCAGAGAATAGATGCACTCACGACCAAGTACAATGAAGCCTGTGATGTCTCTAAAAAGATAGAGATTAAATTGGGTAAACATGTCGGCATTCCTGTAACTCATGTGAACACAAATTACAAGGCTAAATACAAGCACAACATGACCAACAGTACTAAAACTGCTAGAAGTCATGCATTTATGTATAAATTTCCACATAAGAAGTCACACAGCTCTTCAAAAACACACATACATGATCTTCGAAATCCACCTAGCATAAACATGTCTGCTACATATCATTACTGTGGTATAAGATGACATGTATCACATCAGGGTAAGATTAGGAAGCTAGTAGGTATGCAGATATATGTTTGGGTTCCAAAAACTAACACATCCGGACCCTCAAGAAAGTGGGTACCAAAGGTTACATCTTCAACTTGTGTTGTAGGTGGACCTCACTACACCAAAATGAATAATTTGCGACACTTAAAGTTGTCCAATAACGACGTATTAAAACTTTCATTGCATTTTTGACATATTAAAACCGTCGTTTAACATCAAAATCCATCTCAGCAAACTATAAATTTTGATTCAACGGATTAAAACTATTAATTAACATCAAAATTCTAATTAAAATTTTGGCTCCAAAATTTGTTAAAAATTTTGGCTCCCGAATTTTATTAAAAACCCGCGCATTTCTCAAAGCCTCTCTAAAACTCTCCTCTTTCCTTCTCAACCTCCTTCATAAAAAAATTCTCCCTTCCCATCATTTTTCTTTAGTCCCTCTCGAACCTCCTCCACTCGAACTGGACAGGCCCTCCATGCAAGAAAGACAAGAGCCGGTGGTTCGGGATCACTTGCTCCGGCTAGGGCACCGTCGTTGGCATCTTGCTCCAAGGGATCCGGCTTACAGGTCTGCTCCTCCAGCTTGGGCAGCAATGCCCTCTTCGGCGGCCTCCTCGCCCTATGCGGGTTACGGCACCTTCGGGTCATCTCCTTGTCGCGGAACCGGTTCTCGGGTCCCGTCCCGGTCGACTACCTAGCAAAATCTGACGTTCATAATGGTCGAATCGTAAGTAATTAATTATTTATTAATTTTTTTGAAGATTAATAGGATTTGTTTGATTTGGTATGTTCTTGTGATTTGATTGTGAGATAAACTACGGTTAACTTTGGGGTTTTCCATACAAAATCGTGTTTTTATGAGAGAAATTAGAATCAAGTTTAGGGTTTCGAACCTTAATAGCGTAGTTCATCTGACCTTCAACGTCACATCTGATCTTCAAGTTCCCTAGGTTGTTTTTTGAAATAATCTGTGCGAAGCTTGGAATTTTGAATCGAAATCTTTTAGCTGATCATTTTTAGGGCATTTCCTGATTTGTTAATTTGCATGAGATGGTCAAGGCTTGATCTAGAAGTTCTTTGAGGCAGGAGGGGAAGGACCAAGTAATGGAGCAGCAGAGGAAGAAGCTAGAGTACTTAGAGTTCGTCCAGGTGGCGGCGCTCCAGGCACTGTTCTGCGCCTCGAGAATCTACTCCTTCGCGAAGGAGAGGATTGTTCCGTCCAGGACAACCACTTCGACAGAGCAATCCAGTCATTCGAGCAAAACAGTTTGGCCTCTTTCAACGTCTCCTATAATTTTCTCCAGGGGCCGATCCCGCAGACGTCAGTGATGTAGAGGTTTCCGAATAGTTCGTATGATCACAATATGGAATTGTGTGGGAAACCGTTAATGGATGAATCGTACTGTCCCACGTCGCCTCCTCCTCCTCCTCCATGTTCCCCTCTCAACCTCAGGAACTTGATATGGGCCACTTACACGACTTTTACTTACTCTGATCTATATCATGTCTCATGGAGGTGCATGTCTCTCGGGCTCCCTACCCAATTTTTGATAATCATGTTACTTTATAAAAGATTTATGATAAGGTGATAAATGGTTACACCTTGATACTTTTATGAAAACAAATTATCAATAACGGTAGGTATTTGAACTTTATTAGATTCATTGGAAACAAATTATTGCCATCTGCTTTCATTTTATGTCCAACCTTGTGTTGGTTTATGAAGTGATAAAAGCAACTTAATATTTGGAAAGAGAAGACCGTTTAATAGTTATTGAGTGTCTCCTTATCTGATGTTCTTTTAGTGTTAGTTTGTCTATTTGAAGCACTATGTTTTGGCTTCCATTGTTATTGTAAAAATGTTATATCTAATAAAATTTATATTTTAGGTGATTGTTGTAGGCTGTTCATGAGATATACTATTCCTTGGTTGATACAAAGGAAGATTGTAGGTTAATATATTCATAGCAATACAAATTTGCTTTCCTTTGTACTTCCTTACTGGTGATTGGAAAGTGTCATCATTCTGAGACGATACGAATATGGAAACAGACTAAAAACCTCAATACAATAATAAAGACGAATTGGAACAAATTTTTGTTAATTCCTTCCACTTTGTTTTCAGTATTTTCCTTTATTTGTATTCTCTCGCAACCTAAAATAACTGAAAAGCTTAATTTTTCATTGGACCTTTACATGTTTATTACAATGTATATCAAGGTCCATGGTGGGGAGCTGCAGTTATATGTAGTGTGTTTTTTGATGCTTAATTTCTAACAACGGAGTATAGGTAAGCTTTTTTCTTCTAGACTTCACTTTCTAACAATGTAGTTATATGATTTATTTTGTTAGACAATGTTTTGATCTAAAAATTATTTGGTTACGATAAAGGAGGCAAGAACACTCCAAAAATGTAGGCTGTAATTGTTAGTGACTCCTATATTAATAGTCTTGACATGTATATACTTTTTCTTTTCTTTTGGGGCCAGTTATGGGAGAGTAGCTGATGTTATTGCTGCAGCCAATACTGCAGCAGAGGTTGCGCTGAGGCTAGTGAGACCTGGAAAGAAGGTACTTAACACAATCTTTCGTATAGAACACTATGCTCTTAGACTTGCTTATTTGGAAGTTGTGATCATTCATTTATTAGTGCCCTACATTTATTTTAGAGGGTATAAGTAAATTTTTTTGTGATTTATGATCCATAAGGAATGTAGTTATGTAGCATTTCCTCTAGGTTAGCTCATACTCTATGTTTGGGTAGCACAAGCCAGTGTGCTTCTTTTTTTGTGATTGTTGTCTTTGATTTAATTTTGAAAAAAATGTGTTATGGTCATAAATTGTTCTGTTGCCCTCTGTTTGTTTGTCAGGACTCTTTTGCTTCAAACTGTACTAGGTTCTTCATGAGAAAAGGACCAATATGTTATTAGATTGATCATTTACTTTCTTTTAATGTTTTCTTCTCCACTTTTCTTTTAACGATAGATCAAATATGAATTATTAATCAAAGATATATTCGATATTACACATATGTCGAACTTATGAATATCTAGCAATCCTGAAGAATAGTTGTTGGAATTAGTAGTGATTTTATGGAATTGTATGTGAGAATATAACTATTCGATATTATATTATAAAACTATTACATCTGCTAAGTATGTTTGGGTATTTTCCTATTCTAATTTATGGTTTACTACCTGTTAGTGCCATACTGCCATTGTTAACCAGATTAATGGTTGCTGTTTACCTCTTTCAATTTATACCAGTTTGTGTTGGTTATAAAGAGTCAGTTTTTTTGCGTCTACATATGCAGTCAAAGGGGGGAACGTGATGGTAAGGATCCAATTTCTCACTACACCAAAGGAAAAAAGTCACTACATATGCAGTCACAGTTCCCGCTCATTCTCCCCCTTCTATTTTACTTTTACTTTACGATTTCCTCTCATCCCCCTCTCTCTTTCATTTACACTTTCACAAAGGAAAAAGGTCACATGGATGTGGCCAACCGCCATGACAGGCACTCCTCCATCACCGCAAAGCAATCAAGAGGCGAGAAGGGTGCACGCGTCCCAGTACATCAAGTGACTTTTGATAAGGAATGTGGTAGCATAGAACGGAGTGGAGATCGACTGGGAGGGGGAGATGGAGGAAGGGTGGGTGAAGGAGATCAACTGCTTGGAGTGGAAGAGCTTTGCTTTACATCTGAGCCCATTGATTATTATGTTCTTCGCAATAACTCTAGGAGCATGATGCTTTGAACCATCTAACTTAGATTCTATGAACAGACAACCTTCTTATTTTCTACAGAACTTATCGTCCTGAAACATTGCATCGATTTTACTCCTAAGGAGACTGTTATAGATTCTTTTTTGGAAGTTATTATCTTGCTTTTGTAGAAAGTATCAATTATCATTCTATATTCTTGGTTGATGTTATTCTATTTTCTATTTGAGAATTTTCAACTATAGCTAGCTCCCCCGTCTGTTGTGATTTTTGAAGGTCTGGATTGTGCAAGCTTTGAAATTGATACTATGTGCCTTTTCATTCTTAGTGGTGCGAATCATGTGACATATTACCCTTCATACCATCTATTTCAATTTTTTTCCTATTATTTGTACAATGCAAGCTTTGAATAGGAATGCTACATATTAATATCTAATTTTAGGAGTATTGGAGTATCTTAAGGTGCTGATATTGGGAGGGAGAGAGAAAAAAAGAACATGGAGTGAAGTTGTAAAAAAAATATCCGGGTTACTAATGTAGAAGATGACCCTTTAAAGAAGATATGGAGGAAATAGATTCATGTAGCCAACCCCAAAAATTTGGAAAAGAAGAAGGGCCTTGCTGTTGTCATTAGACTCTTACTGTAAGTTTTCCATCTATATAAGGCTGCAAGCTAGTTTATATTGGATTGTTTGTTGTTTCCTTTACTTCACTTTTTGCGTCTATCCAAGCTAAGCTCGACACTTATTAAATTGCATTTGATTTTCATTTCATTCATTTGAGTTTTATATGGTTCATCTTTTGTGTTACTTATAATAGACCTAACATAGATTTTTGTTCTTGTGCTCGTCAGCTTATGAGAGAAGCTCACTACTTTTTAATATTTATATGTCAATTCTGTATTATGATAACCTATTTAGACAGTTCAGCCATGGATCATCATATTTAGTGTTGGGAGAAATTCCCTGTTGGTGAGAGGTTACCTTTTGAATCTTTGTTGTAGGTTGTATCCATGGCAACTTCCCCCTTGTATTATTTTCAACTGAGAGACTTATGGGGAGTGCCTCCAGACAAGGTAGGTTTCCAGTACCTGGCAACTGATCTTCCATGTCTGACCATGGTGCTATGTTGATAGGATTTTTTTGCCTACTTTGAATGTTGACATCATGTCAACTTAGCAGGCGGTCTGTCAACGTGTTCATGTTTGTAGTCTTTTCAAATTGTAGTTGCATTCATATCATTTTTATGGCAAGATGGCTTGGATAAAGGAAAATATCCATCTTGGGTAGCTATGGTTAACCAAAGGTTTCTGTTTAGGTGCTTCATCAGAACTTCATTTGTCTATAGTCTATATATTTCTAGAGCACATTTATATTGAACATAAGCTTGTTTATTGTCAATACTCAATGCCGTAACATATTTTATTGCCATTTTTTCTTTTATGTTAATTTTTTTATAGTAATTAAGCATGTCTTTGTCTAAACTCAAGATGTTTTCAGGGAATTCCTGTGGCTCCTTTGTGGGACTCATACAAGGGGCAATTTGTTGGTGTACTCAGTCCATTAGACTTCATATTAATTTTGAGAGAGGTACGTAATTATCATTTTACATTTCATCTTGGAAAATTTCTGTATCTTGTTTTCTTTTTAGGCTTCACTTGAAAAAATAAATGTACACTTTTCTTGCTTTAATTCTGGTTTCTGAGATGCATTATTTATGGAGCTGTTGTTCGTGTGGGCAAGCACTTATGTTCCTGGGGAGCAAGCTTGTAAAAACTAATAGTTAAAGTGACCTCCATTTTGATTCTTGGGATGCTATCATACCTCCTTTTTTATTGGAAATATTGAAGTGTAGGTGCTGGAGCATGCCTTGTATAGAGGTTCAGTTAAATTTTAGATACTATATAAGTGGTTTCGTTATGAGCTTTTTTCTAGCTTTAGCTACTACTTACCGGACTAGATAGCTGATTGATAGAAATTACACCGCTACCTGGAAACTAATCTTAGTCAGCCACCTGATAATCAGATTACTCAATTGATTGATCGCTGATTAGTCTGATTTTTGTAGACGTAACAGTGCTTTAGAAATTGCCTAATCCACGTATACTAGCTATTATTCTTTATTTGTACATAAAAAGCAGAATGACAGTGTGCTGTATTGTTAACATTTATTATCTTATGTAATTAGTTGAGGTCTAGCAACTTTTATGGGCTTATTTTCATTGAAGGCAACTTGTGAATTTTGTTATTTGACCAAATGCCAATATTGTGGATGGTAATTATGTTTAAAAGCAATATTTTAATGGATATGTCTTACCAGTATAAGGATACATGTCACATACACTTTCTTAGTTATAATAACCACTTCTTTGGATTTGTTGTATAAACATTTTTAATTAAAAAGTTTGACTTTAGCAAGGAAGTCTTGCTTTAATTTACCTGAAACAATATCTCATATTTTCTCTTCAGGTTCAAGAGCTTGATGCAAATATCAAGTTGATGGAGCTATCATAGACACGATTTTTTCCTCAGTCCACATCTAAGATAGTATCAAGATCATTGAAGAAGATTACGCAGAAAGCGCACTGAGTGAAACCTTGTAAAATATCTACTTGATTTTGGCAAAAAGGAGATTGTTCCTGCTATTGCTACTAAAATATCTACGTTGTAAAATATCTACTTGATTTCTACTGCACTTGAGATTGTAAGGCAATAACATTCTCTCTTTTTTCATCATGAGACTAAGTCATTGACGCTAGCAACATTAGTGTTTCATTTTGATTTTGATAGAATATTGTTATGTAAAGTCTATACATTTATTAATTAATACAATTTTGATTAAGTTTCTTTTATTGTTGATGATTGTTGATGTTTATATGAAATTCTATTTTTAGATGTATTTCAGTTTTATATAGATGATGGACATACTAATATAACTTTGATATGTATGAATTGAGATTTTTTTTTGAATTTTGTTTCCAGAAAAATGATAGATCTTAACTGTTAAAAAAATGGCAATGATTGACCAATTAACAGATTATTTGATAGTTTTAGTCTGTTGTTTTTATTTGACAGACAATAACTGTCATTTTTTTCAGCTAGTAAATGACGGTCCAAAACTGTCATTTATATTTTGGGACGCTTTATTAACGACGGATGCTCTGACGGATCAAAACTGTCGTTTATCGTAATTTACGACAGTTTTGGTCTGTTGAAAAATGTTTGTTTTGGCGTAGTGCCTTCCTCCTCCCACTAGAAGAAAATGGATTCTCGATAGTGGTTGGTCCAGACATATAACGGGCGATAATACTTTATTTGCAACTCTATCGATGAAGAAAGAAGGCTATGTCTCCTTTGGAAATAATTTAAAAGGACATATAATTGGTAATGACAACATAGGTACTTCTCCCTCTCCTATTATTAAAAAAGTATGTTTAGTAACAGAATTAAAATATAACCTGTTGAGTATTAGTCAGTTGACTGATCATGGTTATGGAATTAATTTGTTAAGGATAAATGTTTTATTTATGATAAATCTTCTGGAACAATCTTTTTTGAAGGAATAAGAGAAGACAACATATATGTCTTATATATCTGTCAGAAAGTACTAACAGTACAGGAAAGTGTCTATACACCTCTCAAGACGAAAGCTGGGTATGGCATATTCATCTTGGACATGCAAACATGGACACTATTGTAAGATTGCCCACAAAGAAACTGGTAAGTGGCTTACCTGATATTACTTTCAAGAAAGATATAGTCTGAGCCGAGTGTGAAAAGAACAAGGCATCCAGATTATTTTTCAATCAATAAACAATGTAAATACCTCTAGACAACTTCAAATATTACATATGGATCTATTTGGACCAAGTAGAGTCGCCAGTCTTGGTAGTAAGCTATATGCCTACGTGATAGTTGATGACTATTCACGATATACTTGGGTTTACTTTTTTGTAAATAAAAATGAGGTCTTTTCTGAATGTCTATCTTTTTGTAAAAAGGTACAAAATAAGAAATGATTCATGATTACTCGCATTCGAAGTAATCATGGAGGAGAATTTGATAACCATGACTTCAAAACGTTTTATAATTCAAATTATTTATAACAAGAATTCTCTTGCCCCAGAACTCCTCAACAGAATGGCATTGTGGAGAGAAAGAATAAAACTCTTAGTGATATGGCCAGAGTTATGCTTAACCAGCATAATCTTCCAAAGTATTTTTGGGCTCAAATTGTTTATACAGCATGCTATGTTTTGAACAGGGTTCTTATTAGGCCTATTTTCAAGAAGACTCCTTATAAATTATGGTTCAATAGAACTCCTAATATCTGCTATTTCAAAGTGTTTGGTTGCAGATGTTTTATATTAAATACTAAGGATAATTTAGGCAAATTTGACGAAAAAGCTGATGACGGAATATTTTTTGGATATACGGCAAAGAGCAAAGAATATAGAGTATTCAATAAAAGGTCACTTGTTGTTAAAGAATCAATAAACGTTACCTTCGACGAGCTGAATAGTCAACGTGACAACGATAGTGATAATGAAGATGATAGAACTCCCTCAAATAAAACACCTGAAGATACACCAACTCATACCTGAAAAGTCAAGCGATTGCGGTTTACACCAAATCATCAAGAAGAACTGGTAATAGGTGATGTATCAAAAGGTGTAAGTACTAATTCAAGCACTAGAGATATTGTTACTAATCTAGCATTTATTTCCAAAATAGAATCGAAGAATATTGTAGCAGCGTTTGATGATAAATTTTAAATTTCTGCAATGTAAGAAGAACTAAACCAATTTGAATAGAATCAAGCTTGGAAACTCGTTCCCAGACCTAATGATCACCCGATCATTGGTACTAAATGGGTGTTCCGAAATAAGTTAGATAAGAATGGTTTAGTCACTCACAATAAAGTACGTCTAGTAGCTCAAGGCTATAATCAAGAAGAAGGCATTGACTACTATGAAACATATGCTCCAGTTACTATACTAGAATCCATTCGTATGCTTTGTTCTTTTGCAAGCTTTCATGATTTTAAACTTTTTCAAATGGATGTCAAATGTGCTTTTCTAAATGGTTTTATAAAAGAAGAAGTTTTTGTTAAACAATCTCCTATTTTTGAAGATTTCAAAAATCTTGATCACGTATTCAAGCTTCGTAAGGCTATCTACGGACTCAAACAAGTACCTCGTGCATGGTATGAGTGTCTTAGTTCCTTCTTAGTTGAACACAACTTTTCAAAAGGGAAGGTTGATTTTACTCTTTTTATAAAATCTTTGGATCAGAATATTTTATTAGTACAGATCTATGTAGATGATATTATCTTTGGATCAATAAATGAGATGCTATGTAACAAGTTTGCCAAGTGTATGCAGAGTGAATTTGAAATTAGCATGATGAGAGAACTGACTTTCTTTCTTGGGCTACAAATCAAACAAAGTTCACAAGGAATTTTTATCAATCAGGCCAAGTATATAAAAGACCTGCTGAAGAAGTTTGATATGGACAACGTCAAACAAATTGGAACTCCTATGACAACGTCTACAAAGCTTGATATAGATGAAAGTGGTAAACCAACTAAAGTACATATGTATAGAGGTATTATTAGTAGTTTACTATATCTAACTATTAGTCGTCCAGATATTATATTTTTAGTATACTTATATGCACGATATCAGGCTTGCCCAAAGGAATCACATGTGAGCGCCGTTAAGCATATCCTACGATACCTTATAGGTACTCTGAAAACTGGTCTATGATATCCAAAAACCGATTCGTTTGACCTGATAGGTTATTCGGACGAGATTTTGCTGGATGCAAGGTCGATCGTAAAAGTAACAGTGGCACATGTCATTTCCTAGGAAAATCCTTGGTCTTCTAGTTTTCTAAGAACCAAAATTATATTACATTATCAACCACCGAGGCTGAATATATAGCCGCAAGACATTATTGTGCCTAGATTTTGTGGATGAAGCAAACCTTGGAAGACTATCAGTTATCTTACGACCACATTCCTATTTACTGCGATACACTAACTCAATAAATCTCACAAAGAATCCTGTTTGTCACTCTTGTACTAAACACATAGAGATTAGACATCACTTTCTTCGAGACCATATTTTACAAGAAGATATAAGTTTAGAGTATGTCGACACAGAACATCACTTAGATGACATCTTCACTAAACCCATAGCTGAAGATCGTTGTAACTTTATACGAAGAGAATTGGAAATTTTGGACATTGAAGTTTTATAATTAAATTTTACTTGACTAAAATTCATAAAATTGGAACAAGTATTTTGGTTATAAGCCGAAATGGCCCCTCTGTCACACAAGTGTAAATAACCTGAAGCGATACGGTATACAAGTCTTTGGACTACCGCTAGCTAGGATCCGGCCCCTACAGCTAACCTGAAATATTTGATACATTTTATGTATTCTTGGTTAATTAATATTAGTTATTTCTCATCAACACCTTTATTTCAGATTACTTTTTGTATTAATGTTAAAACCTGTATCACATTCTGTCCAAATTGTTCCCCCATTAGTCATGGTCAAATCTGATTTCAATAATTGATCTAATCCTGTCTCGATATAAGGGCTAATTGGATGAGTGTTGAGAAATGCTACTGCTACCATTCATGACTTGGAGGCATTTTGCCATTAAGTCTGTATTTTCAATATCAATGTATTTTTCATAATTTATTGAGTCTAGAAATATAATGTACACTGAGTCATACTTGCAAATAGGCTACCCCAAAATATTTTCAAAATATCATTTGTTTTGAAAATTAGACTATTTACAAAAGCTCATAACTGCTTGACTTCTCAAAGTCCCAAAAACCTGATTTACAAAACCCTAAACAAACCATTCTGGACCAACAGAATTCAGAACGAGTATGGCCTGAATTTGGCCAAACTTCGGTTAGTGGAATGTTGGGATTTGAACCCAATCTCCCTACAGTTATGGATGCAACGACTATTTGTCGAGATTCTTCCAAAGAATTCTGCCCGAATTCTGCATGAATTCTACCATTGGAAAATATATAAATAGAGAAGAATTTTTACCATTTTAACATACCAATTCATTCTCTCTTTTCTTTTCTCTAAGCATACTACGGTCTTCCAAAGCCTTCTAAGCTTTTTATTTTTAAATTCCAAGCCAGTTACAATCATGTAGTCTATTTGCCACTGCGATACGGTCTAGAAGTTTCAGAGTGATTGTAATCAGAGGCTTGACAAGAAGTAAGACACTTCACAATTGAAGTTGGTCGAGTTGTTCGGATCAAAGCTCATGTTTGTAGAAGTTGCAAGGACTTCGCATGAAAACTTGCATTTTTCTATAGTAGATTTCAATTGGAAGTTAGAGTTTTTTCGACAGGAATAGTCCTCACAGGAGGAAAACCAGTATACATCCTTGTGTTTGCGTTTGCTTTCAGCTCTCTACTTTTACATTTACATATTTGTGATATATTCCGTGATCTTACTACTAACAAATTTTTAATAGCTAAATTTCTGCTGCCTACTCTATTAACCCCCCTCTAGAGTATAGCACTTTACATCTCGTTCCTACAATTGGTATCGGAGCGGGTTATACAGGTAAAGCAAGGTAATATTACTATTATTTTTTAAATTACTATATCACACATGGCAACTGTAAAATTTACAAGTGAAGGCCAAGCCACAAACAGACCCCCACTGTTTGATGGTACCAATTACACATACTAGAAAATACGCATGAGTTTCTTCTTAAAATATCTAGATTTTGACCTATGGTCTATTGTAATTGATGGCTATAAAAACCCTCCCGTGTTATTGTTGATGGAGAATTGGTTGAGAAATCACATAAAAAGTATACTGATTCTGAAAAAAATATGCCAGTCTTGACACACGTGTTATTAACGCTTTATTTTGTGCTTTAGACAGGACTGAATTTAACAAGGTGGCTACATGCACAACATCTAATGAAGTATGATAACTTGTCGAAGTTACTCACGAAGGCACGACGCAAGTCAAGGAATCAAAGATCAGTAGACTTACTCAAGAGTATGAGGCATTCAAAATGAAGCCAAACGAACCCGTTACACAGATGTTTATAAGATTTTCGGATATTGTAAATCCTTTGTCTTCTCTAGGCAAAGAATACAATAACCATGAGAAGATTAGCAAATTGCTACGAGCTCTTATGAAGAACTAGATTCCAAAGGCTACTGCAATTATTAAAGGAAACAACCTTACTACTCTGCCTCTTAAAATGCTCATGGGAAAGCTACTCACTCACGAGTTGAAACTTCAAGACTTTGAAGAAGTTGTACAAAAGGAGAAGTCAATCCCCCTCAAAGCTCAACACAGAAGATCTGTCGAAAAGATTCCGACGATAGTAATTCTTACTCTGAACATCAAGCTCTCCTAGAAAAGAAGTTCATGAGATTCAACCGAAGAACAAAAGAACACAACAACAACAATAGCAATAATGAAGAAGATCCAATCTGTTACGGTTGCAAGAAGAAAGAACACATCAAAAAGGACTGTCTGACGGCATCATTATCAACCATGAAGGAAAATATATATTAAAAAGGTTACCTAAAGAAATCTACCTCTAGGAGATATGCTAACACAAGCATATGGCGTGAAAGTGAAGCCAGCGACTCAGAAAATGAACAATCAGACGTCGCTGCAAATGTATTCTTAATGGCATATGATCAGGTAAACACTAATCCCTTGTTTGATACTTATGATGATTTTACCTTTGAACAATTAGGAGAAGTCTTTAGTGACCTCTAAGGAGACTACAGAAAACTGCGCAGCAAATACCAGAACTCTAAGAAGGTACTCAATGAGTACAAAGGTAAAATAGAAAGACTTACCGACCTACTAGTTTAGGTTAGAAGTAATGATATTTCTAGTGAGGCGGGTGAGCTTTCCTCTTTCAAGTTACAATTACACGAGATTACACGATTATCCGAAGGAAAAGATAAGACCATTGCCAAACTTGAGGAAGACTTATCCAAAGAGAATAAAAACCATCAATGTGCACTAGTCAGAAATAATGCACTCACAGCTGACTATAATACACTTTATGACACTTCCAAAAAGTTGGAAATTAGGTTAAAAAAATAGCCTGAGGTTGTTGCTTCCTATCCTAACATGTGTTACTTACCGTAACATCGGAACACAGTCATACCTAACATTGTTAGACCAAATGCTGCCAAACCTTTGCCCAAGAAGACTAACCAGCATGCTTTTTATTACAAACATCCAACTAGAAAACCAAGACCTACCAATCATGCACAACACGCTGCATCTAACACCCAACATGCTAGATGTCACTATTGTGGCACTATTGGTCATATTTCTCCTGCATATAGAGTAAGAAAGCTAGTTGATTTGAAGATATATACATGGATACCAAAGACTAACATCTCATGACCCTACAAGAAATGGGTACCAAAAGTTTTATCTGTAAATTCTTTTGTAGGTGGAACACCCTACTCATTCTAAGAGCAAGTGGATCCTCGACATCGGTTGCTCACGACACATGACCAGTGATACTTCTCTATTCGCAATACTGTCGAAGAAGAAAGAGGGATACGTCTCCTTCGGTAATAATCTTAAAGGGTATATAGTAGATATCGGCAACATTGGTAAGGCTTCCTATCCTATTATTAAAGATGTCTGTCTAGTAACCGAGTTAAAACTTAACCTACTCAGCATAAGCCATTTAGCTGACCTTGGTTATGGAATTAACTTTGTCAAAGACAAATGTACTATAGTTGATAGCTCAACTGGTAGTACTATCTTTGAAGGTATTAGGGAAGACAATATATATGTTTTCCATTTGTTGGAAAATACTAACAAAGCTGGTAGATGCTTACTTACCAAAATGATGAGAGTCAACTGTGGCATATGAGACTTGGTTATGTAATTATGGACACAATTTCAAGACTATACACGAAAAAATTGGTACGAGGCTTACCGGACATCACTTTCAAGAAAGATATGGTATGTAGTGAATGTGAAAAAGAACAAAGCTATCTGATCCACATTTAAGTCCAAGAACATTGTAAGTACCACCAGACCTCTACAAATACGGTATATAGATTTATTTGGACCTAGTAGAATTGCCAGCCTAGGTGGTAAGTTATATACATTTATAATAGTAGATAATTTTCCTAGATACACGTGGGTATATTTTCTCACACACAAGAATGATGCATTGTCTGAATTCGTCTATTTTTGTAAGAAAGTCCAAAATGAGAAAGGATTCATGATCACTCGTATTCGAAGTGATCATTACGGCAAATTCAAGAATGCAGAGTTTGAGAAATTTTGTGACACACATAGTTATTTGCATGAGTTCTCCTACCATAGGACTCCATAATAAAATAGAGTTGTTGAACGTAAGAACAGGACTCTATCTGAAATGGCTAGAGTAATGTTAAACTAGTTTAGTCTACCCAAGTATTTCTGGGATGAAGCTGTCAATACAGCTTGTTATGTTCTCAATAGGGTTCTTATTCGACCTAAATCAGAAGACTCCATATGAGTTATGGTTTGATAGAACACCTACAATCTCTTATTTTAAAATCTTTGGATACAAATATTTCATTATTAATACTAAAGATAATTTGGGAAAGTTTGACGAAAAGGCTGATGAGGGTATATTTTTAGGTTATGCTGCCAAAAGAAAAGGGTATCCAGTCTTCAACAAAAGGACTATAAGCATCGAAGAGTCAATAAATGTCAATTTTGATGAACTAAATCAACAGACCATCGGCGATGATGATAAAGGCACCAGAACACCGAGCAAAGCACCTGCAGAACCATCGAACAAAGCACCTACAGAACCAGAAATCGGAACCAGCTACCTTGAGAGTCTGTCAAAAATAATGAAGTTTATGGCCGACCATTCCAACGAATTAGTAATAGTTAAGATTACCAAGGGTGTAAGTACTCGTTCCTCTAATAAACATATAGCTTAATGCTTTGCATTTATTTCAAAACTAGAACCTAAAACTATTGAAGAAGCATGTAGTAATAACTATTGGTTATATGTTATGCAAGAGGAATTAAACCAATTCGAACGAAATCAAGTTTGGGAACTTGTTCCCAAGTATATTGATCATCCGGTCATTGGCACCCGCTGGGTATTCCAAAATAAATTTAATGACAATAGCTTAGTCACTCGTAACAAGGCCCGACTCGTAGCTCAAGGATACAACCAAGAGGAAAGTATCGACTACGATGAAACCTATGCCCCAATTGCGATATTAGAATCCATTCGCATGTTATGTTCATTTACATGTTTTCATAATTTTTAAACTTTTTTAAATGGACGTAAAAAGTGCTTTTCTTAACGATTTTATAAAAGAAGAAGTTTATGTTGCTCGACCTCCAGGTTTTGTTGATGTCAAAAAGCATGACTATGTTTTCAACTTGAAGAAAGCTTTATACAGTCTGAAACAAGTCCCTCGTGCTTAGTACGATCGTTTAAGCTCTTTTCTACTTGATAACGGTTTTCAAAAGGCAAGGTTGATACTAGACTGTTCATAAAATATTTAAATGGAAATATTCTTCTGATTCAAGTTTATGTTGATGATATTATCTTTGGATCTACTGATGGGTCTCTTTGTCAAGAATTTTCCAAGTGTATACAGAATGAATTTGAGATGAGCATGATGGGAGAACTCAAATTCTTTCTTG
Source organism: Iris pallida (assembly GCA_029216955.1). NCBI lineage: Eukaryota > Viridiplantae > Streptophyta > Magnoliopsida > Asparagales > Iridaceae > Iris > Iris pallida. Next base: position 2,067,738 of record JANAVB010032420.1, read on the forward strand.
GAGTGCAAATCAAACAAAACAATAATAGGATGTTTATCAATCATGCCAAGTACACAAAAGATTTGATAAAGAAGTTCGATCTGGAAGCTGTCAAACCTCTTGGCACTCCAATGGCAACTTCAACCAAGCTTGAGGTAGATAAACAAGGTAAACATGTCGACATACGTAAGAATCGAGGTATGATTGGCAGTTTACTTTATTTAACTGCTAGTCGTCCTGATATAATATTTATGTGTTTGCTTCTATGCACGTTTTTAAGCTAACCCTATGGAATCATACTTGTGCTGTTAAGCGTATCCTTCGATACCTTAAAGGCACTTCTTCTGTCGGCTTATGGTATCCCAAAACCACGTCCTTTGACCTGATCGATTACTCGAATGCTGATTTTGCTGGATACAAAGTAGATAAAAAAAGTACTAGCAGCATGTGTCATTTCCTGGGAAAGACACTAGTCTTTTGGTTTAGCAAAAAGCAAAATTTTGTCGCATTATCAACTACTGAGACTGAGTATATCGCCGCAGGACGTTGTTGTGCACAAATTTAGTAGATGAAGCAAACCTTAGAAGACTTTGGTTTATATTACATACACATACCCATTTTCTGTGACAACACTAGTACTATTAATTTGACTAAGAATCTCGTATGTCATTCTCGCACTAAGCATATTGAGATTCGACATCACTTTCTTAGAGACCATCAAACAAATGGAGATATAAACCTAGAATATGTAGACACAGAGAAACAATTGGCTGACATCTTTACAAAACCATTAGCGGAAGATCGTTTCAATTATTTACATCGAAAATTAGGAATTTTAGATGTCAATAATATTAATTAATTCTATTTTATTAATTAGTTTTTCAATATACATAAACTGTTTTCGAGACAAGCCTACAAAGGGTCTGTCTGTCACCATGGATAAGGCTAAAGTGAAACGGTACTTAAGTATTCCCTGTGAACCTCCATTAGCTGGGACAGTACCTCTATAACTATTATGAGACAGTCGCTGTATAACAAAATTTAATTCACAAAATAATATTATTATATTAATTAAAATTTAAAATTACTAAACTTGGAATTAAATAATTGAAAAGGAATGATGAATACAATGTGGCACTTATTTCTATGCAAAATACCACAGTTATAGATGCAACGATTATTTGCCGAGATTCTCTCAAAGAATTCTGTTCGAATTCTCCCGAAGATCTATAAATAGAGAAAAATTTCTACCATTTCAACACACCAATTCATTCTCTCCTCTCTTCTCTCTAAGCCTACTACAATCTTCCAAAGCCTTCTAAGCTTTTCATTTTTAAATCCCAAGCCAGTTACAATCCTTTAGTCCATTTGCCAGTGCGGTACGGTCTAGAAGTTTTAGAGTGATTATAATCAGAGGCTTGACAAGAAGTAAGATACTTCACAATTGAAGTTGGTCGAGTGCTTCGGATCAAAGCTCGCGTTTGTAGAAGTTGCAAGGACTTTGCATAAAAACTTGCATTTTTCTATAGTAGATTTTAATTAAAAACTGGAGTTCTTCCGACTGGAATATTCCTCACAAGAGTGAAACCAGTATACATCCTTGTATTTACGTTTGTTCTCTGATCTCTACTTTTACATTTACATATTTGTGATATATTATGTGATCTTGCTACTAACAAATTTTTAATTGCTAAATTTCTGATGCATAGTCAATTCACCCCCTCTAGAGTATAGTACTTTACATCTCGTTCCTACACAAATCTGTCCAGACTACCTGGAGATCGAACTCGAACTGAGCTCTATCCGAACTTGGGCCAAACTTGGTCCAGGGTAATCAGAATAGAAGCAGAATAGTCGGTTCCCCTCTTTAAAACCCCCTAAAACTTTATCTTCTTTATCAAAACAGCAACCGTAGCCACAAAAAACCCTAACTCTAGCATCCCTAAACTCCCTCTTCAAAGCCTTCCAAGGTCTAAGAGTTTGGATTCAGATCTGTCTCAGAGTTCTCGTCTATCTCCTCTACTCAATTTAGGTATATCTTAACTTTTTCCTCCACTTTCAATTTTCTAATGGCTCCCAAAATTCCTTATTCTTCCAAAAAGAAGAGTAATGTTGGAGAAGTTTCCTCCTCTAATATCTAAGAGGAAGGATCTTTTTTGCTTTTTAGTCCCGCCATGCCGGACGGTGACTATTATGATGAATTCATTTTCGTGTCTCTTGATGCATCTACTGAGTGGTTCAATGAATTTCACCAACGAAAAATTTGTCCGAGAAGTCCACTCAATTTCACTTTGTTTCCCGATCACTTGAACGCGTTTGAACACTTTTGACTTAGAAATTTTAGCTCAATCCACATATCCAATCTATTCAAATGCTATTTGCATATTTTACTGCAATCTTGTGGTCACAAACGATACGGATAAATCTATGGTCGGTGGAATTGGTATTGAATTTGATGTCGATGATCTGGCAGTTATGCTTCATATTTCTAATGAAGGGGTAGCAATGGTGGATATCACCAAAGTTCAATTTTCGGCCCACATGACTTTTGACTTTTTTTCGTGATTCATTATGTGCACCCAATCCACGTTCCAAAGGTAGTCTTTGACCCAAGAATATGAATGACTACTTTTATGATCTTTATCGGATGATATTTTTTGTAATTCTTCCAAACATAATATTCTACCGATGAGATTATATACTTGGAACTCTCTATTTACCATCCCCACTTCCAAGTTCCTTTCAGCTACCTAAGACTCTCATCGCTGCTATTGAACGATGTCATAAGGAACCACGACGACTTCTCCACGCTATGTATATTCCTTACATCTTTGAGCATTTTGTGGTTATCTTGGATGACTGTCCCCAAGATGCTCCACCTACTCATCTTTATGAGCATCGTAGAGTCACTCATGTTCCCGCAGTACAGCCTCCTCTACTTCCCCCTATTGACCCATCAGCTGGTAGTTCATATCATTCACATCCTCCCACTGGTGTCACTCTTAAGTCTCTCCAGGCCTTGATGATGGATCAGTTTAGGTCCATAGACTTTTGTACCAATACTTCAGTTCCAGGCCATGACCAACACCATTAGTAACTTTAGTTACAATTTTGCTCACAACCCTGGCGACCCTATTCCTATGGTTCATGACCCCACAGTGCTCGGTTATCAGATTGATGATAGAAAGGCTCAACGCTATTTTGACCCATCTGCTGCTCGTTATGATCCCCACCGCAATGTTGAGTCTGGTCCTTCTCGGGCGGCGGATGCTGATGATGATTGATGATATCCAATGATACAGTGTCACTAGTCTGTTCTAGTTGCTATTTTAGTACTTATGTATTAGTGATATGCTTCCTTCAAGCATTTTTAGCATTTCATTTTAGTTTGGCATGTATTAGACTTTGCACTCAGTTTTATTTATACTACTTTACGCATTTCTAGTTATGGGATTTCGTCTATGCTTACTAATTTATGCCATATTAGTTTTTATCTATGCTGTGTACATTTTTCATGTTTTGTCATCTTGATTCTATGACAAACGGGAGAGAAATACATGATACTTTTTTTAAATATTCAAAGACAAATACATATTGCTCTATTGAGATTGGTTTGAGACATCTTTTGCTAGATCTCATAATGTTCAGAAGACTTGATTGTTTATTGCAGGGGAACAAATCAATAAGCATGCTATTTTATAAGTGAGCAAAGCAACTTCCGTACCGTACCAACCCACTTCCAATCAAGCTGAACAATTATTAAAGTATCAATTGTAGTTTTGTCAAATTATCTAAATGTGGAAGATTGTTGGCCCATGTAGCCATGATCAACTCAATTTCGATAATTGACTTAAAACTCCAACTTTGATATGGAAAGCAAGAAGACTTCAAAGAAGACTACAGAAGATTGCACTTGATCGTCAAGAAGACTTTTTCTATTTTATTCTGTATTTTTTATTTCATGAGTCTAGATTATTTTGTGAGTCGGGATCACTGGCATTTAGAAGTTTATCCTCACAAAAACAAATATTTATTTTGCCCCAAACTAAACCAACATCCAAAAGCCTTCTTAAACCAAAAATTTCCTGAAAACCTCTTAGCCGAACTCGGGTCGAGTTCTCTCCGAACTTCGACCGAACTCGGTCCCCTAGGATCACTCCTAGTCAGCAGCAATTCTTAATCTTTTGGATCTTCAACCTTCAAAAATTTGAACATTTATCTTAACCGAGTTCTGCCCGAACTCTGGTTCAAAAACTACTATAAATGGAGAACAATTTGACATTCTAATCACTTAATCGATTCTTCATCTTCTCTATCTATTCTAAACCTTCCTATTACAAAGAGCTTTCAATTCACATTTCTAAGACAATCCCATTCTTCTAAGTGTCGGTGGTTTCCGATTAGAAGTATTCGAGTTGTACAATCTTGGAGTATAAAAGCTTTTTTAGACAGTGTTGAAGTTTGATCGTGGACTTCAGACTAAAATACGACGGTGTTGAAGTTGGCGTGTTCTTCGGAGTAAAGCACATAGTGTAACCTCTATTTTAAATAGTAGATTAAATATCAAGCATGAGTACTCGAGACTGGACTAGTCCTCTCAGAGGAAAACTAGTATAAAATCTCGGTGTCTGCTTATTGCCTTCTTGTCCCTATTTACTTACTGCTTTACTTTACAGCATTTAAGTATTTGTTTATATATGTCTTTACCTACATAATTTTAGTGGAGATATTTCTTTCGCTACACTCTATTCACCCCCCCCCCCCACTAGAGGTGACATCGATCCTACATGACAAACACTTTTTATTATTCAAAATATTTATGACTTCTAAAATATTTTAGAACCCAACTTTTGAACGACCAAAAATAATAACAACATATTTTATTATTCCAATAACAAAATTCAAGAACGAATATTTTATAAAATTAAATATCTTTTTCAAACTATAAATTTTATACTAGTTTTTGAAATACAAAAATAATAATAATAAAATAATGTTTAAACGTTTCAAAAGAAAGTATTTCTAATCATGATATTTAAATAAAATAATTGTAGTTAGAAAAATAGAATTTTTGAAAATTCGGGAAGAGGGATTACATATATGTATAAAAATACAGATACTGTGAGATGAGTCTCACACTTACTCTCCCAACTATACGTTCATAAAATCCATGCAAGCAGAAATCATCTATATCTCGATGTTGGAATCGTTATTCTTGATATACATAGCCTCTGTTACTTATACGAGAGGCTCCCTACCAAGATTTGTGTTAGTAATGAATGTTGCACTATTAAACAAAATATGAGCATATAATTTTATTGTGATTTAATTAAATTTTATATAATTTTTGAAATAACCTACCATCTACTATATTTACTATCAGTTGAGACAATTGTATTTCGTCCGGGCCACCAACGCTCAACGAGACTTAGGATCAAGTCTCTGTCGTGATGTAGGAAACATATCTGGTTAATGTACTGGATGTCAAATACGTGCACCAATTCCTCTTGGTTGCTAGTCAGCTTCCAACACACAATGTCGCTCCTATACCGCCATACGTCATGCTCTCACAATCGTATATCGTCAGTATAATTATATAACTATATATAAAATATATAGAATTTGTTATTACTAGACATATGAAAAGTACATAATAGAATAACTAACACAATTATAATTTAGTATACCTATCTAGAAAATATCAAACTAGATATGTGCAACTTACGCTGCTGGATAATAAAATATATGGTAGGCTCCCTTGGATATGTCAATCTTTTTGGCCAGCTATCTGTAAAATGGTGGCTACCAAAATGTTTATTGCTACATATTTTAGGGTTTTGATTCTTGGGGATTTAGGATTCTAAGGATTTAGGGTTAGATATTTTAGCGTTTATTGTGAGGATTCTTAGGCTATTTAAGGTTGGGGTTTTAGCTTAGGGTTTTAAGGTTATGATTCTTTGAGCTTTTAGGATTAGGGTTTTTCTTGTTTTTAAGTGTTGGAGTTAGTATTGAATAGGGCTAGTAGGGTAAGTGTTAGGATTATTTTCGTACGAACAATTTTTTTGTTAATTATATTCAAGTAGTTACTTTATTATTAACAAATCAGTAATAGAGTTTGAGAATAATAATGGCTACTTAATTAATTTATTAATTCATAAGTAAATGGAACTAATTTTTAGTTAAGTAATATTAGATAAATAATAATATATAATAATTAATAGCATAGGCAAATAGTTATCAAAGGGTTCTTTTTTTATTTTATAATAATGATTAGGATTAGGGTTAGAATTATAATTAATGTTAACAACAAAAATTATGCAATATTTAAAGAAAAAATATAATAGTAAAAATAAATAGAAATAACAAACAACAAAAATACCTCTGTTTCACTTAACAAAATGGCGACTCTGCTGGGGACGACTTTCTCCTCTAACGAGAAAGCAATTGCTCAATATGATGATGTGTCAGTCGGATCGACAAAGAAGACTCTGGTTGTTCAATTCGACTAGACTGCTTACGAAGAAATGCTCCGAACTGGGGGTAGTACTCGCTGCTCCAATGTTCAAAAATCACAAAAGGTGCGAAAAGTTTGGATTCCTAAGTCCAAAGCATCCTCTGATCTCCCTGCTATCTCTGAAGGCAAGGGAATTCTTCCCACTCCTGTTGTTGGGGATCCCGTCTGTGACGAGGCAGTCTCTACTTCAGTGTTGTGCCCCGTACGTAAAAATCAGTCTCCCGTCTGTGACGTGGTAGACACCCAAGTCTTGCGCTCTGTGCCTAAAAATCAGTCTCCCTTCTATGACGTGGTAGACACTCAAGTCTTGTGCTCTACGCGTAAGGGTAAATCTTCCGTCTGTGACGTGGCAGATGTTCCTATTTTGCGCTCTACGCGTAAAGGTAAATCTCCTGTCGGTGACATGGTAGATAAAGTTCACAATGATACTTTTGTATCTAAAGTGGATTTTCCTACACGCATGCAGCGTAAAAACAAGAATTCTATTGTTGGTAAAACTTCAGTTTTTCACCAACAACCTTCTTACACTGCTTTACGCAAAGTACCAAACCTTCAGATTACGCGTAATGCTGACGGAATTCTTTGTGCACAAAAATCTCAGGATTTACGCACACAACTCCAGGCGCGTAAAAATATACAGTTTGGTTCTGCTAATGAAGTCAGTAATCTTCTTTATACGCAAGGGACTAAACGTTTCTCTGTCCCAAATATAATAAAGAAGACGACTCCTTCCACTCCTTCTGATTTACGCGAGTTACTTGTACAAAAGCGTAAAAATAGAAAATCTCCTGTGATACTCCTCCAAGAAAATCATCATTGTGAGTGTCACCAGATTGTAATCAAATGTTGTTGTTCGGCTTCTAAACGATCAGTTTTTGACCGATTAAGCTACAATGTGCCTCAGCAACAAATAGATGACCAAGAACATGAGTTGTCCTATGCATCAGTCAATATGGCATCTCATATCAATAGAGGACGACGTCTAAGATGCAAATCATCCCGGACTCCAAGCCAACAACAGTTAAACCGACTCCTTTACACTTTTGAAGGGGTATATCAGCATACTCGGTCAAGAAGTCAAAGATCGTTGCAATCTTCAGAATCAGAAGCTAGGGGTACCCAGTCTTTGGAGTCAGAAACTGATAGCGTTGATTCAAACCTCTAAACCAATCCCTTTGTATGTTCAAGGGAGGTTGAATCTTATGTTATCGGAGAAGAACCAGAGACGTCTACTTCTAATACAGAGCAACGCCTCTCAGCAGTGGAACAATCGCTGAAGGATATGCTTGCCATGATACAAATATGCATCAAATAATAATGACTCAGCAAACTGTTCAACCGGCAGTGATAACACCGGTGCAGGTAGCAGTGCAAACTCAAGATAGTCAAGGGGTTGACATACCTTTGAATAATCTTAGTCAAGAGCCTGCTATCAATCAAAACTCTGTATCTCCAGATCCTCTCATTCCAGAAGATGTACCACCTCCGGTGGGGGTTACGGTACATCCAGCCACTATTCAGTCAAATGTGCTTCTTCAAACTAGTGAAGCTATTCAAGCAGTACGTGAGTTAAAAGCACAGTTTAAGGTTCTTAAGCACAAAGATTAGCTCCAGAGGTTAGGGATCAAGCAACCTTATCCTCCCCATTGGAATGATGTACCTTTTTCTCTAAAATTCAAGCCACAATCTATGGTATTATTTGATGGAAAGGCTTCTCCAAGTCAATATATCAATTATTTTGATATTATGACTGTGTACTTGCAAAAGAATGATGCTCTTCTCACCCGAGTTTTCATTGGGTGTTTGACAGGCACTGGATACGACTGGTATCGCAGTCTGCCCGATAATTGCATATCGTCTTTTGACGAATTCAAAGCAATGTTTCTCTCTCGTTTCTATGAAGGAGGTATGGACATGACTATTTCCTCCTTAATAGAGATTAAACAGAAAGAGAAAGAAGATACTCGGACGTTTATTGAACGTTTTCGATAGGCTACTTTGAAGATGCCTCCTGATATGCCAGATTCAGCATTAATTGATACATGCAAAATAATCTACGACCAACCATTGCTGTCTTTATAGGCTCTCAATTCACAGATTGGGCCTCGTTTATTATAGCAGCAGTTTTAGCCGAGACCAATGGTAGATTGGCTCGTGAACATGGGATGATCTTCGCCTCAGAAGACAAATGAAAGAAAGCCTCTTCAGGTAACAATTCCGGCAATCGCAATGGGAAAGGAAAGGAAACCCTAGTGGTGAATCTTTCAAAATCTAAAACGATGCCAAATAATTCGGAGTCTTCCAAACCAAAAGAAGAGTACTCTTTTGATGACAGTGATATCCCAGAGATATTTTAATGTCTCGTCAAGAGTGGTAAACTCCAGATTCCAGAGCCAAAATGACCTAATAAGGTGAATCTAACTGACAATCCCAAGTATTGTATCTATCATAGATACATAAATCATCCTACCAAGGGGTGTTATGTTTTAAAGAAAAAAATCCAAGAGTTGATAAATGCTAATGCCATCGCTTTAACCAATGATGTGCATACAGTCACAACTAATATGATTTCTCTTCAATTTGGAGGTTTTCCTCCACAGCAAGTTCCAGATGGGATTGTCCCAATTCCAAAGGCGACAATGAAGATTGTGAATCTCCCGCCAGTTAGAGAGCAAAGTGAAGGATTATTGCCTCTCATATTAAAAATGGTGAAATTATGTGGGTACATCCTGATTTAGTACCGAAAATGGAAGATGAAAGTAAAACTTCAAAATCCAAGAAAGGTCAAAAAGTCAAAACCTGTAATATGATTTCTCATGTCGTTACTCCAGATTAAGATGATTTGGATCATCTTTGGGACGGCATTCCTTTAGAGGATAGACTTAGGGGTCTGAATATATGCCCTCCGAGTTTGGCTCCTCCTACCAAACTCAAACTTACTCATCGGCAATGGTTAGCAATGAATAGTGTCTCTTTATACAGGGCACAATAAGTTTTTGCTGCTTATGAGAAAGCTCCTGTAGGGATTTTTCCTCCTATCTCGAAAGCCCCTACTCCTGTGGCTACAGAGGTCTCTGTTTCTTCTTCCTATATTGGATCATTTTTGAGAGTCCGCTACCCACTCACATGTACAGTCGACAATCAGTCCATCTCATGAAAAAGATGGGCTATGATTTTCAAAAGGCGGAAGGCTTGAACTACGATAAAGGAATGCGAATTCCTTTATAAATTCAAGGTCAAAAATCTACCATTGGATTGGGATATGAGGTTCCTCATAAAAATCCTCACAAGAAGAAGACTAAGGGAAAGAAGACTAAATCCTGCAATATGGTACTTCATTCTCCTGAGCCTGAAGAAGAAACATTTGCTGGTATGAGATCTGGGAAAGAGTACCACAAAGATTATGAGGGAACTCCCAAAGAAGCAGATGATGTCACTGAAACACTACCAACTCAATCATCTTCTATTCCTGCTGAGACAAGACCTTCTAAACCATCAACGGTTGAAAAAGGGAAACAGAAAGCAGTACGCTTTGACGTCCCATTGAAGTCTGCTTTAAATCAAGGGGTAGTGATGAAACCTTACAAGTTCGATATTCTAGCCCAATTAGCTACTACTCCGGCTAGACTTTCTATCTTTGAGTTGCTTTGTCTTTCTAAAGAAAGTCGAGAAACTTTGAGCGAAGCTTTGCTACAAGCAGATTCATGCTTAGCTAAACACAAAAGTCCTAACAATATACCAGTATCGTGTCCCCAATTTCATAGTGTGATAGAATCAATTCCTAATATTACCTTCACACAAGAAGATATATTGTTAAAGCATAATAGACACGACAGGCCTCTATATTACACAGGGTATATTGACTCTACTGAAATTGACAGGATTTACATTGATCATGGGTCTTCTATTAGCATTATTCTTCAGAGTATGTTACGACCCTTGAGGATTCCTACTAGTGATTTGACTTACACTAGTACAACAATAGTTGGTTTCAACTCTGGAAAGAGTAAACCATTAGGGAAGATTCGTCTGAAGATTCAAATAGGTGATCTTCGAACTATGTCAACCTTTTATGTTATCAACTCAGATGTATCTTACAACATCCTCCTTGGAAGACCGTGGATACATGAGCATAACATTGTGCCTTCAACTCTCCACCAATGCTTCATGTGGATTCTCAAGGGATTGTGAAGACTAAATTCGCAGATATCAATCCTTTTAAGGGTGTTGAAGCCTATTTCTCTGATTCAATACTCTATACATAAGAACATGTGAAGGAGATATCGGATATAGCCGAAGATCGATCACCTCTAGAAGATCAATCGCCTCCAGAGGATCAATCGCCTTCGAAAGATCAACCTTTGAAGATTAAGGTCAAAGGTCGAATTCAACCCCAACCTGTCAATGACGAACCTTTGATGATTAAGGTTAAAGGAAGAACTCGAGCTTCGTCCGAGGAATCTGAGAGAATTCCAGTCAAGAGCCAAGTTCAACCTCACATGATCAAGGTTAAAGGACGTACTTCTCGTACAACTGATCCAGAAGCATTGGTCATCAACCTTGGAAAGTCTACGCCGAAGACGGATGCTGGTCCGTTAATGATTAACCCAAAGCGTAGTAATCAATTTGTCAATGATGTAAATATTGATCATTCTATACTTTCTCATATTAATGAAGATTTTCTTTTGGAGTATATGACTGTCAAATTTATTGAAAGAATGAATTTATCTGTTGATAATCAAAGTCATCAACATAAAACTGACATGAATACAGAGGAAACCTTATATATTAATCATAAGAAAAATTATTTTCCTCCTCACATCGATGTTGGACCCTATGCTCAAAAGTTTCTAACATTTTCTTCTTATCTTCTACTTGTAGCTTCATCATCACAAGCTTGTGTAACTTATAGACGTCATGAAGAATCTTATTTTGTGATCCCGTCTAATAAGAAAAACAAATGTCAAATTGTGTTTTGTTTGGCTAGAAATATCCCTGTTACTCAGACAGATAATCTCGAAGAGATGGATAAGGGAAAAATCAGAATTGACAAATATAGTCAGCAATCTCTTAAGATTATCCAAAATATGGGATATAATTAAAAAACCATGCTTGGTCTCAATCAAGGCAAAGGTAGACGATTACCATTATGTGGTGATCCATTTTATCAACGAACCCGACATGGTTTGGGATACGATCTATCCCACATGTTTAATAAAGATATACAAGAAGAATTTTCTTCCAGTTCTTCACAATCCTCAAATTCTGAAGAAATCCAGTTTATTGAATCTGATACATCCCACATGTTTAATGAAGATATACAAGAAGAATTTTCTTCCAATTTTTTACAATCCTCATATTCTGAAGGAGTCCAGTATGTTGGATCTGAGCGCGTCTTTTCAGTCAATATGGTTCAAATCGATGGTGAATCTAAACTATTTGAAAATGACCCATGGGCACAACAAATGGACACTCAGTGGAAGCTGCGTTTCGAACAGCGACAGCCACCCACAAAAGATGAAATCGTCTAGATCGATGTTGGAGACGAAACTACATCAAAGCCCATATTTATCAGCAAAAACCTTTCTGAAGATGAAAAATAAAAGTTAATAAAGCTGATAAAAGAATATATTGACATCTTTGCATGGAGCTATGAGGATATGCCAGGTCTATATCCTAAAATAGCTACCCATAAACTCAATATTCTTTCTAATGCCAAACCTGTAAAACAACAGCAGCAGCATTTTCGACCAGACATAATGGATGCAATTGAAGCAGAAGTCAAAAATCTGATCACATGTGGCTTTGTTCGGGAAAAACAACACCCAGATTGGGTTGCCAACATTGTTTCTGTCATGAAGAAGAATGGAAAAGTTCAAGTTTGCATAGATTTTCGAGATCTAAATGCAGCTTGTCCAAAAGACGAATTTTTACTTCCAATCACTGATGTCATGATAGACAATACATGTGGTTTTGAACGCATATCTTTCATGGACGGATTTTTAGGATATAATCAAATTAAGATGCATCCAGGAGATGAAAAGCATACCGCTTTCCATACACCCCTTGGAGTTTATTGCTATACGGTTATGCCGTTTGGTCTGAAAAATGTCGGTGCTACGTATCAACGGGCCATGAGCAATATCTTTCAAGAACATCTACGGAAAACAGTTGAATGTTATGTGGATGATATTGCTGTCAAAAGTCGATTAAAAGATGATCACATTCAAGACTTGAAGACAGTATTTGATTTGATGCGTCAACATCAACTGAAGATGAATCCCACTAAATCTTTCTTAAGGGTTTCCAGTGGCAAATTTTTGGGATTTTTCATTACTTCTCAAGGTATCCATGTTGATCCTGATAAAATCAAACCAATTCTTGAAATGCGTCCTCTACACAATATAAAAGAACTACGTGGCTTCCAAGGTCGCATTGCTTATATCAGGAGATTTATATCAAATCTTTCTGGAAGATATCAACCTTTCTTTCGTCTATTAAAGAAGGGTGTGTCATTTGTTTGGGATGAAGCATGCCAACAAGCATTCAATGACATCAAACAGTACCTTACAAATCTACCTGTTTTAGTATCCCCAGTTGTGGGAAGACCATTTTTGCTCTATGTTCGAGCATTAGATCATTCTCTCGGTGCTCTTCTTGCACAGAAAAGTAATAAAGGTCATGAACAGGCGATTTATTATCTTAGCCGAATGATGGTTGGAGCTGAACACAGGTATACTCTTATGGAGAAAGAATGTCTGGCCTTAGTTTTTGTCGTTCAAAAGACACGACGTTATGTGTCAGGGCAAACTATTCATGTCATCTCCAGAATAAATCCTATTCGGGTATTGATGAAGAAGCCGAGTATTCTTAACTCCCGGTTAGCCACCTGGGCAATGTTGCTTACTCCTTATGACATGGTCTATGTACCTCAAAAATCAGTAGATGGTCAAGCATTAGGTGATTTTTTAGCAGCTCACCCTATACCTGAAACTTCTAAGCTATATGAGGATATTCCAGATGAAGTCATGGATTGCAACATGACTTTGAGGGATGACATTTGGCAGCTATATTTTTATGGGGCATCGCGGGTTGGACCTAAAGGCAATATTGTCTCCGGAGTAGGCATTGTCTTAGTCTCTCCTGATAAACTGGTTATATACCGTGCTTATTCCCTCAATGAACCATGTTCCAATAATGTGGTAGAATATAATACTTTGCTAATTGGTCTTCAAGTAGCAAAACAATTAGATATTGAGTTCTTGGAAGCATATGGGGACTCTCAACTGATTGTCAATCAGGTTAGAGGGACATATGAAGTCAGGAATTCTGACCTCATTCCTTATCATCAAGTGGTAATTGAATTGGTCCTTTCATTCAAAGGATTCTTCATTGAATTCGTACCACGTTTTCAAAATTTGGAAGCTGACGCTCTTGCTAGTTTAGCTACAGACTTAGTTATCCCAATCAGAAGACAAAATACCATCACTTTGTTGGATCGAGACTTATTCTGTGTCAAGGATAATTTGCATATCGAACAAAGTTATATTATCGAATCAAATCAACAGCAAAAAGATTGGAGAAGTCCATTTATTGACTATGTAGTCTATAGGATTTTACCTGAAGATCCAAAGGAAGCTGCGTCAATCAAAAGACGATCATTTCACTTTTACTATGATTCTTCTATACATATGTTATATCGTCGTTCTTATGACAGACTTTTGCTACGTTGTCTCTCTGAGAGTGAAGCTAAGCAAACACTCCGTGAAGCTCATGATGGTGTCTGCGGTGCTCATCAACCGGGTCCAAAATTGTAGGATCGTATTCGAAGAATGGGATATTATTGGCCTTCCATGATAGCGGATGCTGTGGATTATGCTAGACGATGTAAAGCATGTTAGATTCATGCTGATTTTATTTATCAACCCTTTGAATTCTTACATCCTACGGCAGCTTCTTGGCCTTTCGAAGCTTGGGGCATGGATATTATTGGTTCGATTAATCCTCCTTCTGTCAAATGGCATCGGTTTATCTTAGCCATAACGGATTATTTCTCTAAATGGGCGGAAGCAGTTTCCCTTGTTGAAGTAAAAATGTCTAATGTTGTTAGTTTCATCAAACATCATGTCATTTATCGTTTCGGGATTTCCCGAAGGATAATCCATGATAATGGACCATAATTTGCCAGTCATGCGTTTTATCGATTCTGTGACAAGAATCGGATCCAGAACTTAGCTTCTACGGCTTACAATCCAGCTGCTAATGGTTTGGCCGAAGCTTTCAACAAGACAATTATTAAACTTCTCAAAAAGTTTGTCTATTCTAATAAACGTGATTGGAATGAGAAACTTGGAGAATGTTTATGGGCTTACCGAACGACAGTCCAAACTTCTACTGGTTTTACACCATTCTCACTGGTTTACGGATGTGAGACTGTTCTTCCACTGGAAATTCAGATTCCATCTCTTAGAATAACCATTGCTAATGAGCTAACTACAGAGAATAATGATCGGTTGAGACTTCAAGAACTTGAAGGTCTAGACGAGAAGCGTCTTCAAGCACAACAGCACATCGAGTTATATCAAGCCCGCATATCTCGAGCTTTCAATCGTAAAGTTAAAGATAGGGTATTCAAAGTCGGTGAGCTAGCTCTAGCTGTCCGAAGACCGATGGTGATGACTCATAAG
Organism: Iris pallida; assembly: GCA_029216955.1. NCBI lineage: Eukaryota > Viridiplantae > Streptophyta > Magnoliopsida > Asparagales > Iridaceae > Iris > Iris pallida. The sequence goes on from JANAVB010032420.1 coordinate 2,082,918, forward strand.
AGCAAAGGCAAATTCCAAGCAAAATGGGAAGGTCCTTATGTAGTCGAGACAGTATTCTCTAATGGTGCCTATAGGTTGTCTAAATCTAATGGAGATTTGCTCATGATGCCAATTAATGGCAAATTCTTGAAGAAATATTATGTTTGAATTTTTTTTCTTTATTCCCCAACTGCCAAGGTTTGGTTAAGCTGGTTATTTGTTCTCCTAAAAGAGAATTCTGGTCTTCTGTCTTACCAGCTAATTTTAGAAAGAAAAATATTTATTATTTATCATGTTCTCATGACCTATAAATAGATATTAAGTCTATTTCTTTTCTTATCTATCATGTCCATATGGCCTCTGAATAGATATTAATTTATTTTCTTTGAGTTATTACAATCTGTCACGTTCATATTACCTCTGATAGTATTGTATACTCTAAAAAGAAAAAAACAAGATTCATTATCTATCATGTCCACATTATCTCTGGATAGATATAATCTACTTTGTTGAGTTTAGAAGATTTATCATGTTCATATTACCTCTGATAAGTATTTTCTATCTCATACCTATTATTTAAATTCAAAATAAATGATAGGGTCATAAAACAAATATTTTATTCACTTCTTGAAATATTACAGAATGGAAAAGACAAAAGAATACAAAATTCTTTATTGATGATATGAAAAGAAGAATATAAAATTCTTTATTTTATAAGGTGAAGCAGATACATCTTTAAGCAGTTTCTGCAGCTCTGCCAAACGCTTCTCACGAGAGCTCAATACGGTTGTAGTAGCTCTAGATCGTCGAGCTTCTGGAGTACAGAGACGAGAGAGTTCGGCAAAAGTAGCTATCATCTTATCCTTGGCTTCATCAAGGGTTTTGATGGTAGCTTCAGCACCAAAAACTTTCTCCTCCAATATTGAGCTCTGTGTCAGATGTTTCTCTCGAGCTGCAATCATCTGCTCGCTCTCTGTCTTCAAGCGAGCCAATTCTGCCTCAACTTCACAAATTCTATCATTATGTTTGAAGTTTCATAGGCTTCTCTGTTTGTCTCCAGTAGAGGTTTAGTTTCAGCCAAAAAAGCTCTCTCTCTCTTTGGCGACTTTGAGGCTGCATTCTTGAAGAGATTCCTTAAAAATAGTCTCCCGAGTGATGTATTATGCAGATAAAGCATCATACTCGATTTGGATGAGACTTTCAAGGGTTTCACTTGACAGCCTTAGATATTCTTTAACAGGCTGTTCAAGTCCTTCTACCACCTTCTCCAGCGCTGCTGCTCTCTCAGCGTCATTGAACATAGCAACGTTCCTAATGGTGGGAGCAATCGTAGCCTTCAAGCTTTCATAATTTAGGCCCTTGTTCAGGACCATCTTGATCAGAGCCGCTAGGGTTTTGTAGAAAGCTTCTGTATGAATCTCAACTAGAAGATTCATTTCTGTATTAGAGTTTGGTGTGGCAGCGAGCTCTACTAAATCCCTCTTTTGAAGACTGGGAACAGATGTTGTTGTTGCCTTGGTAGCAGGCTGAGATGGAGTCATAGTTATCGTTGCTACCAAGGCTAACTGATCTCCAGAAGTTCCAGAGATAATATCTTCAGCATGTGTATGAATTATTTCTCTAGCCGTTCCTGGAGCTGAAACTACTTGAGTTTCGGTGGCGGCGATTGTTGCGGAAGGAATGGTGATTGTGTCGGATTCAGACACTATCTTCTCAAGAATTTGTGCCGGATCAGTAGCAACAACTGAGGATGTTATTACTACGTCTCCGATTTCGGTTGATGGATTGACAATATCTTCATCACCTTCGCTGGCTGCAGGCTCCTCAAGTTCTGGGAGTATTTCAGTTATAGTTGGTTCTTCTACAACTGTTTCTTCATCTGCAGCTGGTACTTCCGCAGCCGGTTCTTCTTCTCTTTCTTCAGTAAGAGAAGGCAATTCTTGCTGAGCCTCTACTGCAGGCTCTTGTTGTACCTCCATAGTTGGGAAACATTCTTCTTGAACAGTATCTTCTTTTGAAGAAGAACTCTCTCCTTCAGACTCTATTTCTTCTTCATGGATAGTCTCTTGAGAAGGAGGAGGGGCAACAGGCTTTACTGCAGCGATGACACCTACAAAGATTAAGCAAAATAAGTTAATATACAAAATCATAATACATAATTTTGTATAGATTTTGTGTAATTTATATTTACCTGGAGTAGGTGCAGGACGTGCCAAGAGTGAGTCATAATCTTGATCCCAGTCATCATCGTCTAAATCAAGAGCCCGTTCATCCGAGGGGATGGGTTCCGGATCATTAACATGAGTCGTAGCGGTGTCTTCAACAGCTTTCGCCTTTTGTGGCGAAGTCAGATGTAGTAAAGTGCTGAGGCGTCCGGGAGACAAGACTCCTACCACTTTTGTTGATGCTGCAGGATGGGATGCTGAAGACCCTTCTCCAGGTTGAGCTGAAGAAGATGTAATATTTTGAGGCTCCTCGACAGGAGTTTCGCTCTCTGGAGTAGCGGCTCTCTGTCTAGAAGGCCCTTTAACAGTAACTTTCTTCTTCTTCTCCTGGAGGGTAACAGCTGCACTTGATTTCCGTTTCCGGGTTTTGGTGATGATATTGGTCCTGCAGCTGCTTCCCTAATTCCCGTAGGGATCTCTTCCAGATACTCGTCTGGAACAGTAACATCATCGGGTATGTCCGAAGGTACCCTAACTGGTTCTTCGACATTTCCTTCCTTGGCCCATCGAAGACTCCCCTTCATGTTGTAGTCATTCGCGAAGGAATGAATGGATGCATAAAAACGAGCATACGTATGAAGCATTCGTAGCTCAGTTGTACTTGTAGCAGTTGATACCCGGAATCTAGTACCGGTACATACAATGCTAAAGTACCTCCATTCCCTTGCACCATCAACTAATTTTCCATAATGGTGGAAGCTGGTGGAGGGATTACCAACGTAATGTTGGTCATATCCAAACTGACGAGCGAACTGACTGGGTAGATACGGTTCGAACGCACAGTTGTCTTCATTCCTATACATCAGATGTGAGGGTCTGATGCACATTAGCCATTTAAAAACTGGCGCAGGTAATGAAGTCCTCTCTTCGCCTATATCTTCAAATTGTATGCCGAAATAGTCATCTGGGACTGGTGGTCTTGTGCAGAAAAAGTTCCTCCCGTAGGAATAGTTGAGTGTTGTCCGGGTGTCCGCCACTGAAGTTGCAGTCTACGTGGCATTATTAAACTTCTAGAGGAATACCTCCGTATCATTTCCAGGGCCTGGTGGCAACAAACTGTAGTTGTGATGCAACAACCAGCACATCAAATAAGTGTAGGGCATCTCCACCCTAGGGAAATCTTTTCGGTGAGGAGCATTATTGATCAATTCATCACCAAATGCTCGTAAACCTGTATTTATCCGACATACCATTGCCGATAACAGGTTGATTCTGACTTTGAATACCAAACGTACTGCTGGCCATAGTACATTTTGGTGAATCCTGTCGGCTGTGCCAATCACTGGTACGACCCATCTTCGCAGCCACAGGAAAAGGAAGCCCGCTAGCAAGGCTTCTTTTGAGAGCTTTCGACTGCCATGTCTTAGAAAGCTCAATGCTTCGGTCCCAGCAGGGAATTCTCCAGCCTTGGTGGGCAAATATTTATCCGGAGACATATAGGTGACCATCCAAGTGTTTATTAAATCAGTAGGGATGATTGAACAAGGGTTTATAGGTTGAGCCTTGTTATCTTGAAATTTCTCTTTGTCATCCTTGGATATCCTATTCTTATGGTAGAATAGATATGTTGTCCATTTATTGATGTATGCCAAATACGATCTACTTTCATATATAGTGGTGTAAGTCAGGTAATGGCACATCAATTCTTGGTATACCTCAACTAACTGAGAATTTTTCTCCCTGATCTCTGCTAGTTCCCGGTTGGAGGGAACGTATTCATCTATTGGCAGCTTGGAGATGAATTGCATCTCATGCAGTGCAAAACCTATTTCACCTATTGGGGTTGCAAAAGTCCCTGTTGAACTGATATATAACTCCATTAAAGCCAAAAACAGGTTATTGTTCATTAGTATGCCCTGACTCGTGGAGGCTACTGCTTCATATAGTCCAATGGCTTGCAGTTCTGTTTTGAAGTTCTTCATGATCCAAGCACTAAGTTGAATCCAGTTCTGATTATGAGGGGTCATCCACCCTGGCAGCCTAGGGTTAGCCTGAGGATATAATACTGAGGCCTTCATAAGTTTGTTTATGAACATTGGGATCTACACCGGTTGAATCAAAGCTGAATCTTCGCTTGGTGTGAATCCAGGCAGTAGACCAACGAAAGGAATGATACCACCACTGGGAGTACTGGTATGGTAGCCCATTTGGTTGGCCCCGTCCCTCTTGAAAATAATTCTGTCTGGTCTACCATGACTGTTGGGAGTCAGGTTCCATAGCATCTGTCTTGGATGGGTGGCGTGAACAAATAAAGATAGGGGATAATCCCTTGCCATGTCTTGGAGATACATTGCCCTCTCTTCAAACTTAAACATCCAAACCTCCTTCTTGGGGTTCGTTTGTGATTGAAAATTAATAGCATCCCTAAACATGAAGGCAGGCTTCAAAAAAATTTGGCCATCTAGCAAAACGAGCAATTCTCCATTCATCAATGACAGCAGCATTCTGTCTCCCTGAGCAGCTATCAGTTGTTGTCTCTCTTCAGGGTACTACTTGTCACTTTGTGGAAATTCAACATAAGACAGATTTTCTAAATAGTTTGAGCCCACAATACCAGCTGGTGAGCCGAATACCTCTGCGAGAGGATGAATTTGCAAGTCCACTGCCAAAAGAAAAAGAAGAATCAAGTTAGTAAAAATCTAATTTGAATTTTACGCAGATGACTTATTCACACAGATCTTTACACAAGTAAATTTTACGCATAAAAATTAAGACTCTGTATTAGAGGGCTTGACTATGCAAACTTTACGCTTACGCATAGAAGTTAAGTTGATTAAAAAAATTTAAGTGTAAAAGTTCTCTGTTTTCATAATGGAATTTTACGCAAAGTCTTATCACTTGTGTATTTACGCTGGCACATATGAATGTGGGCGTATTTTTAACATTTTCACTGACACGTATGAACGTGGGTGACTTGTGTATTTTACGCTGGCACGTACAGATGTGGGCGTATTTAATGCTTAACATTTTACGCTGGCACGTATAGACGTGGGCGTATTTTGTTTTTTTTTTATTTTTATGCTGACACGTATAGACGTGGGCGTATTTTTTTTCTATTTTTACGCTGACACGTATAACGTAGGCGTATTCTGTTGTTTCTATTTTTATGCTGGTATGTATTGACGTGGGCGTATTTGGTGAGTTTTATTTTACGCTGACACGTATAAACGTGGGCGTGAAATTTAGGGTTTTGTTCGGTTCCTCTTCTTCTTTTTCGATGAACCCACGGCCGAACTAGATAGGGTTTTACCTATCATTGCCGGAGCCACAGCGGGATTAGGCCTCGGGGTCGCCATCGATGTTGGAATGGTGGTCTCTGCTCGTTCAGCCGCCGACGAAGCAGCAACGGCGGGCTTCTTGTCCTTAGCGCCGATGGAGGTTTTGCTCTTTGGTGCCATCGATTTAAAATGGGGATTTCGAAGACAAGAGCTAAGGAGTTTGAAGGATGAGTAAAGTTCTCTCTCTACTCGCAAAGCTCTATTTATAGAGAATTTTGAAAATCGGTTCAAATTCTCGAAAATTACGCTGACTGTTGGATATCCCGAATATTCTGCTTCTAAGATGACTGTTGGGTATCCTGAACTTTACGTGGACTGTTGGATATCCTGGATTTTACGCTTCTGTTCAAATTATTTCAAATTTTAGAAAACAATTTGAAAACTTTGATGGAGATCTTGTAGAAGCATAAATAAATTTCATAGACCAAGTCAAAGAAGTTGAGAACTTTACGCAAGACAAACTGAGTCAGATTCAAGTTTTACGCAGAGATCAAATAGACTCTACGCGAACTACTTTACGCGAGAGCCATTCTCAGCATTTACGCGATAGACAGGCTATCCACATCGCATTTAATACGCGTGATACTTGTAGGAACAAAATCGTAAAGCAGAATACTCTAGAGGGGGTGAATAGAGTAGGCAGCGGAATATTGCTAATAAAAAGCTTGTCAATAGTTAGATCACAGATATAATAATAATCACAAAAAGTAAATGACAGAATTTAAAAGTGATCAGAAGGCAAACGCAAACACCAAGATTTATACTGGTTTTCCTCTTGTGAGGACTAGTCCAGTCGGAAGAACTCTAGCTTCCAGTTGAATCCACTATTGGAAAATACCGTAAGTTTTCATACGAAGTCCAAGCAACTTCTACAGACGCGAGCTTTGATACAAAGAACTCGTCCAACTTCAATTATGAAGAGTTGAATCTTCTATCAAGCCTCTGATTACAATCACTCTCAAACTTCTAGACCGTACCGCACTGGCAAATCGACTAGAGGATTGTAACTGGCTTGGGATTTAAAAATTAAAGCTTTTAAGAACTCTTTGGAAGACTGAAAGCTTAAAAATGAGAGAAGATTGAAAGTGAATTGGTGTGTTGAAATGATCGAAATGCTTCTCTATTTATAGCTTTTCCAAAGACAGAACTCTGACAGAATTCGGGCAGAATTCGGACAGAACTCTTTGTAACAACCCGTAACTGAAGGATGACCAAGTTCAAAAACCCAACGTTCACTAACGTTCCACATGGCCGAACTCTGGCCGAACTCTGGCCGAACTCGGGTCGAGTTCTCTTGAGGTTCTGCCAGTTCATTATTTGGAGAAAAAATAAAGCTTGGCTTTTTGAATAATACTTCAAGGGCTTTTTGTAAAAAGAATATTTTTGTAAAAACATGGGTCACTTGTAAAAGGATAGGATAGTTTTGAAAACATTTTCGGATAGCCTATTTGCCAGTACGACTCGGTGTACAAAGTATTCCTAGACTCAAATAAAATGAAAAATACATTACGTAGCAGGAAGTACATCCGGAGAGGCAAACGGCTTCAGTCTTGATCATTGTTGATAACCATTGTTGAGCAGTATCCAAAACGTCGTAGGTAACATCTGAGTTGACTTGCATTTATATCGAGACAGAGTTTGATCAATTATTGAAATCAGGTTTGACCATGACCAATGGGCCAACAATCTCTCCCATTTTGATAATTGACAAACCTTGCCGATATAACATCTAAGCTTGGAATCAAATCAAAATAGTAAAAAAAAATTGTTCATATCCTGTATTTCACAAACGATGTTAGATCCTTATTTCTCCCCCGTTGTCACTTAGCAAAATAATTGCATAAGAGAGAGGCTCCCCCGCAATCAATGCATAAGTAACAAACAGTGAAGAAACACAAGAAAAATAAATAATCATGACGTAGAAATAAAATAACATCACAGGCATGTATTTGTCTCAGACAGTATGTAAAGAATGAAGCAACATAAAAAAAGTGCTACTATAAACTGAAACAAATAGAGTGCTGAATAAATATACTAAAATGCCAAAAACTGAGGCATAACCAAAAACAACCATGTCCATGAATAGTCACATAAGAAAAAGTACTGATAAAATCTAAAAAGTACTGATAAAATCTTGGAATGTCGGAGCATTTCCAAGTAAACATAAGACAGAAAGTAACAGTCTCAATAATCTAACATATCAAAACTCATCATCATCATCATCATCATCATCAGCTGCAGCACCACCATGTCCAGAAGGACCAGCTCTAGAAGTACCAGCGCCAGAAGTGCGAGGAGTGGCACCAGCGTAAAACTCACCAATATAGTCTCGAGGAGGGGCACGAGCAGTACGATACCAATCATATGAGTTCCCTGGCTGGAACAGAGAGTGTACCGCCTCACCGTCAATACGATAGCCAGAAACAGAAGGGTCTCGAGGCAGAGAGCTAGCAGAATGTCCCGTCTGCGCAAACCTCAGATCGGCGAAGGAGTTGGCAATTGCCTGGAACCGAGTCACATCACGAAACTCGTGTTCCCTAGAGGTCTCAACATAAAAAGACTGCAGATCTGATAAATGCTGATGGATACCCTCAAATGTCATAGGGTAGGAATGAGGAGGAACAGGTGCTATGGGATCAGTGGGAGTAGGAGCAGGAGGAGTAGGTGCAGTGGATGGAGGAGCAGATGCAATACTGCGACGAGAGAGTTTGAGAAACTTGGGTTCGGGGTCGACAGCACAAGTAGATAAATCAATATCAAATCTCTGAAATACGCGAGGAAGGAGCATCGCATAAGATATGTTGCTGTCTCTCCCGCGACATCTACCCATCATCTGAATAATATTCTTAGGGACAGAAAAAGGAATCTCCTTAAGAATATGATAAAGAGCAGAAAGCTCAAGTGCAGTGACATCATCTTTTAAAGTGGATTTAGGAAGTAAGGTGGAATAGATGATGCGATGTAATTCGTAGTTAAACAAGTTCAAGTTATTAGCCTTGAACTTTCCAAGAAGAACGTGTGCAGACGCACAAAGTTCATTCTTGAAACTCACGAGTGTCGTGCCATCGGGGAAATCAAAATCAGTGATGTCATCTAGATGGGCACCTTCGTTTGGAATAGCAAGGATTTCCGCTAACGTGTCATCAGTGAATTCGATATCAATTCCTCCGACACGTGTCCTCGCTGTAAAAGTGTCTAACATGAAATTACAGTAGAATAATCTAATAGCATTAGTGGCAATAGAGAATTGTAAGGTGACAAAGTATTGTAACCCTAATGCCTCAAAATAAGGACGGTGATCCGGAAAGATAGTCTACTTGATCGGTGATCCGGTGCAAATAGTACGCATGTTAAAATCAGCGTACCACAATAACGCTTGATCGAAAGTTTTAAAATAAAACGCATCCGACGCACCATCGTCCGATTGGACCAGAAAAAAGAGGCAATCTGTATGTGGATCTGAAGACGATGCCTCCTCACTGGCATTGGTCTTCTTCCTCTTGAAGGGATTGAACTTAGGCATTCTTTTCTAAAAATTTCTATAAACCCTAAGTATTGAAAAGTGGTGGAAGAAGGGATTATACCTTTCAAGAATCGGATATGTTGTAGAGGATGACGATCTCCGCACGAATCCAAAGTTTTGGAGGGAAACACCACACGAATTGGAAGAACAAAGAGGGAGTAGAACTAGGGTTTCGGAGGGGCGGAGCTGCTGTTGAGAGGATTTTTGGAAGTATGAAGAAGAAGGAGGCCTCGGGTTGCTGCTGTTATATATAAACACCCAACCGAACTCTGGCCGAATTCGGACCGAACTCGGGCCGAATTCGCCTAGGGTTGCATGGCTATATATATATATATATAAAAAAAAATCAAATAAGACCACATTCTTTTTCATTAATTCGTTTCAAATGCTTAATTCAAAGTTTAGTAATTTTAAATCTCAAAATAATATAATTAATATTATTTTATAAATTAATATTCTTTACTCAGCATCTGTCTCAGATTAGCTGTAGGAGTACTGTCCCAGCTAACGGAGGTTCACCGGAGAACTCTTAAGTACCGCTTCGCTTCGACCGTAGTCGTGGTGACAGACAGACTCTTTTTAGGCTTGTCTCGAAAACAGTTTATGAGTATCGAATAAATAATTAATAAAACAAAATTAATTAATATTATTGATATCTAAAATTCCTAATTATCGACGTAAATAGTTGAAACGATCTTCCGCTAATGGTTTTGTGAATATGTCAGCTAATTGATTCTGTGTGTCTATGTATACAAGGTCTATATCTCCATTTTGTTGATGATCTCTAAGAAAATGATGTCGAATCTCGATATGTTTAGTACGAGAATGACATACAGGATTCTTAGTCAAATTAATAGAACTAGTGTTATCACAAAAAATGGGTATATATGTAAAATGCAATCCATAGTCTTCTAAGGTTTTTTTCATCCACAAAATTTGTGCACAACAACGTCCTGCGGTGATATACTCAGCCTCTGTTGTTGACAATGCAATAGAATTTTGCTTTTTACTAAACCAAGAGACTAGAGCTTTTCCTAGGAAATGACATGTGCCGCTGGTGCTTTTTCTATCTACTTTGCATCCGGCAAAATCAGCATCGGAATAACCGGTTAGGTCAAACGACGTGGTTTTGGGATACCATAAGCCGACAAAAGAAGTGCCTTTAAGGTATCGAAAGATATGCTTAACTGCGCACAGATGTGATTCCTTAGGATTGGCTTGAAAACGAGCACATAAGCAAACACTAAACATAATGTCTGGTCGACTGGCAGTTAAATAAAGTAATCTACCGATCATACCTCGATACTTATGTATGTCGACAGATTTGCCTTGTTCATCAATATCAAGCTTGGTTGAAGTCGCCATTGGAGTGCTAAGTGGCTTTGCTGCTTCCATGTCAAACTTCTTTAGTAGATCTTTTGTGTACTTAGCTTGATTTATGAACGTCCCATTGTTGGTTTGTTTGATTTGCAGTCCGAAAAAGAACTTCAACTCTCCCATCATGCTCATTTCAAACTCATTCTGCATACACTTTGAGAATTCTTGACACAGAGATTCATCAGTAGATCCAAAGATAATATCATCTACATAGACTTGAATCAAAAGAATATTATTATTCAAAGACTTTATAAACAAAGTAGTATCAACCTTTCCCTTTGAAAAACCGTTATCAAGTAGAAAAGAGCTTAGACGATCATACCAAGCTCGAGGGGCTTGTTTCAAATCGTATAAAGCTTTCTTCAACTTGAAAACATATTCAGGAAATTTGAAATCAGTAAAACCGGGTGGTTGAGCTACATAAACCTCTTTTTTTATAAAACTATTTAAAAATGCACTTTTGACGTCCATTTGAAATAATTTGAAATTATGAAAACATACAAATGCACATAACATGCGAATGGATTCTAATCTCGCAACTGGGACATAAGTCTCATCGTAGTCGATACCTTCTTCTTGATTGTATCCTTGAGCTACGAGTCGAGCCTTATTACGAGTCACTAAACCATTCTCGTTCAGTTTATTTCGGAATACCCATCGGATGCCAATGACCTGATGATCAATAGGCTTGGGAACAAGTTTCCAAACTTAATTCCGTTCGAATTGGTTTAATTCCTCTTGTATAGCATCTATCCAAAAATTATCACTACATACTTCATCAATATTTTTGGGTTCAAACTGAGATACAAAAGCAACACAAGAAGCTATATCTTTATTAGAGGAGCGAGTACTTACACCTTTGGTAATCTCACCAATTACCAAATCCTTTGGATGATCAGCCGTGAACTTCAATCTTTTTGGCAGACTCCGAAGGTAGCTGGTTCCTGGATCTTCTCTAGGAGGATCAGCTGGTGCTTTGCTGGGTACATTGATATCTTCGTCATTGTCATCGATTGTCGTTTAATTGAGTTCATCAAAGGTGACATTGATCGACTCTTCGATGATCATAGTTCTTTTGTTGAAGACTCTGTATCCTTTACTTTTGCCCGCATAACCTAAAAATATACCTTCATCGGCCTTTTCGTCAAACTTTCCCAAATTATCTTTAGTATTAAGAATAAAACATTTACAACCAAATATTCTAAGATATCAAACTGATGGAATTCTATCAAACCATAGCTCAAATGGAGTCTTCTTCGATTTGGGTCGAATTAGAACTCTATTGAGAACAACATAAGCTGTATTGACAGCTTCAGCCCAGAAATACTTGGGTAGACTAAACTGGTTTAACATTACTCTGGTCATTTCGGATAGAGTTCTGTTCTTACGTTCCACAACTCTATTTTGTTATGGAGTCCTAGGGCAGGAGAATTCGTGTATAAAACCGTGTGTGTCATAAAATTGCTCAAACTCTGCATTCTCGAATTCGCCTTCATGATCGCTTCTAATACGAGTGATCATGCAACCTTTTTCATTCTGTACTTTCTTGCAAAAGGTGACAAATTCTGATAATGCATTATTTTTGCGTGTCAGAAAATATACCCACGTGTATCTAGAATAATCATCTACAATTACAAAAGCATATAGCTTACCTCCGAGGCTAGCAACTCTGCTAGGACCAAATAAGTCCATATGTAGTAATTGTAGAGGTCTAGTAGTACATACAGCGTTTACTGACTTAAAAGAGGATCGAGTAGCTTTGTTCTTTTCACATTGACTGCATACCGTATCCTTCTTGAATGTAATGTCCGGTAAACCGCATACTAGCTTCTTTGTGGATAATCTGGAAATAGTATCCATATTTGTATGACCGAGTCTCATATGCCACAGATGACTCTCATCGCTTTTAGCTATTAAACATCTACCTGAAATGTTAGTATCTTCCAACAAATAGAAAACATATATATTGTCTTCTCTAATACCTTCAAATATAGTATTACCAGTTGAACTATCAATAATAGTACATTTGTCTTTTACGAAGTTAATACCATAACCGTGATCAGCTAAATGGCTTATGCGGAGCAGATTATGTTTTAACTCAGTAACAAGACAAACATCTTTAATTACTGGATAAGGAGCTTTACCAATATCACCAATACCGATTATATACCCTTTTAGATTATTGCCGAAGGAGACATATCCTTCTTTATTCCTCTTCGACAGTGTTGCGAATAATGAAGCGTCACCGATCATGTGCCGTGAGCAACCGCTGTCGAGGATCCATTTGCTTCTAGCATGTGAAGGGTGTCCCACCTACAAAACAATTTGCAGATGAAACTATTAGTACCCATTTCTTGTAGGGTCCTGACTGGTTAGCTTTCGATATCCATGCATAAATATTTAAATCTACTAGCTTTCTGATTCTACATGCAGAAGATATATGACCAATGAGGTCACAATAATGACATTTAGCATGTTGAGTGTTGAAAGCTGAGTGGTGTGCATTGTTGGTAGGTTTAGGTTTTCTAGTATAGAAGAAAGCATACCTATTATCCTGTTTGGGCATAACCTTTTTAGGCAAAGGTTTGATAGGGTTAGGTCTGACAGTGTTAGGTTTGGAAATATTCTTATTTTTCGGTAAGTGACACGTGTTAGGGTAGGAAGCAGCAGTCTCAGGCTGTTTTCCTAACCTAATTTCTAATCTTTTGGAAGTGTCATATAACTTAGTATAGTCAGAGGTGAGTGCTTCCATTCTGACTTGTGCACTTTGAAGACTTTTCTTCTCTTTAGAAAGTTTTTCTTTCAGTTGGTCAATAACCTTGTCTTTTTCTTCGGATGTCTTGGTAGTCTCGTGTAATAAGAGCTTAATAGAAGAAAGCTCACCAGATTTACTAACATTATCTTTAACCTCAGCTAGTAGGTCGGTAAGTCTTCCTATTTCACCTTTGTACTCTTTGAGTACCTTCTTAGAGGTCTGATATTTGCTACGCGATTTCCTGTAATCACTTATCAGTTCACTGAAGGCTTCTCCTAATTGCTCAAATGTGAAGTCATCATATGTATCAACTATTGGTTCAGATAGTACCTGATCGGATGCCATAAAGCATACATTTGCAGCGTCTTCTGATTGTTCATCTTCTGAGTCACTGGCTTCACTTTCATGCCATATGCTAGTGTTGGCATACCTCCGAGATGTTGATCTCTTTAGGTTCCCTTTCTCGTATCTGTTGCTCTTCTTGCTTGTGTTTGTCGGACAGTCCTTCTTCATGTGTCCTTTCTTCTTGCAGCCGTAGCAGACAGCGTCATCTTGATACTAGTTGTTGTTGCCATTGTTCTCTTTTGTCTTCTTCTCATATCTCAAGAATCTTTTGAATTTTCTTGCAAGGAGTGCTTGATCTTCAGCATCAGATTCACTGTTGTTTGAATCATCTTCAGTAGATCTTCTGTGCTGAGCTTTGAAAGCAATCGTCTTCTCCTTTGGTGCAGGCTCTTCAAAGTCTTGTAACTCTAGTTCATGAGTGAGTAGCTTACCCATGAGAACTTCAAGTGTCATGGTAGTGAGGCTTCAATGATTGCAGTAGCCTTCGAAATCCAGTTCTTTGTAAGTGCTCGCAGGAGTTTGCAAATATTTTCATGGTTACTGTAATCTTTGCCTAGGGAGGACAAAGGATTTACAATATCCAAGAATCTTTCGAACATCTGAGTAACTATTTCGTTGGGCTTCATCTTGAACGCCTCATACTCTTGAGTAAGTCTGCTGACCTTTGATTCTTTGACTTGAGTTGTGCCCTCATGTGTGACTTCAAGAAGTTTCCATACTTCATTTGCAGTTGTGCAGATAGACACCCTGTTAAATTCAGTTCTGTCTAAAGCACAAAATAAAGCGTTAATAGCACGTGCGTCAAGACTGGCCTTTTTATTTTCTTCCTCTGTATATTTGGCATGGGGTTTTTCAGTTAAAACTCCATCAACATTTATACGAGGTGGCTTTTTATAGCCATCAATAACAATAGACCATAAATTAAAATTAAGAGATTTCAGAAAGAAACTCATACGTGTTTTCCAATAGGTGTAGTTTGTGCCGTCAAACAGTGGAGGTCTGTTTGTGGCTTAGTCTTCACTTGTGAATTTTACAGTTGCCATGTGTAAAGCTGTGATCTATATAAAATTGAATATAACTGTTGTTTTACCTTGCTTTACCTGTATAACCCGCTCTGATACCAATTGTAGGAACGAAATCGTAAAGCAGAATACTCTAGAGGGGTGTGAATAGAGTAGGCAGCAGAATATTGCTAATAAAAAGCTTGTCAGCAGTTAGATCACAGATATAATAATAATCACAAAAAGTAAATGACAGAATTTAAAAGTGATCAGAAGGCAAATGCAAACATCGAGATTTAGACTGATTTTCCTCTGGTGAGGACTAGTCCAGTCGGAAGAACTCTAGCTTCCAGTTGAATCCACTATTGGAAAATCCCGTAAGTTTTTATACGAAGTCCTTGCAACTTCTACAGATGCGAGCTTTGATACGAAGAACTCGTCCAACTTCAATTGTGAAGAGTTGAATCTTCTATCAAGCCTCTGATTACAATCACTCTGAAACTTCTAGACCGTACCGCACTGGCAAATCGACTAGAGGATTGTAAGTGGCTTGGGATTTGAAAATGAAAGCTTTTAAGAAATCTTTGGAAGACTGAAAGCTTAAGAATGAGAGAAGATTGAAAGTGAATTGGTGTGTTGAAATGATCGAAATGCTTCTCTATTTATAGCTTTTCCAAAGACAGAACTCTGACAGAATTCGGGCAGAATTCGGACAGAACTCTTTGTAACAACCCGTAACTGAAGGATGACCAAGTTCAAAAACCCAACGTTCACTAACAATCCACATGGACGAACTCTGGCCGAACTCGGACCGAGTTCTCCTGAGGTTCTGCCAGTTCATTATTTGGAGAAAAAATAAAGTTTGGCTTTTTGAATAATCCTTCAAGGGCCTTTTGTAAAAAGAATATTTTTGTAAAAACATGGGTCACTTGTAAAAGGATAGGATAGTTTTGAAAATATTTTTGGATAGCCTATTTGCCAGTACGAGTCAGTGTACAATGTATTCCTAGACTCAAATAAAATAAAAAATATATTGCTTAGCAGAAAGTACATCCGAAGAGGCAAACGGCTTCAGTCTTGATCATTGTTGATAACCATTATTGAACAGTGTCCAAAATGTCGTAGGTAACATCTGAGTTGACTTGCATTTATATAGAGACAGAGTTTGATCAATTATTGAAATCAGGTTTGACCATGACCAATGGGCCAACAATACTGCCCTAACAGAATGATTTTCTGACAGTGCATTGCACAGAAGCCAAGAAGATTTTTTACACCAAACCCAACACTTGTCGTTTAGCATGCGGATAGGCTAATTTACGCTCAAGAGACCGCTTCCTTTGCGTATGAAAGCTATTTGTGTCTTTACGCTCAAGGCTTTCGTGTGTGTAGAGTTTATTTGAGCTAACTATACGCTCAAGGCTACTTTTTAGCTACTTTACGCAGGAAGTCTATTTTGGGTTATTTTACGCCCAGTCTGCTACTTTACGCAGGAAGTCTATTTTGGGTTATTTTTACGCCCAATCTTTTCTGGCTATGTGAGAATGTGGTCTGCATACGTGGCTTTCATGCCACACTTATCGAGGAACATGTGTACGTGCTCTCCCCATATTGTTGAAGTGGTGGGACACGTGTCACCTTGCGTGGAGACCACAACTCTATATGGGATACGTGTCATCACACGTAAAGGTTGATTTTCAATCGTGGGTGGCAGTTACTTGTGTAGAGACCCAATTTTGTTACTTTTTACGCACAGAGGGTCTAGTCTATAAATAGACATATTTTTAACAAAAGAAAGAGATCAAGAGAGATACAGAGAAGGAGATTCTGAGAAAACTCATACTTTCAGAGTGATATTTCCCAGAAGCATTTCTTCAACTTTTTTCAAGAACAGGGTGAAGCAAAGCAGGAAAGCATTCGATTGTGCCATCAGTGTCGTTGTGTCGATACCTTTCTGGTAACTTAGTTCTTCCGATTGTTCATCTTCCTCAAGCAGTTCTCTTCATCAACATCGTATGGTCCAAGGAACAAAGTGATCATTCTCATATCAGACTTCCATAGCAATACTTTCCAGAAACAACTTATACTTTTGTACTTTTTCTCGTTTTCTTTTAAAAGACAATTTTAGGCATTTTGTTAAGTGAAATACCTACTATGGAGCCAATCTAGACGACACTTATGATTTGGACCCACAGGAGGATCCAACTCTAGCTGAGGATATCATCCCTATTGCCTAGGCTAGATAGCTAGGCTGCTTATCCTATTTTGTTGTCTTTGATTGTATTATGTAGATGTTGAGATGTTAATGTTGTTTAGACACATGGACTTATTTTTTTCTGCTTGTATTTCTTTTTTTAGATTTTATATCTATCTTATCGTACTATTTTCATCTGAGAATTTTGATTGAGTTGTACTTTCTAAGATTGTCCTCCATTCAGATTGCACAGGTACATTTATACTGTTAGATGTTTGTAACCTAGGACAGCGTTCTACTGCCGATACTGCGGCATAGGCTGGACGTACCCACTTCTCGTACCCCTATACTGGGTGCGATCGTGACACATTTTTAGTGGTGGCCCATGCAGGTCGAGATTCGCATTAGTACGAAGTCGTGGTAGTACGACGATTTGTTGTACTGCTGCGCACCTGCGGTAAGAGACAAAGAATAGGTATTAGAATGAGAGGATACTCAATCATAGTTAGAATTCCTTGAAAGATTTCTAGGATGACCCTTGAGAATATCAGTATAAACTATCTCGAAATTCGATTCCAACGGTTCATATTTACCTTCCTTTTTCGTTGATGAATTTGATTCTTGGTATTTATTGTTGATTTAATTTTCTACCAAGATAAATCGTATGGGCTAGGTCGCCTCAGTTATGGAATCTAGAGTCTTCTACAGTCATATTAGCTGGCATGGCAAAGATATAGAGTCTGATTTTGGATGTATTTCGGGTGTGGGAATTTAATATTTTTGCAGCCAAGCTAGCGGCAATGCAAAAATTTTAAATACCATTATTCTAGAGGTATGTACCTTAGTTGCGGACTCTATGGTTTATCGTAGCCTTACTTACTAGTATGACGAGGATTTTGAGTATCATAATTTTGGACAGACGCATATGATTATCAGATTATATCTTGAGAAGGATCTTAAACATATCATCTCTACCTTTCGTTTTAGTCCTTTTTTAAAAAAAAATTTGTTTTTTCCATCCTTAATTAACTTAGCAGTAGGGATAGTTTTAGTTATTTTATTGTAGAACTTCATTTAGTTATAATTCTTTCGTAGTATAATAATTTGATAGCTTGTATTAGAGTTTATCTTAGAAATGATAGTCTAGTTTTGACATTAAAACAGTAACCCTTGTATTTAAATCTCTATTGTTTATGATTACCAGTTTTCACATAGGATGCTAGTCTGCTCAGGAGGTAGTGACCCCTTCGACTGATAAGAAGGATAGTAGGATGTATATATAGATGGTTAAAATAGTATATAGGAAAATTTAAAGATTTGGTGGAGATTTAATATTTAAGAAGGATGATATTGAAGGTGTATGTGAAGGAAATACGAAGGTTGATTCTATAATGGAGAATAAGTTCCTGCATGACATAGTAGTATTAGCTTCGAAAGATTTTGAGGACAGTGATTTGAACAAATTTAAGGATTTCATAAACTTTGATCTAGAGGTTTTGGATCCAAGTTAGGACAAGGTGTAGAAATTTAAATTTTGGGATGATTAAGTTGATAGGGGAGAGTAGGATCAAAAAGAAGGAAGAAGAGTTTTAACAAGAGCATGATTCATGAGGAATGCCTTAGGAATTTAGGCCCCGCCTCTAGGAGGGAGTTCTAGTCACCAGACCTAGTTGGAGGGGAGTTTTGACCTAGACCTTAGCATGTCTTTGATGAATTAATGCACCCTACTATTGCATGTGTGATTTGATACCTTATGACTGCCTAGTGCTGTAGTATGACTAGTATAGCTAGATGAGACCCCAGATTGATATTGTATACATTGATCCCATAGGTTATTCCTTCAAATTGAATGATTTAGATATAGTTTT
>JANAVB010032420.1:2106462-2178962 GCA_029216955.1 Iris pallida
CGCGAAGGCCACCGGATTGATGACCCTTGGGCCATGAGGTATCTGGATCCTGATGATGCTTTTGTCGACCCTCGTCGCTCTGCCAGCGATCCATCGGGTTCTATCGGCCCATCCAGTCCTCCTGCTCTATGATGGCTGTGGTTTACTACTTTTTGATGCTGCTGATGCACTCTAGTTATGTTTCTGCTCTTTAGTTTCATTTCGTGCACTATATAGTTTATGTATGTTTCAACAGACTGCAATTTTTACCTGTTGGATTATCAAACTGCTAGTTTAACTGTTAAGTTTAGTTATGGTTATATTGTGTGTTTGATCATTCACTTTGTCTATTTTTATATCCCTTTACAGGAGAGCTATGCACTATTTTGCTAAATGACAAAGGGGGAGAAAAATAGCATACTATGTGATATTTTATGTGATATTGTATTGAGATATGATATTGTAGATGAATTGTATCGACCTGATGTGCTTGGATAACTCTTATGTACTTGGACAAAAATATTCATTTGCGGGGGAGCCACTTCGTACTTGCAAAAGGTCATCTCTCCTTCAACATGTGTCTAGGTATGGATATTGAGACATACAAATATCATTTTGTCAATTATTAAAATGAAGGAGATTGTTGACCCAAACTGGATCACAGTCAACCTGATTTAGATAATTAATACCTGATATCTGATATGATCTAATACGACACATCAAATTCAAGACAGAACATCACCTATGATCCAATATGACACATTAAGTTCAAGACAGACGTCATCTACAAGTTGTTGCATTGTAATTGTAATTTGTTTTCAGTTTGTAATTTTTGATTTATTGAGTCTAGAAAAATATGCACGTTGAGTCGCACTATGTCATCTCAACCCCTAAACATATTTCTCTAAGCTCCACCATACAAACAAACCAATTTCTGAACAAAACCACCCTCACCCATATAAGGCTTCGGGTATGAGGCAGACCGAACTCAGTACGAAGACCGAACTCGGGCTGAACTCAGCCTCCTTAAAATCAGCAACCTAATTTTTAGGGCCACCTTGCTGCGAGCTGTCCAACGTTCGAATTTTTGAATATTTTGGGACAGAACTCTGGCCGAACTCTGCCTCCCCTGCCTAGTATAAATAGAGCTTGATTCTTCTCATTTTAAATCATCTCTTACTCTCAAGCTTTCAGTCTTCTAAGCCTTATATGCTCTAAGCCTTACTCTTCCAAATCCCCTAGCCACAAAACTTTCTAGACCCAAGGTACTTAGTGCGATTCAACTAGAAGTTATGTACAAGAGTTGAAAAAGAAGTCACTTGGAAAATTCTAAGTTTCGCATCTGCGAAGTTGAAAGTATTCGAGCGCTTCGGATTTAAGGCTCATGTCTGTAAGAAGTTGGCGTGCTCTTCGGAATAAAGGCACGTGTGTACCCTATTTCACAAATAGTGGATTTCAACTCGGAGTAAGAGTTCACGAGCCTAGACTAGTCTTCCACAAGGGATACCAGGATATATCGATGTGTTTGTGTTTGTTCTTCTAAACACTTTTACTTTCCGCATTATTATTCTCTAATTATTTATTCTCTTAGTTGTTGTTTTCTGGACTTAGAATAGAGTTAATTTTAATTGGTCATTATAGACACAAACTCTATTCCCCCCCACTAGAGTTGCCTACATGCTACTTCAGGTCGGTGGTGCGCTGCCGAGGCGGAGGGCGCGCGGAGACGGGAATGTGCGGACGGCTGCTGTGGGTTTTGAAGAGAAAGGAAGGAGAATGGTGCTGGTATGTGTGTGTGTGTTTTTTTTCTTCCTTTACTTAAGGAAGAATGGAGTAGTATAGAGGAATTAGTGCAAGCATGGTGAGAACATAGAGAGTTGGTGAGGGGTCGGGTGGGTTTTGTGTTTTCTTTTCTTTTTTTCTTTTTTTTTAAATGGTTTTTGGGTTTGGGTTCGGGAAGAGTGGCTAGGTTTAGGTCCAAATAAAAAACACAACCCAATAACAATAATTCCAAAATAACTAAAATATAATTAATAAATCGACTAAATATATTACTAATAATAATAACTATTATTAACTAAATTACACTAATCAAATTAAAGCCAAACAATAAATCCTGTAATTTCCAATTTAATTAACCTATTTAGAATCAGAGTTTTACACTAGACCGAATGAATCCTTTGTCGAGCAACTCTTACAAATGAATCTTGAGTTCCTTCAGCTCTGCGGGGGTCATTCTGTACGAGTCTTGAAAATCGGTCGGATGTCGAAAAAGGTATCGATGGTAAATTTGATTTCTCGATCGGGTGGCATACTGAATAACTCGTCCGGGAACACATTGGAGAATTCTGCCATAATGTCAGTTTGACCTGCATTTGCACCATCTTGTCTCGTGTCTCAAATGGACGCCAAGTATCCTTCACAGCCGGAATGCAGCACCCTCCATACAGAAATTATCGAAATCACCATGCATGTCGTCGATGCTTCACCACACGAGTAGCAGAATTCGATCACTCCAGGTATACGGAAGGTGACTTTCTTTACTACATAGTCAATGGTGGCATTACAAGTGATGAGCCAATCCATTTCCAGTATGATGTCGTAGTCCTTAATATCTAGAACTATCGCATCAAGATACACCTGTTTAACTCCGATATAGATGATTCCGTCTTTGCAGGCTAAATGTGCAAGTAGTGATATGTCTGATGGTATGTTAACACTAAGATTAAGGCCTAGCGGTAACATAAGAAATTTGTTTTCAGCGGCAAAATCTGTCGATATAAAGCTTTGTATGGCACCTGAATCAAACAGTATGCAAGCAGGCTAATTATTATAGACCAGTATACCTGTCACGATTGTATCATAGGCGAATGCCTCATCTCGAGCCATGGCATAGACGCGTCTTTGGGCATTTGGGCGATGGTCTTGGCCATTTTGCTGTGCCGGCTAGGGAGCTCTAGGTGTCGATCCCCGATTCTGATGATTGGGTTGCGACGGGGTATCTTGATTTCGCTTTCGGGAAAAACAACCTCCAGCGATGTGCTCCTTTTCCTGCAAAAGTGGCAGTCTATGTTTACGGTATGATATTCGTTGGCATGGTGTCCAGTATAGTTGCATTTGGTACAACGAGGCCTTGGGTTCTGCCCTTGATTGCCACCATTATTTGGACGCTTTGGAGCATTGTTGCCTCCAGCATAGCTAGGGCATTTGATTGGAGTGTTGCACAACGCCGGCAGCGGTTGAAGGATATTAGCGCTCAAGGTGGCGAGCATGATTCAGACACTCACCTATGGTCTTATATTCCGGCACCGACACGTGGGCATAGATAGAGGGCCACAGACCCACTTCAAATCTCCGAACGCGAATCTCCTTTGTATGCAGTAACGCACCAACAAATTTGGACAATTTATCGAACTCTACCGTATACTGTTGCACTGTCATATTCCCTTGCGTCAACTGCATGAATTCATTCTCCTTCTACTAACGAACAGCTGAGGGAAGATACTCGACTTCGAAGGCTTTGTGGAATGTGGCCCAAGAGATCGGTGTAGAGTTGTTGTCGCATCGGATCACTCGCTTGTGCACGGCCCACCATTCGTGCGCGTTCAACCGTAATTGAAGTTGTGCGCAGGCGACTTGCTTGGATTCTTCAATGACGAGGAGCTCAAAGTGGTCCTCCAGCTTTTCCAACCAGTCAATCGCCATAGAAGGGCGTTCGGTACCGCTAAAGCATGTGCGGCATGCTTTCTTGAATTCTAAAACCTCAAAGTTATAGATTTTTGGTGTTGCAGGTTTGTGCATGGACTCCTCCGAATCGACTTCAATGGGTCGCGTTGTAGGTTCGACGGCAGCATACGTCGTGGCAGAGTTGCTATTGGCCACAACTGTCTGACGATCTGTTGAAGAGTATCAAGCTGCTTCTGTGACACCTTAAATTGTGCCTCGAACCTGGCTTCGAATTGGGCCTATCACGCCTCTGATTATTAATTTTGGTTTTCGGTCTATTTCTGATACGCCTATATTATGTGCAGAATCCTTTCTATAGCGTTGGTAGAAAGTTCGGCCCTCGAACTACTCGAGTTACTTGAAACGCTGGCCTCGTTCTTGGCCGCTGTAGAAGCATGAAAAATTTTCAGCAAATGAAGCCCCATGCACCCAAGTCAGTGTAGCTCCATGCGCCCAAGTCAGTGTAGCTCCATGCGCCCAGTCAGTGAAGCTTCATGCGCCCAATACTAGCTCCGCCGAAAGGAGGGCGCATAGCCTGAGACATGGGTATACGCCCAAGCCTGACCCAGTCAAAGCCATGATCAAAACGTGTACCGAAGCACACGGCCACGTCAGTCTCCACGAGCAGTCGTGCACCAAAGCATGCGGCCACGTCAACACCACGACCAACCCACGATCTCGTAGCCTGTATGCGCCTCCATCATATGCGCCCAAAGAAGGACTATGCGCCCACATAAAAACCAGCGTGTTTCCTCATGTGGGCACATAACACCATTCCAGCTCAAGAACGACTATAAAAGGGGGGCCTCATCCCTCTTCACAAGACAGAACGGAGAGCATTTTCAAGAGCCAAATTGCTGCACTTCTTGCCAGTGAGCCGAATGTTAGCAATTTTCTTAGGTTTTCTTCTGTCACGACCCGCTCCCGAATAATCGGACATGAGTCGGACACGCCCAGCCTTCGTCGTTAGACACGACGAAGTAAGCTGTACCAAGCTAGGGAAAACTAACCAGATAAACATGAAAGTATAGAATCACAGCATCTAAAAACGTATCCCAGAATGATCACCATAATCCACAAATCCAGATATCATAATGTACCAGAATTAACAGGTATGAAAAGTGCTATGAACTCTAAAGTCAATATCTCAAAGTAAAGCTAAGTAATCTAAACCTGAAGCCTCAAGCTAAGCCTCATCCTGCTCAGCTAAATCCTGGGCTCAGGCCCATAGAGTAGAACAATGTCCTGCAAGCATACCTGCAACATATCCTATTCAGGAGCGGAGCAAAGTACAGTTCTAGGTAATGAAATATGAACATGATATGAACAGGGTACAGGAGTACAGGAAATAAAATACAGGAATGAACATGGAAGTACAGGAAAGTAGTACATAGAATAAATACAGGAACTATAGTACATGAATGTAAAGTACAGGAACATGTAAAGTACAGGAATGAAACTATAATCCTGAAGTACCAGACATGACAAGTGCACAATATCGAAATACATCTAGTCCATGTGACCGGCTGGGGTGAGTACAGGAGCATGCACAGGAGTACATGAATATGGTACGACTTAGGACCCGCGTGCATAGTGCGAGGCCTAAGCTAGGTACAGGAATATATAGTAACCGGGATTGGTCACATGGCTAGTGTATTTCCCCACCCGACACTAATAAGTACAAGAACAAGGGTACAGGAATACAGGAGTACATGAATATCGTGCCATCACGTGTCACAAGAAAGGGTACAAGAATGTAAATGTACAAAACCGTAGAAAAATACTTGCCTTGCTCCGGGTGATCAAGGGTAGGAAGATAGAAGTCTCTGAGTCCTCCTGATATATGATTTACAAGTTGGTTAAGTTCTAATCAACTAGTTGACTTAACAAATTTGTCTCATCTATTTACTAATTAGTCCAATATTCAATTTACACACCTTACTCTATTATACCTAGAGTATATTAAAATATCTTGTAAAAATCTAAGAATTTAATGTGACTATTAAATCAGAAACTAGACAAAGCCTTTTTAACATTGTCCTGTAGAAAACATTTAATATAATCCATATCTCAGAATTTATAGCCAAGGTCCAAGAGTACTCTATCATGCCTTGCTGAACTCAACTAACCACAACATATAGCTTACATAGAGTTTAGCTAATACTCTTCAAGCCAAGTCTCCACTTAGAATGGCTACATGTAGTCCCTCACATATAAGATCAGTTGGAATGGGTTTGGCAATGCAAGAAAACCCAACTATATAACTATTTAATAAGCTATTACCAGCCTTACACCATCTTCATAAGATTATGATAGCTAGCTAGTATTGTACTATCCTTTCACTAGCATAGGATTCACTAATTTATCATAGCATCCCAAGCTAACTTAATTCAAGCAAAACTCATTGGAAACTCTTACACAACTGAGCTATTCAATTGGCACATTTCAAGAAAATATTAATACAAACAAGCTGTAACCTAAACATTCAATACAACATCAACTCAACACACTAGCCAGCCCTTTGGTTCTCCATTCTGCAACTGAACTCTACTTTAATAGTTCGGTCGTCAACCCTTCCTATCAGTTGTGACTCAGGAATCTGGGAAGAAACATGTATCCAGATAACTCGACACAGCCAAATGCTCCTAAATTCGACCCAGCGTACAATTTGTAATGCAGTGTACACACCACTCGACCAGTAGACTTCCACACCCGACACCAATCAGAACACAGTTGACACGAACCAAACAACCTGACAACAACACTAGACTCTGATACCACTCGACCAATCCCTTGCCACTTCTTCATTCTCCAACCACGTACATAGGACACGAGCAACAGCAAAAATAGTTGACACATGCTACCCGTATTTGCAGGACATCCCTGTATATTACTCTATTAATTCCCAGATTTAATTGACTCAATCAACAAGGTCCACAGAGATGAGATGGTACCTGGAAATAGATCCCGACCAATTGATGAAAATACGAGAGACAGTCTCCGACACTCATACCCACGTATCAAACACGAACAGCCCCTGTTTGAGTCAAACAATCAAACAGATGTCGTGCATGGAGAAACACGGAATCCTAATATTAATTCTTGAACTGTCGAGGGGTGGAAATAACCAAGGAACAGAAGATCGACAGTCCAATATGAGCATTGCTTGAATTTAAGAAGAACGAATAAACCAATACTCACCGATCTCTGGGATCAACTTCGTCTCTTTGCTTTTAAAACAGAGTCGACGCGTCGGTTCTGTTAAGAAGGACTGCTCCGGCTTCACAACTCGATCCGATCTATGTCGTTCCACTAATTCGTCGATCCCGTGTAGGTGTAAAAACTCTTGATCGATCCGAAAACTCCAATCGATCTGTCCAGTTCGAAACGAATCGATCAGTCTACACAGTTGATCAAGAAGATCGGATCAAAATTCGAATTACTAAGAAAGATCGAAAGAACGAAGAAAATCAAGAGCTCACCGAAATAACGACTGCTCCCGCGCCGTTGACGTTGTCGAGAGGTCGAAGATCATCGAAGATGGAGATGTGGAACCGTCGTTGCTCACCGTCGAGGCTTGTTCGCCTTGGACGAAAGCCCGCTGTCATCGAAGTCGGAGAAGATGTGCTTCGTTGACGCCATCGATGAACTCGCCGTCGCTGGAGCGTCGTGTGCCGCCGAGAGGCCGCGTGAGTGACCGCCATCGCCGATCTGCTATCAGCTGCCGTTGTCGATTAGCATATCAGCCCGCCAACCGCCGTCGAGTCGGAGCCGGAGAGACACCCACCGCCGCCGTGCCGGAGGAACTTAGGGTTGTGTCGAAAAATATTTGGGGAAGAAGAATTGGGATGAGAGCTCCTTAATTAATCGAGCTGCTCCTCTCTCTCTCCAAACTCACACATATATGAAATAAATTTTTCAGAAAACCCCCTCCGCTTAAAAGAATTTCCAAAATAGTCCCTCCGCCCAAAATAATTTATAAACGAGCCCTCCCCTTTTCAAATATTACAAGAATGATAAAAATTCAGTTAAAAACTTTTTTGGGAAAATTTGAGGGGACCACAAGTTGGTTATAACAACTTTTCAAATTTGAAAAATTGCTCCAAATTATTTCCCTCTAAAATATCAACCATCATATTTATTAATTAAAATAATTAAAATTAACCTTAAATTTGAAACCCAATCAATTACTATTTTAAAATCAAAAATTTTATTTTCTCAAAAATCGGGAAGTGGAGTTACATCTTCCACTTTTGTAATCGGAGTGTCAACGGAGTAAAGGAGCAACTGCCGCTCGATCTCCATCGTCCCATTCCCCAGAATTCTTTTTTGTACTCGGGGATCTTCAGCACAGGATCTCTCAGGCGTACTCGATTTGTGGTGTCTTGCGCCAATAAAAAAAAGATAGCATTTTCTTCTTCTTTTTTAAATGTGTCCACAAAAATGGCGACTCTGCTAGGGACTACCTTTTCTCTGACGAGAAGGTGGTGACGCAATCCGATACTGACAAAGTAGGGAGTACTCAGAAGATGCTGATCGTAAAGTTCGATCAGCATGCATTCAAAGAGATGCTCTCGAGGGACGGCTCTACTTCCTCAAAATCAGCGAAGTCAAACAAGTCTCACAAGACTTGGCTTCCGAAGGCTCGCTGCACATCTCCTGCTAGTGTCATAGCGGATATGCAGCCGGAGGACTCTGTCACATGGGTGAATGACTCTGCCACAAAAGTCACCCAAATGGAGAAGGCTCACACCGTTCCAGGCTCTACTAGCCCAGTGACTTCTTTCCTCCACAACCAACAATAGAGTGTTCAACACTCGAGACTTGGCAGAGGAAAACACTACGATGCCAAGAATCGGGGTGTGCGGCACTCTGGCCAAACCCGGCGAGGCTCACGAACGAAGGAGGCAAAACTGGAAGAAAACAACGCTTCTCCACCAAGCATGTGCCCAAAGCCATGTGCCCAAGGGAGTGCTTGGGCTCATAGCCCCAACCAGAATACTTCTGTCTTCAGCAGACTGGGCATTCAGAGTCATGCGCCCAAGGCTATGCGCCCAGGCTCTCTAGATCTATACTATGCGCCCACATCAAGGTGACTCAAACATGCTGTCAAGAAGCATGCGCCCGAGCCCAGTCTCCAAGGCCTATGCACAAACAGCAAAAAGACAGGCCCCAACGCGTATAGCACAGGACTGTCTTCAAGGACATCACAGAACTTGGGTGTGGGGGTTGCCCCTGCACATGAACTAAGTCTGGATGCGCTTACTCTCCTTACAAACCCGCATGCAAAGCTCGGCGATGCATACATCATGGGTTGTAAGGCACAACTCCCTTCCGATGACTTATGCGACATGATAAATCATAAGCGTAAAGCGAGGGAGAACATAACAATTCATAGTGCACTTCCGTGCACCAATGTTGTTATCAACTGTTGTTGCTCCAAAGCAACAAGAGTGCCTCAAAGAAAGTCCGTGTTTCGATGGCTGCACTTCTCTGACGACGAGAAGCCACTATGCGTTTCATCCAACATGGCTTCATGGGGTCCTCCTTACGGAAGCCCCAATCAAAGATGGTGGATACGAATCCAACTTTCTCTCCTAGCTTCGCGTGAAGAAGAAGGAGAAGTCTACCAACTGATGGCCAACAGGCTGTCACATCCGAAGGAGTCTATATGGGCACTCGATCAAAGACAAGATTTCGTATGGACGACGAAGATTCCTAAGCCGGGGGTAGCATTCCCTCAGAATCTGAAGCAGATGACCCCCACACTGGGGGTAGCCTTCCAGAGGACGATGATCCCTCCAAATTAGATGGCGACTATCTACCTTCTCTACCTGAAGATGAAGGACTTATCCACTCAGAGACAGACAGTATCAGCACCAGTTGCACTGCTTCCTCTGTTCATCCTCGCATGCTATCAATATACATGACGGACGGAGAAAGACCTGAAGAGGTCAGTGATCAGACTAATAAACGGCTAGAGGGTCTCGAAACAGCATTCTCCAAGATCACTGATATACTTACCAGCATCATGGCAGTTCAGGCTGCTGGGGCTGTTCCTCCACCTCAACAAAACGTCTCGGTCCACGCTAGCCCAGCTCACAGCAATAACCCTCCTTCACTACAAAAGGAGTATCATTCCATTGTGCCTCCTCCAAATCTTGCAAATGCCGAGGGTGGTCCTTCGCCAACAACGCCTGACAACCGTTCAGCAGCCGTTTTCCAATACTTGCTCAATCAACAGGATGCAATTGATTCCCTGGTCGCTCGCCTCGACACCATCTCACACAAAGATGAGCTAAAGCAGATGGGGATATCTCAACCGTATCCTCCTGAGTGGGAGAACGCTACTTGCCCTCCTAACTACAAGCCGCTGACGCTGAACTCATTCGACGTTTTGACTTCTCCTCATCAGCACATGACGTACTTCAACACGCATACTCTGCACTTGCCCAGAGATAATCCGTTCCTGTCGAAGCTATTTATTAGCACCTTGCAGGGGGTAGCCTTCGAATGGTTCTGCAGTTTGCCTGACGGGTGTATCAATTGATTCAAAGACTTGGAAAGGTTGTTCCTCAACAGGTTTTATGAGAGCGGCATGCATGTTAGTATGTCCACACTCATCGAGACCAAGCAAAGGAGGACTGAGTCTATCATCGCCTTTATAGAACGCATCAGGTGGCTAGCACTGAAGATGCCCTTCGGTATACCAGACTCAGAACTTATGGATACTTGCCGACATAACTTTCTTCCTACAGTAAAGTTTTGTCTAGGTATACATAAGTATGATACATGGCCCGCTTTCATTGGGGCCACTGATGCTGCTGAAAATAACGTTCCTAACTTGGAACTACTGGGGTTGAAGACACCCAAATTCGAAGACAAGGGCAAGCATTCTCAAACTATCCCTGTTCGTGGGGGTAAAGGGAAAGAAGTCCTGAAAGTCGACACATCCAAAGGAGCTTCCAATTCTCAGGGCGCCTCCGATAAGCCTAAGGAGACCTTCTCCTTCGACGAAGACGATGTCATTACCATCTTCCACACATTGACGAAGGGTAATAAGCTGACATTGCCTCCACCACAACGTCCTACAGAGGTGAGCCAACTCAATGATCCCAAGTACTGTCTCTATCATCAGTACGTGCATCACTCCACCAAGGACTGCATCGTCCTGAAAAAGAAGATACAACAGCTTATCGACAGCCAAGTAATCAACCTCGAAGCTGAAGATAAGGTCGTATCTGCTAACATGATCTCTCTTCAGTTTAGCGACTTTTCTCCTATAGAAGTCCCAGACGGCGCGGTCCCGATCCCCAAGGCGATGATAGAAGTCGTCAACCTACTACCAGCTCGCAACTCGACCTTGGTCCCACTCACAACTGAACGTGGTGAGATCATGTGGGTCCACCCAGACCTTGTCCAAGAAGTGACGCAGGGGGTAGCACCTCCCAAAGCAAGAAGGGGCAAGAAATTCAAGACATGCCATATGATATCCTCCCCCATCTACGAGGTTCTATCTGGCGAGACGCGATCGGAGAAGACTTATCTTCGAACGTACGATCCCGCATAAGAAGAAGCAATACCTCCTCAAGCTCCTGCTGCCCCTACAAGCTCAGAAGCCGGCCCGTCCAAGCCTCAAACCACGGATAAATCCAAGCAGAAGGAGACGCAGTTTGACAAATCTCTAAAGGTGCCAGCTCCCGAAGGCATGGATCGGCCCTACAACTTTGACATACTGGCTTAGCTAGCCAATACACCTGCCAGGTTGTCTCTGTTCGATCTATTGCGCCTCTCCAAAGAAACACAGAAGGCCTTAAGTAAGGCATTGCTACATGTCGACTCTTACCTTGCTGAAGTCAAAGCTCCCGCTGAAGATCCTGTCTCCTGTCCCCACTGCCACAGTACTATGGAAGTGGTGCCCAACATCACCTTCTTACAGGAGGACATGCTACTCAAAAATAATCGTCATGATAGACCATGTACTATACAGGGTATATCGGGGCGATCAAGGTGGACCGTGTGCACATCGATCCAGGATCCTCCCTCAGCTTCATTCCTAGAAGTTTGCTTCAAATCCTGGGAATCCCTCTGCACAAGCTATCCGCAACCAACACAACTACCATGGCTTTCAATGCTGGTCCAAGCCATCCGCTGGGCAAGATCCGTCTCAAATGCCAGATCGGTAATCTCCGAACGAAGGTTTCGTGCTATATGATCGATGCTAATGTATCCTACAATGTCTTGTTGGGATGTTCATGGATACACGAGAACATGATTGTCCCTTCCACACTTCACCAGTGCTTCAAATACGTCAACAGCGATGGTGTCGTGAAGACGGAGTTTGCCGATGTCGATCCTTTCAAGGGCATCGAAGCTTACTATGGAGATTCGGTACTTTACCAATCTCAACCCCCCAAGGATGACGGCAATGAAGCTGAGGCAAGTCCATCCTCCAATGATGGTACCCTGATTATCTGAGTCAAAGGACGTACTACTCCAAAAAGTACTCCGAAGCCTCTCATAATCTGGATGAAAATGAAGAACCCCGACAAGGTCAAGCCACTAACCATCACTCTCAGCAAGACACCCCGGGAGGAACCTACTGATGCCCGTCCTCCCAATCCTGAAGAATTATCCTACGTGGTGAACTCGGCCAAGACTGTGGCTCCTCTTCCAGATGATGATCCTCTCAATGAGTATATCAATACTCATAATAATGTACCTTCAGTGGATGATGTTATCCCTGAAGAAGAACTTGCATATTTCCTTAGTAAAGATTTATCTTTGAATTATCCCGATGTCTATCAATCTGTAAACCACTACATGGATATGATATACGCCCTAGAGAACGGCATAGGACTACACCTCTGCATGTCGGTCACAACACATCACCTGCGGGAAAAAGTTTACCCTGAAGATATCCTCTACTTCATCGTTCTAGCCAGAAAGAAAGATAAAGAGCTAATCATCTTTGGTCGTATAATTGGCGAGAGAAAGTTCGTTCCAGACTCTACTCCTCCCAAGCACAACACAGAAGCTGACCATGACTCTGGGAAAATACAACTTTTCCGGTATAGTTGGCAGGCCAAGAATATCATCCAGAATATGGAATATGACATCAAAAGCGACGAAGGACTAAATTACGGCCGAAGACGACGGTTGCCAATACGACACTTCGCTGCCCCCGGCAAACCCGAAAACTACTATCAACGAAGCGGTGTTGGTTTGGGCTATGTCTCTCCTCCAACAACTCCCGAAAGATCAGATGATGAAGCAGATCGTTGTTCTCATTCTTCTGTTTCCTCCCTCTGGGACTCAGACTCCAGTATCGGCAACATGTTCAAAGCAACTCTATTCGTCAACACGGTTTTTGCTGACCAAATTACAGACGATGTCCAATCAATCAAACTCGAACAATCGGCTCAAAAGATGGACACCAGGTGGGAGCTGCACTTCAAACAATGGGAACCACCTACCGAAGACGAAGTCATCCAAGTTAATCTAGGAGATGAAGCATCCTTCAAACCAATCTTCATCAGCAAAAGCCTATCTGGCGATGAACGCCAATCTCTTATACAGCTTATAAGAGAATACATTGACGTCTTCACATGGAGCTATGAAGACATGCCAGGCTTGGACCCTAAAGTCGCCATGCACCGCCTGAATATTTTATCTAAAGCTAAGCCAGTGAAGCAACAGCAACGACGATTTCGACTAGACGTCATGAAAGCCATCGATAATGAAGTCAAGAAGCTCATTGCCAGTGGATTCATTTGCGAAGAACAACACCCAGACTGGGTTGCCAACATCGTTCCAGTCATAAAAAAGAACGATAAAGTTTGAGTCTATATCGACTACCATAATTTGAACTCTGTATGCCCGAAGGACGAGTTCCCTCTACCGATCATCGACGTAATGATCGATAATACTTGCGGCTTCGAGCGGATGTCCTTCATGGATGGGTTCTCAGGCTACAACCAGATCAAGATGTTCTCCGACGACGAGAAGCACACATCTTTTCGAACACCGTTGGGGGTATACTGCTATACGGTGATGCCCTTCGGATTGAAGAATGCAGGGCAACATACCAGCGAGCCATGAACACAATTTTTGTGATTATTTGCGTAAAACTGTGGAGTGCTACGTAGACGATATTGTAGTCAAAAGTCGTCTCAAGGGAAACCACCTCTAAGACTTGAGAACGGTGTTCGAACTAATGCGTGCACAATAACTCAAGATGAATCCAACCAAGTCTTTTCTGGGAGTCTCCAGCGGCAAGTTTCTTGGTTTCGCCATCACTTCAAAGGGTATACATCTGGACCCGAAGAAAGTGAAGGCTATTCTCGACATGCATCCTCCAAGAAACCTCAAAGAGCTATGCGAACTACAAGGAAGGCTAGCCTACATCAGACGATTCATTTCGAACCTCTCTGGAAGGTGTCAACCATTCACTCAGCTCGTGAAGAAAGGCGTATCTTTCGTTTGGACTGAACAATATCAACGCGCATTCGATGACATCAAGGCGTATCTTACAAGCCCTCCAGTATTGGTAGCTCCAATAATGGGGAAGCCCTTCTTACTATATGTCCGCGCTATGGATCATTCCCTTGGCGCCCTCTTAGCACAGAAGAACGAAGGCGGCCATGAATAGGCAATCTACTACCTCAGCCGCACGATAGTGGGTGTCGAGCACAGATACACACCGGTGGAGAAGGAATGCCTTGTACTAGTATTTGCCATCCAGAAGATACGCCACTAGGTGTCTGGGCAGACTATCCATATCATATCTAAAGTCAACCCTTTCAGAATACTCATGACAAAACCGGGCTCTCTCAATTCCCGTTTAGCTACATGGGCAACGCTGTTAACTCCATACGATATGATCTTCATTCCTCAGAAGGCAGTAAAAGGCCAAGCATTAGCTGATTTCCTAGCAACTAAAGAAATCCCCATTTGGCGAATGTTCTTTGACGGTGCATCAAGAACAGGACCCAAAGGGAATATCCTGGCTGGAGTAGGTGTCGTGCTCGTGTCACCTGATTATCTGGTTATACACCGTGCATACTCTCTCGTAGAACCATGTACCAATAATGTGGCCGAATATAATGCTTTATTAATCGGTCTACAACTGGCGAAGCAACTGGGAGTTGACTATCTAGAGGCTTACGACGATTCCAAGCTAATAGTTAGTCAGGTTCGAGGGGATTATGAAGTTTGCCATGAAGATCTCATCCCCTACGACAGAGCAACAATTGAGTTGGCATTTACTTTCGCTGGATTCTTCATCGAACACGTACCTCGACTACAGAATATAGAAGCAGATGCTCTAGCCGGTCTCGCTGCTTCCTGACCGTTCCTACCAATACCCAGCAGTCGACCACAGTGTCTAGTCGAGAACTATTCTGTGGGAAAGATGCCTTGCATATTCATCACAGTTACGCAGTGAAAATAAACGTCGATGCTAAAGACTGGAGATTTCCCTTCATAGACTACGCTGTCTATGGAATCCTCCCTAAGGACCCGAAGGAAGCAGTATCTATCTAAAGGCGATCCCTCGAATTTTATTACGACACAGCTACCAAGATGTTGTGCCGATGCTCTTACGAAGGGCTACTGTTACGATGCTTATCAAACATAGAAGCCAAATATGCACTCCGGAAGGCACACGATGGAGTTTGTGGTGCACATCAACCAGGCCCCAAATTACAAGATCGCCTCAAAAGAATAGGTTATTACTGGCCCACAATGATAGCAGATGCTGTTGAATATGCAAAAAAGTGTAGAGCTTCTCAGTTCTACGCCGATTTGATTTATCAACCTTCAAAGTTTCTACACCCGACGGAAGCATCTTGGCCATTTGAAGCCTGGGGCATGGACGTCATAGGACCAATCAGCCCGCCATCCTCCAAAGGACATCGGTTCATCCTAGCCATAACCGATTACTTCTCCAAATGGGCGAAAGCTATACTGCTCACTGAAGTGAAGATGTCAAACGTGATCAGTTTCATCAAACATCATGTCATCTACCGCTTCGGCCTACCTCGCAGGATCATCCATGATAATGGTCCATAGTTCGTAAGTCATGCGTTCTATCGGTTCTGCGATAAGAATCGAATCCAGAATGTAGCCTCTACTGCCTACAATCCAGCGGCTAACGGGCAAGCAGAAGCCTTTAACAAAACCATCATAAAACTTCTCAAGAAGTTCGTGTATTTAAATAAGCGTGATTGGAACGAGAAGTTCGGTGAATGTCTATGGACTTATCGTACAACGGTCCAGACTCCAACAGACAGTACGCTATTCTCTCTGGTTTATGGGAGCGAAGCAGTTCTTTCCCTAGAAATCCAGATTCCTTCTCTTCGAGTAGCCTTAGCCAGCGAGCTGACTACTGAAGAAAGCTATCGTCAGCGCTAGACGAAAAATGTTTGTTAGCTCAGCAGCACATTGAGCTATACCAAGCACGTCTTTCCAGAGCCTTCAATAAAAAAGTGAAGGAAAGGATCTTCCAAGTCGGTGATCTGGTCCTAGCAGTGAGAAGACCGATGGTCATGACGCA
This sequence comes from Iris pallida, assembly GCA_029216955.1. NCBI lineage: Eukaryota > Viridiplantae > Streptophyta > Magnoliopsida > Asparagales > Iridaceae > Iris > Iris pallida. The sequence continues at coordinate 2,122,724 of JANAVB010032420.1, forward strand.
CAAAAAAAAAGAGAAATTACAGCCTAAATGGAAAGGTCCTTTCGTCATAGAATCGGTGTATTCCAACGGTGCTTACCGGTTAACCAAGGCCGATAGTGACTTGCTCATGATGCCTATCAATGGCAAGTTCCTGAAGAAATACTATGTGTAACCTCTTTTACATAATGTTCACATATGTTCAGTCATGTAAATATACAGTGCGATGTTTATATGATTCAAAAAAAAACTATCTAACTATTATCCATATTTCAAGAGTCTTGAATACGCCCTGGATAATGGGTCCTCTAAATATTTCCCCAGTGGAATCACTTCCGTTTTTTACTCCTTTTGACGAAAACAACTCACGTCCCTATTACCTCTGAATTGTTTTCTGACAATTATTTCCCCAGTGGAATGATCAAATGTTTTGCCACGTCCACATAACCTCTGAGTAAAGCATTCATCAAAGACAGTCATGTCCACACTACCTCTGAACTATCCACTCCTACCTAATGTTATATATCTTTCCACGTCCATATTACCTCTGGTCAGATATAGAACATCCTCTGCTATTACGTCCATATTACCTCTACTAGCAGCTTCATTCAACTTATTATCTATGTTCGAATCATTCGAATGTAAAACGGATAATAGGTCCACATAAAAATTCTCCAACAGGATACCCTTTACACAAATGTTCTATAATTGGCTCTCTAATACAAGCACCACAGATATCACAAGCAAAGAGTTGAGCGAATATATTATTTTTATTCAAAATCAGTTACATTCACATGACTACATCTCATGAGCAACATCTCTTCGTCCAGGCAAGAAGTAGAGGATTACATCTGATGCCCAAAAGAAGTGAAACATAAAGCTAAAAACAGACAGAAATACTGAGACAGAATACGAATATTTATGAAAACCCACAAATCCTAGTTGTGGCGAGGCATATACCATTCCCTCAACCACTTCGCATATGAGGGATCCATTTGATCAAGGTCCTCGGCTGGAGCAGGAAGGTCAGAACTCCCAGTCCTACTACTCTCAGGCTTGTGCTCCTCCTTTACAGCAGCTTCAATCTTGGGAGTAATTCCCTCTCCGATGGGCGTCGGCTCTCCTTCTTCCTCAATTTTTGGCACCACCTCCTCCTTGACAAACGGTGACTCTTGTTTTACGAAATGAGGTAGCATCTCCTCCTTCTCCACAGTCTCAGCCTTCGGCATGGATGCTGCAAGAGCCAAAGACAGAAGAGAAAGTCAGGTTCAGGAAACTGCAAAAAAAAAAACTAAGTCCTGAAGACTCCTATGCGCCCAAAAGGCTATACGCCCAAAGGGTATGCACCCAAAACAAGACATGCAGGAGCATAACATACGGACAATACGTGGGCGCATAACATGCCACAGCTTAAAAGAGGCACATACAATGGCAACACACGGGCGCATAGCACACCACAGTGTTGGCGCATGACTTCTGTAGGCGCATAGTAATGCTCACAGAAGTATGTTGCCTTAGGCGCAAGCGCCCGGGCAGAAGAAAAGTCCGAGCGTCGCAAATTAATGCTCAAGACTTTGTTTTTAAAGCATGCCCTCACCCAGAATCGGGTCCTGGATTGCCGAGGACGCTGCCGCAGGAGGAGAGTCACTCGGCGTAGCCCCCTTGCCCTTCGCGGATCTCTTGGCGACCTTGGAAGACATGGTTCTCAAAGAAAGAAGACGAAGAGTTTTCTAAAAAATTCAAAGAGAAAGGAATAATGAACTTTCTCTCTCCTCCAAGGGTCTATTTATAGGCACGGGCCACTTCCTATGCGCCCACCTGTTATATGCACCCATTGTGTTGTATGCGCCTACTACAGCCTATGTACCCACGTGAAGGATCAGCTCTCTGCATACTATGCGACTGTCCCTTGCTGACATGGACGACGTCTGAAGGATGGACTGCTTCAAATTTCGTTCCGATGAATCTATCAGTTCGAATTTTTGAGAAAAAATCTCAACAGTCGTATCTCCCTGACAGGCTGGCCAAATACTATGCGTCCAAGGAGAGAGCCGTGCTATGCGCCCATTGCCTCGCAAGAAAACGATCCATGCCTCTTTCAAAGTATTTCGAACTTGTTCAAGTATCAAAAACTTTGAAGGGGGTCTTGTAGAAGCATGAAAAAATTTCAACAAATGAAGCCCCATACGCCCAAGTCAGTGTAGCTCCATGCGCCCAAGTCAGTGTAGCTCCATGTGTCCAAGTCAGTGTAGCTCCATGCGCCCAAGTCAGTATAGCTCCATGCGTCCAGTCAATGTAGCTCCATGCATCCAAGTCAAGTGTAGCTCCTTGCGCCCAGTCAGTGAAGCTTCATGCACCCAAGACTAGCTTCCCCGAAAAGAGGGTGCATAGCCAGAGACATGGCTATGTGCCCAAGCCTGACCCAGTCAAAGCCATGATCAAAACGTACACCAAAGCACACGGCCACGTCAGTCTCCACGAGCAATCGTGCACCGAAGCATGCGGCCACGTCAACACCACGACCAACCGACGATCTCGTAGCCTGTATACGCCTACATCATATGCGCCCAAAGCAGGACTATGCGCCCACATAAAAACTAACGTGTTTCCTTATGTGGGCGCATAACACCATTCCAGCTCAAGAACGACTATAAAAGGGGGGCCTCATCCCTCTTCACAAGACAGAACGGAGAGCATTTTTAAGAACCAAATTGCTGCACTTCTTGCCAGTGAGCCGAGAGTTAGCAATTTTTTTAGGTTTTCTCCTATTTTTGTAATCGGGGTGTCAACGGAGTAAAGAAACAACTGCCGCTCGATTTCCATCGTCCTATTCCCCAGAATTCTTTTTTGTACTTGGGGATCCTCAGCGCAGGATCTCTCAGGCGTACTCGATTTGTGGTGCCTTGTGCCAATAAAAGAAAAGACAACATTTTCTTCTTCTTTTTGTGTGTGTCCACAGCCGCGACTTCTCCAACTTCTGAAAAATAGAAGGCAACTCATATTAGTCTCAAAAAATATTACGGGCCCATTGTATAGAACAACTCATCTCATCGGTACGAGGTCAAGGGTTCGAAACTCAGGACAGAAGGCCAAGGATGTAAAGTCATACTCTGATACCATTATGTCAAATCTCGATTCTGAAGAATCGATAGTCGTCCCCCGGACGTGATGTCGTGCGAACCTAAGTTGCGCTCGCACAAGACATAGTCATAAGGCTATCTGAAACACAACATCTAATAGAGTACACAGAAAAATTGAACATACATTTGAAACAAAAGGAACTTTTATTTTCATTGATAATAAACATCATTTACAAGACTATTACAATGATTATCGTGCAGGCTTACATTACAAAATGAATACTAATGAGATAGTCTTTTCCTACATTACATACAACAAAAATACTGTAAAACACCTGCTATAGTAGGGAGTCGAACCATCTTCTTTTGGACTAATTTGTAGAGCCTTCCAAAGGATTTAAAACGAGCCTTCGGCACATGGACGAGGCTTCCGAACACATTGGAGTCGCCTTCAGCTAAGAGGTACTTCCTTCTTGGTTCGGAGTACCTGTTGAGAGCAAGGATCAGTACATTAACGTATACTGGTGCATGACTAATTAAATTTTTTGCTCTCATTTGGTTCAAGAAATTATGTGAAGCGTGCTATATACTTTCAATGTCTAGCCATCCTAGTAATTTTCATGCAAGCATTTGAAAGGCATAAAGACATAAGTTACGCTAGAACTTACCCACGGCAGAGTGTGTCGTGCAATGTGAAGCTTACCATATTCTTCCCTGTCAATTATTATCATTTACTAGCATAGTGTGTGTGATCTGTATATGTAAAGGTCATTGGCATCACAAGCCATCTTGGACTATAGCTGGGTTTAGACGAGCGCGAGTAGCGGTCTCCGCTGAAAGTTCGTCGAATAACCATTTTTTTTTTGCTTTTATCTAGCATAGCTATCTTTTGCTTCCTCTTAGGCCAAATCGATCCCGTGTCCGAGGGTATCGTTCGAGGAAGATGTTCCTTGTGCACAAGTTATCCATAACCATGCCACTTTAGACTAGATATTTAAGCATGCTCTTTAGTTCGTGAGCAACATAACCATTTTCATCGTTGTTTTGTCGTATTGTGGAGACAGTTATTCAATGACTCAAACTTTGCTTATTGCAGTTCTATGACAGGCATAACATATTAAACATATAGCAGTTTATGATATGGCAGTTATATAGCAGATGTACATAAGAAAACATGTAGTAGTTTCATGTCGTAACAGTTACATAGCAAGCGTACGTGAGAAATCGTTCAACAGTTCATTGAAATTAAGCATTCGTGTCCTTTGCATATTCGACTAGCATTCTATCGATTGATTGGAGAGAAAGAGGCCAATGGGAGAAGGGTCCAGCCACTCACCTTGATTGTTTGAGGTGATAGAGAAGAAGGTCTTGTTGCGCTAGACGGCGCCTACGCGATCACCTGAAATCGCACAAGCAACGCATCAGCACTTTACCCTTCTATTCCGAGTTTGATATGAAATGTGAAGTTCGAAGAACGCTGTCACGACCCGATCCCAAATTGTTGGGTCGAATCGGATCATGTCCAGCCTGCACCGTTATGAGATGGCGGCAGTAAGCTGTTTCTAGTTGCAGGTAATATCAACAACATCTATACATTTATCACAACTCGAATATATGAAAATTTTAAAACTTTTAATATTCAACAAAGAGAAGTACAACTGGAAATGAAAGTACTGAAATAAAGTACTGAATTCAAAATCTACAAACTTCAATACAATAAAACTAGATAACGAGGAAAACAACTAGCTAAACGGTCGGCTCATCGGCCTCAGGTTCTGCATTCTCCAAGAGGGACTCTGGCAACACCACAGGATATAATATCGGGTCATAGTAGCTATTGAACAATAGCTCAGCATCATCAACATCACCTATTGGGGGGGATCCAGTCAGGAAAGGAACAAGTACGAGTACATAATCCGACATTCTAAATAATAATAGAAAGATGCAATTTTAAATAGTTGAAATACTTTGAACAATATTTTTCAGCAATTTTTAGCAATTCAGTATTTGAAACAATGTGATTTGAATAGGTAACGTCTATGACCGGCTTGGGTTGTACAATTTCATCCTAGCGATGCGATACGGCTTATCCCCGTGTGTAAGAGGGATAAGCTCGCACAATAATGCAATATGAGGGTATTGGTCATAAACGCTACACTACTCCCCCAATATCCCCACAATCAATAATCGAACTCGAGAAGAGAGTTCCGTGTAGCAATGTGGGTTAAGCATGCAATCATGACAATTACTAAATAAAATGCAACAAAACATAACCGTAACTTGCCTTTGTTTAATGATTGGAATATGATGTCGGTACCGGGGATGAAGTCAAATACGTCCTCGAAACCCTACAGTTGATAACCCTGACTTAGAAACATAGATGAGCCAAATCTATGTGTGCTAGTTGCAATTTCTAGAAGCAGGTCCTAGTCTAGTTTTTAAATTGTTAATTAAGCTATCAACCTACTCTACTGTCGCAGGATACAAATATTAATTAACGAAAAAGGAACCAATTTATTGATTTATCGGGTAAAGATCATATTTTCTAATTCATTTAATAAAACTACATGAAATTAGGTTTTTCTTATAATGAGAAAAATGTGAATTTGTTTAAATAATACAAACTTGAATTTTATCCTTTTTATTTAGAAGTGAGAAAACTCTTATAATTTTTTATATATAAAAATAATACCCATTTTAAGTACGCATCTAATTACGCAAAGCAGCAACCAAAAAGAACAAAAAATCCTAAACTACACAAATACAGGGCCACAGAAAAACAAAGAAAAAATTGGGCTTATGCCCTTACAACAAATTAATTAATTTAATTTAAATGCTGAGGCGAGCTCTGAGTGCCGTGAAGTGGTCCAAACAGAAGGCCGAGGCCCTGCACCCAAGATACTAAAACCAGTAACAAGTTCTAAAATAAAACATAATATAATTTAAATATAGATTATAGAAAATGGGCGTCTCAGACTTGGTCATACAATCTCACGTTGCTGGCTTACGCCTCAACGAACAGAAAATCCTGTAGCATTTGCATTTTGCCGAGGCTCATCCGACCGATACGGTCGTCGCCTAACAGGGGATACAAAAACTCACAAAATCCACAAAACCAAACCAACAAAAACCAATTTTGGAAATCATTTGCAAAGACCGGGTATGAAAACAGGTTTTAATTTAATGAACTTAATTAATAATAATAATTTGAAAGATTTTACTGAAAATTTGTGCAGCACCTCCTCTGTAACTAGGACAACCTAGCCACGAGGCGGTACAAAACCCACAACTCAAAATCAACGTCCCAAACCAGGGAGACAACGCAATGTCTCAACATACAGAGATGAATATAAGCTACAAAAATATAATCAACTCAAAGTAAAATAGCCTACAGCAACTAATCAAGGACCAACATATCAATAAAATCCAACTAAAGAATTACTAATGAAATAATTCACAGAACCTATAAATGGATACACCTAAAAGCCAACCTGAGAAACACACAGAACACAACGGAAAACCAACCAAGGATACACCTAGGAAAACAATCCACAGAGCACAAATCCGAGTAGAACTCGGATGTCGCATCCCCTAACGCAATTAAACTAAAGCCGATCCACGGAACGGGGTCGGGACCGCGTCATCATCGACTAAGCTACGGGAGGGACACAGGGACACAGAATTATACCTCAGTTGCTCGGCTAGAGCTCTCAGATGCAAGAAATAGAAAAAGAATCCGCACGGACAGCGGGATCGGCTCGGGACAGCGCTGGAAAGCGCGGATCGGGGCCCGAGGGTCGGGTGGACGCGGATGGGCGACGCCGGAGGGGCGGCTTGCTGCGGACAGGGGAGACGGTCCGGCACGGGGGTGCGGGTCAGATGGCGCGAAGAGTCGCACGGGGAGGCGCTAGCCGGGACAGAACTCGACGGAGCCGAGTGGTCGGGGCGGAGGTTCAGGGACGAGCGGGGCTCGGGCGGAGGCGGGCCGCCGGGAGGTCGCGGATGGGCGGAGGCCGCTAGGGGGTCAGCCGGGCACGGGAGGCGGCCGGCGTTGATCGCGGAGGCCTGGTACGGGGTTGAGGCTCGGATCGGGCTAGGGATTTAGGAATTTGGGGAAGAAGTGAGCTGGAAAAGGAAGGAGAAAGAAGATTTGGGCTGTGGAGTGCTCTGGAATGGAAGTGAGGGGAGAAGGAGAAGTGGGGGTGGGTTAATAAAGAAGAAAAAGAATAAGTGGAGGGAGAGGAGAGATTAGAGGAGCAAACGGGGGGCGGCCTGGTCGTGGGGAAACCAGGTCGTGGGGGTTAGGGGTTTTTAGTTTTTTTCTTTATTTTTTTTCCTCTTAACTATAAATATAATTATATATATCTAAGGCTAATAATTAATTAAAGGATTTAAGGATGGATTCGGGACAGGAAACGAAGTTGGGTTTAGGCTCGGGGTCGAATCCCTGGGCACGGGATCGGGACAGGCCACAATCGAAAATCCAATAATTAATTTTTTTAAAATAATATTTTCCTGATCCGACTATAATAATAATAATAATAATAATAATAATAATAATAATAATAGTAATAATAATAATAGTACTAAGACTAAGATTATGCTACAGACAAATAAAATTCGACAATTAATAATTCCAAAATTTTCGGGTTTCACAACCTTCCCTCCTTAGGAAATTTCGTCCTCGAAATTAAAGGCAGGGTTAGGGGTTACCTCAAGTTTCAAATAGATACGGATACTGCTCCTGCATCTCATCTTCTCGATCCCAGGTAGACTCGCCTGGGGAGTTGTGCCGCCACATAACTCTGACTATCGGCGTCACAGAGTTCCTGGTTCTCTTCTCTCCTCTGTCTAATATTGCCACTGGCTTCTCTGGTACTGTGAGGCTGGGTCCAATCTCCAGCTCCGAATGATCCAAGATGTGGCTTGGGTCCGGGATGTAGCGTCTCAGCTGCGAAACATGGAAGACGTTATGGACGTCTTCGAGACTTGGGGGTAGAGCCACCCGATAAGCTACTTTTCCAATCCTGTTCAGTACTTCAAAAGGACCGATATACCTGGGGCTTAGCTTTCCTGCTCTGCCGAAATGGATGGTTCCTCTGGTAGGGGAGATCATCACGAACACACCGTCTCCTTCTTCAAACTCCAACGGTCGTCGGCTGCTATCGGCCCAATGCTTCTGTCTGTCCTGGGCAATCCTGAGCTTGTCTCTAATCATTTTTACCTTCTCTGCTGCATCGGTCACCATTTCAGGTCCAAGCAAAACCCTATCTCCTACGTCGTCCCAAGCAAGTGGGGTACGGTAAAGACGTCCATAAAGTGCCTCAAACAGAGTCATACCGATACTAGCTTGGTAGCTGTTGTTGTATGAGAACTCTACCAAGTGCAAATGGTCTTCCCAAGACCCTCCAAATTCCAAGACGCAAGATCTCAGCATGTCTTCTATCGTCTGGATTGTTCTCTCCGATTGTCCGTCAGTTTGGGGATGGTAGGCGGTGCTGAACTTCAGTTGCGTTCCCAAACTGTCGTGCAAGCTCTTCCAAAAGTGAAAGATGAATCTGGTATCCCTGTCAGATACGATGCTTACCGAAACTCCATGAATCTGGTAGATGAATCGCATGTACAGTGCCGCCAACTTCTCGGTGGATAGGCCCACCTTAAAGGGAATAAAATGAGCAGACTTCGTCAGTCGGTCCACGATAACCCAAATGGCATCCTTCTCTCCTTGGGATCGAGGCAGTCCTGACACAAAGTCCATCGTCAAGTGTTCCCATTTCTACTCCGGGATATCTAGCGGCTGCAACAGTCCTGCTGGTCTCTGTCTGCTAGCTTTTACTTGTTGACAAATTAAGCATCTAGCTACATACCTGGATACGTCCTTCTTCATTCCGTACCACCATACTATGGTACGCATATCCCGATACATATTATTAGCTTCTAGATGTATGGAATACTGCGACTGGTGCGCTTCTTGCATCAGCTCGTTCCTCAGTTCGCTAGTTGGTACGCAAAGCCTCGTAGCGTGCTTCAGTTCTCCGTCGCTGGCGATTGAGAATCCTTTAAGTGTTCTTGCCAGCACTTGATCTCTGAGCTTGCAAAGTATCTTGTCTTGGAATTGTGTCTCCTTAACTCTGTCCATTAGACTTGAACGCACTTGCAATTGCATCATTGAGGAATCAGCTCCTATTACAATGGCTTCTCTTCCTAGTTTCTTTATTTCTTCTTCGGGCAGTACAATCTCCAGTCCAAGCTTTTCCATATCTTCCAGCAAGTGTCGTTCCTTGGTCAAGAACATCGCCATCGGGTATCGACTAAGTGCATCTGCAACAATATTAGCCTTACCCGGATGATACTACAGGTTGATGTCGAAATCCTTCATCAGCTCCAGCCATCGTCTCTGTCGTATGTTCAGCTTCTTCTGAGTGAAAATATATTTAAGACTTTTGTGGTCTGTAAATATTTCCACTCTCTCTCCATAGAGGTAGTGCTTCCACAGCTTCAATGCAAATATAACCGCTGCAAGCTCCAAATCATGCGTATGATAGTTCTTCTCATGAGTTCGTAATTACCTAGATGCGTAAGCAATTACTTTCCCGTGTTGTTGAAGAACACAGCCCAATCCTTTACCGGAAGCATCACTGTAAATTGAGAAACTGCCGGTACCTGAGGGTAGCGCAAGTATCGACGCCGTTGTAAGTCTCTTCTTCAGTTCCTCAAATGCTGACTGGCAAGCTTCAGACCAAACAAATTCTTCGTTCTTCTGGGTGAGCTTCGTCATCGGCTCAGCAATCCTGGAGAAATCCTTTACAAATTTTCGATAGTAGCCAGCTAAGCCCAAGAAGCTTCTGATTTCTGCAACTGAACTTGGTGCAGTCCACTTCTCAATAGCAGCTATCTTCATTGGATCCACCGAAATTCCTTCTCCTGTGACAACATGGCCTAGAAAATCTACTTTTTCTAAGAAGAATTTGCATTTATATAGCTTACCATAGAGCTTCTCCTTCCTTAAAGTTTCCAGAACTTTTTTTCGGTGCTCTTCATGCTCTTCTTCGGTCTTCGAGTAGATCAGAATATCATCGATGAAGACAACAACAAACTGATCCAGGTATTCATGGAAGACCTTGTTCATAAGGTTCATGAATACCCCAGGGGCATTCGTCAGTCCAAACGGCATGACTAAAAATTCATATTGTCCATATTTGGTGTTGAACGTCGTTTTTGGAATATCCTCCTTCCTGACCTTGATTTGATGGTAGCCAGACCTGAGATCTATCTTCGAGAATACCTTAGCTCCACTCAGTTGATCAAACAGGTCATCGATCCGGGACAGAGGGTACTTGTTCTTGATGGTGATGTTGTTCAGCGCCCGGTAATCAATACACATCCGCACGGTTCCATCCTTCTTGGGCACGAACAAAACTGGCGCTCCCAGGGTGAAGCTCCATCTCTGATAAACCCCTGGGCCTTCAGTTCGTCAATCTGGTCCTTCATCTCCTTTGCCTCCTTGGGGTTGACTCTGTAGCATCCCCGAGAAATAGGAGAAGAGTCGGGAACTAGGTCGATGGTGAATTCCACACCTCGGTCTGGCGGCAATCCCGGAAGACTATCTGGAAAGACGTCCATGAATTCCGCTATTATAGGGTGAGGAGGCCCGGGTTCTTCGGTGATAGAGGAGTAGGTAACACTCTTCATGTCTTCTGGAGCTCGAGAGATTTCAAACTCCGGTTCTCCTGGTGGGCTGAAGATTACACATCCTCTGTGACAATCTATCAGCGCATGCTGCTCACTTAACCAGTCCATCCCTAGGACTACATCATAGTTGGGTAAGGGCATCACAAGTAAGGGTGCTAAGAATTCGTGGCCTGAGATAGTTATAGGACAGTTATATGTCTCGGTGATGGGTATGGGTCCACCACCGGTCATAACTCTACTTATCAACTTGCTAAATCCTGTAACTAGGTGATGTACAGAAATGAACTTTGATGATATAAAACTGTGTGATGCACCCGAATCAAATAATGCTAGAGCAAGATGTGAAAACACATAAATAGAACCTGTAATGACATCAGCGGTGGGTTCCTGCTCTGGTTCTTGCTCGTCTGCTGCTAGGACAAAAGCTCGCCCGGTCTTCTGCTGATGTTGCCCGAACCGCTGTTGCTGAGTGGGTAGAGGAGCTCTTTGCTGAGTTGCTCCGGTCCAGGTGAATGTTGTGGGGCAATCCCTCACTTGGTGGGTGGTAGACCCACAAACTAGGCAGTGTCCCAGTTTTTTCTGCAGATGTTCGCCTGATGTCCTGGCCTCTTACAGAAGTCGCAGACAGGGATCTGCTTCTGAGGCGCTCTGTCACTGGTTCTTGCCTGATGATGCTGCTGCTGGTGGTGAGAAGGCATGTTGTTGTTGTTGTGGTTGGGCCTCTTCTGGTTACCCTGGAAGTTGCTAGTTCCAGGATACTTCCTTTTTGAACGAGAAGGCTGGCTCTTCTCCATATCCTGAGCTCGTATCAGGATCTTCTCATACATTTTGGCGCCTTCTGCGATCACAGGGATGCGAATATCTTCTCTTAGTCCATACCTGAATCTCTCAGCACGATCCGCGGGGTCAGCAACCAAGTTCTTGGTAAAGCGGCTAAGTCGGCCGAACTCTGTCGTATACTCTCCAACCGTCATGTTTCCTTGCTTCAGATCCTGGAACTGTCTTTCCATCTTCCGCAACTCTGATGTTGGAAAGAATTTTCTGCGGAACAACCTCTTGAAGGTGTCCCAGTCAAGCTGCTTGTCCTGGAGTCGGGGTTCATTCCGATACCAGGTGCTTGCTACATCTCGCAGCTGGAGTCCTACTGCTTCGACATGGAGGTCGTCGGGTAGTCGAGCGACGCTGAGGAGACGCTCCATGCTGTCGAGCCATTCGTCGGTATGGATGATTCCCTCGGTTCCCTTGAAGGGTCGAGGGTCCTGCTTCTTAAAGTTCTCGATAGTATCGACCTTCACATACTAATATGTCTCATATCAAATTGAATGGCCTTAATGATAAATAAACTAACTCTTAGATTTATGTTTACCTTAGCAGGCCTTAGTTTCGATTAAGCTGTTCCTCCTCTCTCGAGGGCAGCCATAGCCACGTTATGGGCATTCTCCATGCCTTCTCTCATGATCGCGGTCTGTTCGCGATGGGCTTCAGCTTGGGCTCTATGGGCCTCCAGTACTCCTCGTAGCAGGCCTACGAGCTCGGTGGGGTCCACCGGTACTGGTGGGACAGCTAGTGCGGGCACTACCGCAGGGGACTGCGGCTCAGTTCGGGGAGGTGCAGGTTCTGCCGTTTGAGCTGTAGCAGCATAAACGGCACGGGGTGCTGGTGCAGCATGGGGACGGTCATTCAGCTGCAAAGGGAGAGGGTCCGGGCGTGCTTGAGGAGGTGGGGTGTGATTGGTAGATGACACCTCATCGTCAGCAGGGCCGGAGCGGGTGGTCTTTCCTTTGGCCATACTCTGGAAGGTTTAGGATGCAATACATAAGCAAGGTACCCTACCAGTCTATAATAAAACAAAAATATATAGTATATTTCAGTCCTATGTTGTGACAAATTAATGTTCTAGTGTTCTAATTGTTTCTAGATATGTTTACCTAAGTTGTTATTTTTGACCTGCATGGGCCACCACTAAAAACATATCACGACCCGATCCCAAATTGTTGGGTCGAATCGGATCATGTCCAGCCGGCACCGTTGTGAGACGACGGCAGTAAGCTGTTTCTAGTTGTAGGTAATAACAACAACATCTATACATTTGTCACAACTCGAATATACGAAAATTTTAAAACTTTTAATATTCAACAAAGAGAAGTACAACTGGAAATAAAAGTACTGAAATAAAGTACTGAATTCAAAATCTACAAACTTCAATACAATAAAACTAGATAACGAGAAAAACAACTAGCTAAAATGTCGGCTCATCGGCCTCAGGTTCTGCATCCTCCAAGGGGGACTCTGGAAACACCACAAAAAATAATACCGGGTCGTAGTAGCTATTGAACAATAGCTCAGCATCATCAACATCACCTATTGGGAGGGGAGGATCCAGTCAAGAAAGGAGCAAGTACGAGTACATAATCCGACATTCTAAATAATAATGGAAAGATGCAATTTTAAACAGTTGAAATACTTTAAACAATATTTTCCAGCAATTTTCAGCAATTCAGGATTTGAAACAATGTGATTTGAATAGGTAACGTCTATGACCGGCTTTGGTTGTACAATAGCATCCTAGCGATGCGATACGGCTTATCTCCGTGTGTAAGAGGGGTAAGCTCGCGCAATAATGCAATATGAGGGTATTGGTCATAAACACTACACTACTCCCCCAATATCTCCACAATCAATAATCGAACTCGAGGAGAGAGTTCCGTGTAGCAATGTGGTTTAAGCATGCAATCATGACAATTACTAAATAAAATGCAAGAAAACATAACCGTAACTTGCCTTTGTTTAATGACTGGAATATGATGTCGGTACCGGGGATGAAGTCAAATACGTCCTCAAAACCCTACAGTTGAGAACCCTGACTTAGAAACATAGATGAGCCAAATCTAGGTGTGCTAGTTGCAATTTCTAGAAGCATGTCCTAGTCCAGTTTTTAAATTGTTAATTAAGCTATCAACCTACTCTACTGTCGCAGGATACAAATATTAATTAACGAAAAAGGAACCGATTTATTGATTTATCGGGTAAAGATCATATTTTCCAATTCATTTAACAAAACTTTGTACTTTAATATTATATACATGAAATTAGGTTTTTCTTTTAATGAGAAAAATATGAATTTGTTTAAATAATACAAACTTGAATTTTATCCTTTTTATTTAGAAGTGAGAAAACTCTTATAATTTTTTATATATAAAAATAATACCCATTTTAAGTACGCGTCCAATTACGCAAAGCAGCAACCAAAAAGAACAAAAAATCCTAAACTACACAAATACAGGGCCACAGAAAAACAAAGGAAAAACTGGACTTATGCCCTTACAACAAATTAATTAATTTAATTTAAATGCTGAGGCGAGCTCTGAGTGCCGTGAAGCGGTCCAAACAGAAGGCCGAGGCCCTGCACCCAAGATACTAAAACCAGTAACAAGTTCTAAAATAAAACATAATATAATTTAAATATAGATTATAGAAAATGGGTGTCTCAGACTTGGTCATGCAATCTTACGTTGCTGGCTTACGCCTCAACGTACAGAAAATCCTGCAGCGTTTGCGTTTCGCCGAGACTCATCCGACCGATACGGTCGTCGCCTAACAGGGGATACAAAAACTCACAAAATCCATAAAACCAAACCAACAAAAACCAATTTTGAAAATCATTTGCAAAGACCGGGTATAAAAACAGGTTTTAATTTAATGAACTTAATTAATAATAATAATTTGAAAGATTTTACTAAAAATTTGTGCAGCACCTCCTCTGTAACTAGGACAACCTAGCCACGAGGCGGTACAAAACCCACAACTCAAATTCAACGTCCCAAACCAGGGAGACAACGCAATGTCTCAACATACAGAGATGAATATAAGATACAAAAATATAATCAACTCAAAGTAAAATAGCCTACAGCAACTAATCAAGGACCAACATATCAATAAAATCCAACTAAAGAATTACTAATGAAATAATTCACAGAACCTATAAATGGATACACCTAAAAGCCAACCTGAGAAACACACAGAACACAACGGAAAACCAACCAAGGATACACCTAGGAAAACAATCCACAGAGCACAAATCCGAGTAGAACTCGGATGTCGCATCCCCTAACGCAATTAAACTAAAGTCGATCCCCGGAACGGGGTCGGGACCGCGTCATCATCGACTAAGCTACGGGAGGGACACAGGGATACGGAATTATCCCTCAGTTGCTCGGCTAGAGCTCTCAGATGCAAGAAATAGAAAAAGAATCCGCACGGACAGCGGGATCGGCTCGGGACAGCGCTGGAAAGCGCGGATCGAGGCCCGAGGGTCGGGCGGACGCGGATGGGCGACGCCGGAGGGGCGGCTTGCTGCAGACGGGGGAGACGGTCCGGCACGGGGCTGCGGGTCATATGGCGCGGAGAGTCGTGCGGGGAGGCGCTAGCCGGGACAGAACTCGGCGGAGCCGAGTGGTCGGGGCGGAGGTTCAGGGACGAGCGGGGCTCGGGCGGAGGCCGCTAGGGGGTCAGCCGGGCACGGGAGGCGGCCGGCGTTGCTCGCGGAGGCCGGGTGCGGGGTTGAGGCTCGGATCGGGCTAGGGATTTGGGAATTTGGGGAAGAAGTGAGCTGGAAAAGGAAGGAGAAAGGAGATTTGGGCTGTGGAGTGCTCTGGAATGGAAGTGAGGGGAGAAGGAGAAGTGGGGGTGGGTTAATAAAGAAGAAAAAGAATAAGTGGAGGGAGAGGAGAGATTAGAG
The DNA here is from genome assembly GCA_029216955.1 of Iris pallida. Taxonomy (NCBI): domain Eukaryota; kingdom Viridiplantae; phylum Streptophyta; class Magnoliopsida; order Asparagales; family Iridaceae; genus Iris; species Iris pallida. The sequence continues at coordinate 2,138,210 of JANAVB010032420.1, forward strand.
GAGCAAACGGGGGGCGGCCTGGTCATGGGGAAACCAGGTCGTGGGGGTTAGGGGTTTTTAGTTTTTTTTTCTTTATTTTTTTTCCTCTTAACTATAAATATAATTATATATATCTAAGGCTAATAATTAATTAAAGGATTTAAGGATGGATTCAGGACAGGAAACGAAGTTGGGTTCAGGCTCGGGGTCGAATCCCTGGGCACGGGATCGGGACAGGCCACAATCAAAAATCCAATAATTAATTTTTTTTAAAATAATGTTTTCCTGATCCGACTATAATAATAATAATAATAATAATAATAATAATAATAATAATAATAATAGTAATAGTAATAATAAAAATAATAATAGTACTAAGACTAAGATTATGCTACAGACAAATAAAATTCGACAATTAATAATTCCAAAAATTTCGGGTTTCACAACCTTCCCTCCTTAGAAAATTTCGTCCTCGAAATTAAAGGCAGGGTTAGGGGTTACCTCAAGTTTCAAATAGATACGGATACTGCTCCCGCATCTCATCTTCTCGATCCCAGGTAGACTCGCCTGTGGAGTTGTGCCGCCACATAACTCTGACTATCGGCGTCACAGAGTTCCTGGTTCTCTTCTCTCCTCTGTCTAATATTGCCACTGGCTTCTCTGGCACTGTGAGGCTGGGTCCAATCTCCAGCTCCGAATGATCCAAGATGTGGCTTGGGTCCGGGATGTAGCGTCTCAGCTGCGAAACTTGGAAGACGTTGTGGACGCCTTCGAGACTTGGGGGTAGAGCCACCCGATAAGCTACTTCTCCAATCCTGTTCAGTACTTCAAAAGGACCGATATACCTGGGGCTTAGCTTTCCTGCTCTGCCGAAACGGATGGTTCCTCTGGTAGGGGAGATCTTCACGAACACACCGTCTCCTTCTTCAAACTCCAACGGTCGTCGGCTGCTATCGGCCCAATGCTTCTGTCTGTCCTGGGCAATCCTGAGATTGTCTCTAAACATTGTTACATTCTCTGCTGCATCGGTCACCATTTCAGGTCCAAGCAATACCCTTTCTCCTACGTCGTCCCAAGCAAGTGGGGTGCGGCAACGACGTCCATAAAGTGCCTCGAACGGAGTCATACCGATACTAGCTTGGTAGCTGTTGTTGTAGGAAAACTCTACCAAGTGCAAATGGTCTTCCCAAGACCCTCTAAATTCCAAGACGCAAGATCTCAGCATGTCTTCTATCGTCTGGATTGTTCTCTCCGATTTTCTGTCAGTTTGGAGATGGTAGGCGGTGCTGAACTTCAGTTGCGTTCCCAAACTGTCGTGCAAGCTCTTCCAAAAGTGAAAGATGAATCTGGTATCCCTGTCAGATACGATGCTTATCGAAACTCCATGAATCTGGTAGATGAGTCACATGTACAGTGCCGCCAACTTCTCGGTGGATAGGCCCACCTTAAAGGGAATAAAGTGAGCTGACTTCGTCAGTCAGTCCATGATAACCCAAATGGCATCCTTCCCTCCTTGGGATCGAGGCAGTCCTGACACAAGGTCCATCGTCAAGTGTTCCCATTTCTACTCCGGGATATCTAGCGGCTGCAACAGTCCTGCTGGTCTCTGTCTGCTAGCTTTTACTTGTTGACAAATTAAGCATCTAGCTACATACCTGGATACGTCCTTCTTCATTCCGTACCACCATACTATGGTACGCATATCCCGATACATCTTATTAGCTCCTAGATGTATGGAATAATGCGACTGGTGCGCTTCTTGCATCAGCTCGTTCCTCAGTTCGCCAGTTGGTACGCAAAGCCTCGTAGCGTGCTTCAGTTCTCCGTCGCTGGCGATTGAGAATCCTTCAAGTGTTCCTGCCAGCACTTGATCTCTGAGCTTGCAAAGTATCTTATCTTGGAATTATGTCTCCTTAACTCTGTCCATTAGACTTGAACGCACTTGCAACTGCATCATTGAGGAATCAGCTCCTATTACAATGGCTTCTCTTCCCAGTTTCTTCATTTCTTCTTCGGGCAGTACAATCTCTAGTCCAAGCTTTTCCATATCTTCCAGCAAGTGTCGTTCCTTGGTCAAGAACATCGCCATCGGGTATCGACTAAGTGCTTCTGCAACAATATTAGCCTTACCCCGATGATACTACAGGTTGATGTCGAAATCCTTCATCAGCTCCAGCCATCGTCTCTGTCGCATGTTCAACTCCTTCTGAGTGAAAATATATTTAAGACTTTTGTGGTCTGTAAATATTTCCACTCTCTCTCCATAGAGGTAGTGCTTCCACAGCTTCAATGCAAATATAATCGCTGTAAGTTCCAAATCATGCGTGTGATAGTTCTTCTCATGAGTTCGTAATTACCTAGATGCGTAAGCAATTACTTTCCCGTGTTGTTGAAGAACACAGCCCAATCCTTTACCGGAAGCATCACTGTAAATTGAGAAACCGCCGGTACCTGAGGGTAGCGCAAGTATCGGCACCGTTGTAAGTCTCTTCTTCAGTTCCTCAAATGCTGACTGGCAAGCTTCAGACCAAACAAATTCTTCGTTCTTCTGGGTGAGCTTCGTCATCGGCTTAGCAATCCTGGAGAAATCCTTTACAAATTTTCGGTAGTAGCCAGCTAAGCCCAAGAAACTTCTGATTTCTGCAACTGAACTTGGTGCAGTCCACTTCTCAATAGCAGCTATCTTCATTGGATCCACCGAAATTTTGTCTCCTGTGACAATATGGCCTAGAAAATCCACTTTTTCTAAGAAGAATTTGCATTTATATAGCTTACCATAGAGCTTCTCCTTCCTTAAAGTTTCCAGAACTTTCCTCAGGTGCTCTTCATGCTCTTCTTCGGTCTTCGAGTAGATCAGAATGTCATCGATGAAGACAACAACAAACTGATCCAGGTATTCATGGAAGACCTTGTCCATAAGGTTCATGAATACCGCAGGGGCATTCGTCAGTCCAAACGGCATGACTAAAAATTCATATTGTCCATATTTGGTGTTGAACGTCGTTTTTGGAATATTCTCCTTCCTGACCTTGATTTGATGGTAGCCAGACCTGAGATCTATCTTCGAGAATACCTTAGCTCCACTCAGTTGATCAAACAGGTCATCGATCCGGGACAGAGGGTACTTGTTCTTGATGGTGATGTTGTTCAGCGCCCGGTAATCAATGCACATCCGCACGGTTCCATCCTTCTTGGGCACGAACAAAACTGGCGCTCCCCAGGGTGAAGCTCCATCTCTGATAAACCCCTGGGCCTTCAGTTCGTCAATCTGGTCCTTCATCTCCTTTGCCTCCTTGGGGTTGACTCTGTAGCATCCCCGAGAAATAGGGGAAGAGCCGGGAACTAGGTCGATGGTGAATTCCACACCTCGGTCTGGCGGCAATCCCGGAAGACTATCTGGAAAGACGTCCATGAATTCCGCTATTATAGGGTGAGGAGGCCCGGGTTCTTCGGTGATAGAGGAGTAGGTAACACTCTTCATGTCTTCTGGAGCTCGAGAGATTTCAAACTCCGGTTCTCCTGGTGGGCTGAAGATTACACATCCTCTGTGACAATCTATCAGTGCATGCTGCTCACTTAACCAGTCCATCCCTAGGACTACATTATAGTTGGGTAAGGGCATCACAAGTAAGGGTGCTAAGAATTCGTGGCCTGAGATAGTTATAGGGCAGTTATATGTCTCGGTGATGGGTATGGGTCCACCACCGGTCATAACTCTACTTATCAACTTGCTAAATCCCGTAACTAGGTGATGTGCAAAAATAAACTTTGATGATATAAAACTGTGTGATGCACCCGAATCAAATAATGATAGAGCAAGATGTGAAAACACATAAATAGAACCTGTGATGACATCAGCGGTGGGTTCCTGCTCTGGTTCTTGCTCGTCTGCTGCTAGGGCAAAAGCTCGCCCGGTCTTCTGCTGATGTTGCCCGAACCGCTGTTGCTGAGTGGGTAGAGGAGCTCTTTGCTGAGTTGCTCCGGTCCGGGTGAATATTGTGGGGCAGTCCCTCACTTGGTGGGTGGCAGACCCACAAACTAGGCAGTGTCCCAGTTTTTTCCTGTAGATGTTCGTCTGATGTCCTGGCCTCTTACATAAGTCGCAGACAGGGATCTGCTTCTGAGGCGCTCTGTCACTGGTCCTTGCCTGATGATGCTGCTGCTGGTGGTGAGAAGGCATGTTGTTGTTGTTGTGGTTGGGTCTCTTCTGGTTACCCTGGAAGTTGCTAGTTCCAGGATACTCCCTTTTTGAACGAGAAGGCTGGCTCTTCTCCATATCCTGAGCTCGTATCAGGATCTTCTCGTACGTTTTGGCGCCTCCTGCGATCACAGGGATGCGAATATCTTCTCTTAGTCCATACCTGAATCTCTCAGCACGATCCGTGGGGTCAGCAACCAAGTTCTTGGTAAAGCGGCTAAGTCGGCCGAACTCTGCCGCATACTCTCCAACCGTCATGTTCCCTTGCTTCAGATCCTGGAACTGTCTTTCCATCTTCCGTAACTCTGATGTTGGAAAGAATTTTCTGCGGAACAACCTCTTGAAGGTGTCCCAGTCAAGCTGCTTGTCCTGGAGTCGGGGTTCATTTTGATACCAGGTGCTTGCTACATCTCGCAGCTGGAGTCCTACTGCTTCGACATGGAGGTCGTCGGGTAGTCGAGCGACGCTGAGGAGACGCTCCATGCTGTCGAGCCATTCGTCGGTATGGATGATTCCTTCGGTTCCCTTGAAGGGTCGAGGGTCCTGCTTCTTAAAGTTCTCGATAGTATCGAGCTTCACATAATAATATGTCTCATATCAAATTGAATGGCCTTAATGATAAATAAACTAACTCTTGGATTTATGTTTACCTTAGCAGGCCTTAGTTCCGATTGAGCTGTTCCTCCTCTCTCGAGGACAGCCATAGCCACGTTATGGGCATTCTCCATGCCTTCTCTCATGATCGCGGTCTGTTCGCGATGGGCTTCAGCTTGGGCTCTCTGGGCCTCCAGTACTCCTCGTAGCAGGCCTACGAGCTCGGTGGGGTTCACCGGTACTGGTGGGGCAGCTGGTTCGGGCACTACCGCAGGGGACTGCGGCTCAGTTCGGGGAGGTGCAGGTTCTGCCGTTTGAGTTGTAGCAGCATAAACGGCACGGGGTGCTGGTACAGCGTGGGGACGGTCATTCAGCTGCAAAGGGGGAGGGTCCGGGCGTGCTTGAGGAGGTGGGGTGTGATTGGTAGATGACACCTCATCGTCAGCAGGGCCGGAGCGGGTGGTCTTTCCTTTGGCCATACTCTGGAAGGTTTAGGATGCAATACATAAGCAAGGTACCCTACCAGTCTATAATCAAACAAAAATACATAGTATATTTCAGTCCTATGTTGTGACAAATTAATGTTCTAGTGTTCTAATTGTTTCTAGATATGTTTACCTAAGTTGTTGTTTTTGACCTGCATGGGCCACCACTAAAAATATATCACGACCCGATCACAAATTGTTGGGTCGAATCGGATCATGTCCAGCCTGTACCGTTGTGAGACGACGGCAGTAAGCTGTTTCTAGTTGCAGGTAATATCAACAACATCTATACATTTGTCACAACTCGAATATACGAAAATTTTAAAATTTTTAATATTCAACAAAGAGAAGTACAACTGGAAATAAAAGTACTGAAATAAAGTACTAAATTCAAAATCTACAAACTTCAATACAATAAAACTAGATAACGAGGAAAACAACTAGCTAAACGGTCGGCTCATCGGCCTCAGGTTCTGCATCCTCCAAGGGGGACTCTGGCAACACCACAGGAAATAATACCGGGTCATAGTAGCTATTGAACAATAGCTCAGCATCATCAACATCACCTATTGGGAGGGGAGGATCCAGTCAAGAAAGGAGCAAGTACGAGTACATAATCCGATATTCTAAATAATAATGGAAAGATGTAATTTTAAACAGTTGAAATACTTTGAACAATATTTTCTAGCAATTTTCAGCAATTCAAGATTTGAAACAATGTGATTTGAATAGGTAACGTCTATGACCGGCTTGGGTTGTACAATAGCATCCTAGCGATGCGATACGGCTTATCTCCGTGTGTAAGAGGGGTAAGCTCGCACAATAATGCAATATGAGGGTATTGGTCATAAACGCTACACTACTCCCCCAATATCCCTACAATCAATAATCGAACTCGAGGAGAGAGTTCCGTGTAGCAATGTGGTTTAAGCATACAATCATGACAATTACTAAATAAAATGCAAGAAAACATAACCGTAAGTTGCCTTTGTTTAATGACTGGAATATGAAGTCGGTACCGGGGATGAAGTCAAATACGTCCTCGAAACCCTACAGTTGAGAACCCTGACTTAGAAACATAGATGAGCCAAATCTAGGTGTGCTAGTTGCAATTTCTAGAAGCATGTCCTAGTCCAGTTTTTAAATTGTTAACTAAGCTATCAACCTACTCTACTGTCGCAGGATACAAATATTAATTAACGAAAAAGGAACCGATTTATTGATTTATCGGGTAAAGATCATATTTTCCAATTCATTTAACAAAACTTTGTACTTTAATATTATATACATGAAATTAGGTTTTTCTTTTAATGAGAAAAATATGAATTTGTTTAAATAATACAAACTTGAATTTTATCCTTTTTATTTAGAAGTGAGAAAACTCTTATAATTTTTTATATATAAAAATAATACCCATTTTAAGTACGCGTCCAATTACGCAAAGCAGCAACCAAAAAGAACAAAAAATCCTAAACTACACAAATACAGGGCCATAGAAAAACAAAAGAAAAACTGGGCTTATGCCCTTACAACAAATTAATTAATTTAACTTAAATGCTGAGGCGAGCTCTGAGTGCCGTGAAGCGGTCCAAACAGAAGGCCGAGGCCCTGCACCCAAGATACTAAAACCAGTAACAAGTTCTAAAATAAAACATAATATAATTTAAATATAGATTATAGAAAATGGGCGTCTCAGACTTGGTTATGCAATCTTACGTTGCTGGCTTACGCCTCAACGTACAGAAAATCCTGTAGCGTTTGCGTTTCGCCGAGACTCATCCGACCGATACGGTCGTCGCCTAACAGGGGATACAAAAACTCACAAAATCCATAAAACCAAACCAACAAAAACCAATTTTGGAAATCATTTGCAAAGACCGGGTATAAAAACAGGTTTTAATTTAATGAACTTAATTAATAATAATAATTTGAAAGATTTTACTGAAAATTTGTGCAGCACCTCCTCTGTAACTAGGACAACCTAGCCACGAGGCGGTACAAAACCCACAACTCAAAATCAACGTCCCAAACCAGGGAGACAACGCAATGTCTCAACATACAGAGATGAATATAAGCTACAAAAATATAATCAACTCAAAGTAAAATAGCCTACAGCAACTAATCAAGGACCAACATATCAATAAAATCCAACTAAAGAATTACTAATGAAATAATTCACAGAACCTATAAATGGATACACCTAAAAGCCAACCTGAGAAATACACAGAACACAACGGAAAACCAACCAAGGATACACCTAGGAAAACAATCCACAGAGCACAAATCCGAGTAGAACTCGGATGTCGCATCCCCTAACGCAATTAAACTAAAGTCGATCCCCGGAATGGGGTCGGGACCGCGTCATCATCGACTAAGCTACGGGAGGGACACAGGGACACGGGATTATACCTCAGTTGCTCGGCTAGAGCTCTCAGATGCAAAAAATAGAAAAAGAACCCGCGCGGACAGCGGGATCGACTCGGGACAGTGCTGAAAAGCGCGGATCGGGGACCGAGGGTCGGGCGGACGCGGATGGGCGACGCCGGAGGGGCGGCCTGCTGTGGACGGGGGAGACGGTCCGGCACGGTGCCGCGGGTCAGATGGCGCAGAGAGTCGCGCGGGGAGGCGCTGGCCGGGACAGAACTCGGTGGAGCCGAGTGGTCGAGGCGGAGGCTCTGGCGGAGGCGGGCCGCCGAAAGGTCGCAGACGGGCGGAGGCTACTGGGGGTCGGTCGGGCACGGGAGGCGGCCGGCGTTGCTCGCGGAGGCCGGGCACGGGGCTAAGGCTCGGATCGGGCTAGGGATTTGGGAATTTGGGAAAGAAGTGAGATAGGGAAGGAAGGAGAAAGGAGATTTGGGCTGTGGAGTGCTCTGGAATGGAAGTGAGGGGAGAAGGAGAAGTGGGGGTGGGTTAATAAAGAAGAAGAAGAAGAAGAATAAGTGGAGGGAGAGGAGAGATTAGAGGAGCAAATGGGGGGCGGCCGGTCGTGGGGAAACCAGGTCGTGGGGGTTAGGGGTTTTTAGTTTTTTCTTTTCTTTTTTTCCTCTTAACTTTAAACATAATTATATATATCTAAGGCTAATAATTAATTAAAGGATTTAAGGATGGATTTGGGACGGGAAACGAAGTTGGGTTCAGGCTCGGGGTCGAATCCCTGGGCACGGGATCGGGACAGGCCACAATCAAAAATCCAATAATTAATTTTTTTTTAAAATAATGTTTTCCTGATCCGACTATAATAATAATAATAATAATAATAATAATAATAATGATAATAGTAATAATAATAATAGTACTAAGACTAAGATTACGCTACAAACAAATAAAATTCGACAATTAATAATTCCAAAAATTTTGGGTTTCACAAACGCAATAATGAAATCCATCGAAAACATTCACGATAACGCATTCAGAAAACCAAAGCCAAAGAAGCAAGTGTGGCATGAAAAAGCAAAGCAACATGAGGTCTCTCCTGACTCAGTCGCAGAGTCCATCCTCGAGACGCAACCCGCTGAATATGGGATTTGATTTCGAAGAAGTCATTCCATAACGAGGAAAGGATCTTAATTCAATCGGTCTCGACCAACCGTTAGCGATAGTGTTTCATAACTGCGTTCCCCGCATCGCTACGGAGGACGGGGCATAGAGATGGGATGGGGCACTATAATGGCTACGGAGGTTAGTGAGCGGTGGTGCTCGACCGCAGATCTAGTGGTGGCTCGCTAAAGTTCGACGACAATTCTGGGCGAAAGGGGTGACGACGATGCTGGTGGTGGCGGTTGATTCTTGATGACGGTGGTCATGTCGATGGTGGAACAGCAACGGTCGGCCGATGATGGTGGCGGGATGGTGCTCCGGTCGACGGAGTCGAGCGGCGTTATGGTAGCAGTGTCGCCCGGACACAACGGCAGAAAAGGATTAGGGTTAGGTGTGTCCGTGTCGGGGACATAGGACACAGAGACTTTACTATGGGGGTGGAAATGGGTGTGTCCGTGTCGGACACGGGTTGTAATTGTAATATCTAGGATTTAATGGAATATGGAAATGGAAACGCCGACACGACAAGACACGGTATTTAGGCTTTAGGTGGAGAAATGGAATGATTAGGCTAATGGTGATTAAGGGGTATTTATAGGTGCAATTAGCACATGGCCCCCAAGGAATATACCTAGAATATTATAGGAAATATTCTTAGGAATATGCTAGATTCCAAAGAATATTATTTAGGATTAATTAACACTAATCATAATTAATTAAAGAGGGCCTAGAAGATTTCACACTAATCCCCTTTGGCTAATGATGCTACTATCTAACCATGGAGTTCTAGGAAATTACTAAATATTGTCACTCCACCTAAGTATCTACAACTACTCCATTCATTTAGATGGAGGATGCTAAATAATAATTAAATTATAAAATTACTCCTAAACTATGAACAAAATATTTTAGGAAAAATTTATTAAGCCTAATTTGGGAACATGGGGTTACACAATGCATACTCTATATGTCTATCAGATAAATCTTAATAGTGCAACAGTTAGACAACACATTCATTTGTGCCCCCTCTTTCCTTTGGGTGTAACAGAGCCATAGCTCCTATCTTATAACAATTCTTTTCTTCTATTGCAACATGTACAAGTCTGTCTGTACACATCTAACATCTCTAGGATACTAATAAGAAATATGTAAGCATTCATACTGAAATAGATTAAGCAGCAACACATCATCTAGAATTTGATTCAGTTCATTTATTTATTCTTATCTTTTGTTATTGTGGTATCGTTGATCCAGTGATGCAACAAAAGAGTAGACTAGAGATTCTTTTAGTTAAGGCGTGGAGATAAATGTACACCTGGTCAAAGCAACCCACCAAGATTGAATCTTATTCGAGAGAATGAGGAACTTCACGCATCTATCACGCTCCGCCTATGCGTCCTACATTGGCAGCAGCACGTGATTAGTATACTTCGATCTCTTTCTCTCAAGCTTCGGAATGAATACGAAACGTGATGAAAGTGAAAAATGAAAACCAATCATCAAAAACACATTCATCAAAATCAAGCAGTGAAAGAAAACATCCAACGAAACTATTGGACTCATTTCAATAGAAGCCGATCCATCAGTTGGAAAGGTTCATTGTATTTCATTCGTGATCAAACGGTACCGGCAATGGTTTTCCCAAACTCAGTCAAGACTGATTTAGTATACATAGTGGACCACGAGGAGCGGGGCACTACAGACGTGACGATCAGAGGCATGAGCACAGGGGCATTGGTTGACACGAGCGTCATCCATAACTTCATCTCGGACGTGAAGGTCCATCGCTTGGGTTTAGCCTTGGAGAAACATTCAAGCAAGATGAAGGCGGTCAATACGGAGGAGCGTCCCGTGCAGGGGGGTAGCCAAGGAAATTCGCATAACGGTAGGAAATTGGTCAGGTGTTGCTAATTTTATCGCTAGGTCACTGAACGACTTCAAAATGATAATGGGCATGGATTTCCTAATTGCGGCAAAGGCAGTTCTGATACCATAATTGGGAGTCGTCAGCTTCATGGAGGAAGGCTCACCGTGCATGGTAAAAGTTGCACGAGGCGAACCATCGAAGGAGAAAGCTATCTCCGCCATTCAGCTCAAGAAGGGTAGCCAAAGGGGTGCTCAAGAAGAAGTAGGGCTTCGAGAAGTAAGGCCTTCCGTGCGAGACCAATGGTATTGCAAAGGGGCATCCTGATGAGTCACTTCCGCGGAAGGAAGTGGACCGTACTACCAAGCTGAGCACGAGTGCAGAGAAGCACGTCGTGGACTGCTCGGAAGCAGAGGAGACAAAGTAGAGTGGCTCATGCATGGAGTCGCTCAATGCTCGTGGTGGATGTTCGGGTCGGCAGAGTTGCAAAAGGACTCGCATGCGCAGAGGTGTAGAAAACTATGTGCAGCCATGAGATGAGGTGGATCGATGACCTGATAGCCCACACGAGCCTCTTTCTATGCCGAGGAGGGCAAAGACCAAGGTCAAAGTTTGTACAGTGAACCAGCTTGCTTTCGTTCTTGAGGAGAAGATAGGCAAGTCTGGAAAGCGCCGCATCGCATAAAGAAGGGACGACGTGCAGCAACCATGCCTATGAAAGTAGACGTCGTTCCGAGACTTGACGAGGGCGTCAACAAAACAGGCGGTGGAGAGTGTCACACCCAAAAAAATTTGTCCCGTCGAGATGGATCTACATAACCCTCTACGGACCGGAGTTTTGCTAGAAGGTTCCAGAGTCTTCCAGAATATGGTGGAATGTGGTGGAGTCTTCTTGAAGATTCATAAAGTCGTCATAGCTTTCTGGATGTTCTAGAAGCTACCTTAAAAATATCTAGGTACGAGAATATTTTCTAAAATAATTCCTGAAATATGCTTGGTTCCAAAAGGTTCATGTAAGTCATTTAAGGCGCTATAAATAAGTGGGAGGCTTATTTTTTTTCTCACCACCCAAGAAGTTGTAAACACTTTCTAGTATAGTGAAGTTTTCAATCCCCCAACCTCTCTTTTGCTCCAACATTGTTCTCATTATTGCTTAGCGATTTAGCTAAGTGTTTTGGTAAGGGTGAAACGAATCTCCGAATAGGAAGCTTATACGTCGTACAGGTAGAAGTGTAGGCAACATACTTCTTAGGACCTTACAAGTATTGTGTATTGTTAAATTTTGATGTGAGCTAGACTCGCTCATTGGTTCATGAGAATGCAGTGGGGCCCATGCATGATGTTAACAATTTAATTTAGCATATGTAGATCAAAGTCACAAAGTCTGCTGCTTAAGTCATCATCTATGCTTTATTCATACACTAGAATATATTCATGTGAGTTCCAATTATTTTTATTCGTCTATTAAACTATATTTTTTCAAAAATTCTAGTTGCTCTCATTAAATTTAATGATTAATTTTAATTAGTAAAGTTTGACAAAGTCACTGAAAGAAAACTATCATGATGAAGCTAATTTTTCTTATACAATTGTATAGTGTATATTTTTTTTTTTTTTTTTGTATAGTGTATATATATATATATATATATATATATATATATATATATACACTTCAATGTATGGACTAGAATTTATATATATATATATATATATATATATATATATATATATATATATATATATATATATATATATATATATATATATTTTTTTTTTTTTTTTATATATATATATATATATATATATATATATATATATATACACTTCAATGTATGGACTAGAGAAACATTCTAGAAATATGAGAAATCTTCTTCATAGTGTTCCTTAAAAACACTACAAGCATGATACTCTTAACTTGTGCAGACGACATATTAATATTGCTTGTTGATTGTACTTATATTAGGGGAAATATTATATTCAACTCGTAAGAGTTTAACAAAAATGTAGACTATTCGTCTTTCTAATTTTGAGTTTAATAAACTCGTATTCCAAAAAATTTGAGAACTGGATTTCATGGCGGAAATCAATCGAATAACTTGGTACAATCATACAACATCACTGGAATACCTTCAATACAAGGAGTGCAAAATTTTCAATTATATTTCCTAATCAGAAATTCCTGAAATTAATCAATGTAGTCTTTTCAAAAGTAATCTCCAAATTATAAGAGTTACCTGTATTCTTGCCCTCACAAAGCACCATAATAGAATCTCCTCCCAGAAGTCATTGAACCATAATATCTCAAGAGGCCAGAATCAACTTCAAAGGTTTACGGAGTCATCAGTATAGACACTAATAATAGTCAATGACTTGATACAGTTATTATATTTTTCCAGTAACCATTGTTATAACATATATAGCAAACAGAAACTGAATCCAGTACTAGTGGATACAAGGCACGGCACATGATAACACAGCGAACACCTTCTCTAGCTCTATTTTATTAGTTACTCTCTCCCGGTTTGACATGAAATCACATCTAATCGCATAATCTTTACCTATTATCAACATGGATTCTACCCTCAGATGAGTTGCCATACAAGGCAGCAAACGGGAACTAGCGGTCTTGGAATGAAGCATTCATGAGTGTTATTGCTGAATCCATGAACTGCACAAGAAAAAACACCATTATGGGGAGTACAACTATATATGACATATGCCAGTATATGACTGTATCAGAGCAAAATATTTTGATGGACATATAGATATGAAATGTATCAGAGCAACACATGTAACTGGACAAACAGAATGCAGTCAGTAAGGCAGGGCATCAGAAGAGGATTCGCACGTATGAGCATGGTGGAACATATTGTCACGATCAAGAATCACCTCTTTAAAAGACTGCAGGATGTATTTTATTTGTAGACATGGGGATAAATTATATGATTGCTGTAATGTTATAAGAGCTTCGTGTATGAGCAAATTATCAAAGTACAGGAATGTGCTGCAAGTTCCAATTTGGATCTTTAACCAATTCTAGTTAATTTGGTTAACCTATCGGTTTATGTTTCCAAAATCAACTAAGATACGATCTACTCAAATTTAACTCAGCCACTGAATTCTAGTTAATTTGGTTGACCTATCTAGTTAATTTGGTTAACCTATCGGTTATTGTTTCCAAAATCAACTAGATAGAATCTACTCAAGATTGCCTCGTCACCGAATTAACAAATCCCATTTGCACCACTGAATAAAAATACCTAGATTGAACAGATGCATATACAGACATGATACAACTCACAATACTGCATTGTCTAGAAAAGTTAGAATAAGAACTATCAAAATCCACTAACTATGGACGGACCATAAAACTTTAGCTACTTGAGATTGCTTGGAGAGCAGTTATATGACATACTGAAACCTTATTTTAGAACAGGGTTTAGCTACAGAGCTAAGGACATGTTGTCGCTAAAAATCAGCCCGGTGCTAAGGTCGTTGACTATTCGTCGTTACATTTATTATGCCGAATGCTCATGTTATATGGCAATGCTCATGTTATATGGCACGTGGAACTCAGGAACGAAAATGGGAACACAAAGTTTTCCAATACACAGTATGTTGGGGGTGATTCGCGGACACTTTTAAGGAACAAATACATAATATAATCTATAACGTATATTTAAGTTTCGAAATTAATCAAATATCATAATATAACATCATAAAAATTTCAAAACTAATAAAGTTTTGTAAGTTTCTAGCAATTATATCTTTTCTAAAAAGAAGTTGAAAGTCTTGTACCCTAAAAACTTTTAACAAAAAATAACAATAACAAAAAGTTAAATTGCACTTACGTACCCAGAACTATTAGACTTTGGCACATTAATACCTTGAACGTTTTTATCGCAACTTGCTATCCTGAACTATTTAAGTTTTTGCACCGTTGTTCAGTCATTCAACTTGATGGCCATTGCCTTGCATGTAACCGTTTATGACTTTTTTGTCCCTAAGGTAGAGGAAAATTACTCTCCTTGTTTTTTAAAATAAAAAATAAACCAAATATAAAAATAAAAAACAAAACCCTAACTATCCCCTCCCTATCTGGCAAGTGTCGTTGGCGGTGGTCGCCTCTCCCCAAACCATTCAACCCGCCCTCTCCACAACCCCTGCCTCAGCTCAATGGTGTAGCCCACAAAGCTGCACACCAACAACGGGTGGAGTCAGGGCACGGGGGATCGTGAAGGGGACGAACAGTCGAAGGAGAGGAGGCCGTCGAAGATAGCACATATAGCCATAAGAGGGTTAGGGTTAAGTCCAAGGTTCAAAGCAGTGTTCTAAGCGCTAGGCGGCCGCCGGCCGCACCGAAAAGGCCCTAGGCGGCCGGCCTAGGCGCTGGACGGGCCTAGGCGGCCCTAGTCGGACCTAGGCGGCCGGTTTTGGCCAAATTTTTTTGAAATTTTCAAAAAAAATTACAAAAAAAAAAATATCATATTTGACAAAATAAAATACTTACATGTCGCCGCCGCCATCGCCGACTGCTGTTGTTGCTACTGTTGTTGTTGTCGTCATCGTCGTCGAGGGAAGGAGGGGAGAGTGGAGCGGAGGGGAGGAGAGGGGGGAGCGGAGAGGGGAGCGGAGGGGAGGAGAGCGGGGAGGGGAGCGAAGGGGGAGCGGAGGGGAGGAGGAGAGGAGAGAGGGGAAGTCTGTTGTGCAGACTCTCTCTCCTCTCCTCCCCCTTATATTTTTTTTCCTAAGTTAAAGAAAAAAAAAGTGAAGAAAAAACGTTTAAAGGATTCGAACCCCTAACCCCTCACCAATAGAAGACTTGAGTATAGCTACGCTAACCATAAAGGTCAATAGTTTTTGTGTCTATAGGTCACATACATGTTATTTATATATATATATACTCATGAACTTAGAAAAAATTAAAAAAAATCAAATCGGCGTCTAGGCGCCCTAGGCGCTAGTCGGGCCCTCAACGCACCGACTCCACCTAGCGAAATCTATAACATTGGTTCAAAGTATCGGTATCGGATCATTCCTATGAGTATCGGTATCGGCAGTACCAACAGTATCGGAGGTTTCGTATCGGAGTATTGAATTTTTTGGTATCAGAAAGCAAATAAATATTAATAAATTATTTACATTTTTGAAAATATATTTTATACATTTAGGCATAATTTTAATATTTTCAGCGTTGTTTCTTAATAGTTTTGAAAATGAATGAAATAGTAGTCACCCTTACCGATTGTTTTACATACGATAGGTAAATTTTCTTGTTTTACATACTTTTACAACCTTACTATGCTTTTGCACCCTTGCTAATTGGTCTTTTTCGTTCAATTTTCTTTTGCCGAATTGACCGGAAAAGAGAACCCTAATATCGGTATCGTTCTGTATCGAGTATCGGTCGGTATCGGAACGGGACATGCCAAACCGTATCGGTATCGGCCGTATCAGATTGGTATTGGCCGATACTGCAACCTATGGTTAAGTCTTTTTTAAGTAAGTTATATTTATAATAGGGGGTAATATTGTCTTTTGGTCTCTTATGTTAGTAAATTACAAAATTAGGATAGTTCAGGGTATTAAAGTAACAAAATAAAGGTTAAAGTTGCCCCAAAAAAAGATCAAGCTATTAAAGTGCTATAGTCCAATAGTTCAGGGTATCTCAGTGCAATTTAGCCCCAAAAAACATCTTCTTTCCTTTGAAAGTGCGGCTGGAAATATAAGTACTTGATGTATTCGCTTGTTAAAATGTAGATTACCATATTCCAATTCGTGGCATTCCACGTTTCGGAATGTGTTATCGCCTAAGGCTACATAAAGAGTGAATTCAGGTATCATGGGAAATTGTTGAGGAGAACTCTCTCATGGCCTGTCATCGGTTATCGCTTATTCCAATAAAACCTTACTTTTTCGCCAAGTCCAACTTCTTTACATTTTTTAATCAAAAAATAGCTATCCAAGATTTAGTATTATGGCAGTATGTTTCCTAGAAAAGGTAGTGATGGATGCTCCCCGTCAACGATGAGAAGATCGTCAAAGCTCGTAGTTGGTTGTCACTATAGCTCTACCTCAGTTGTCGCTAATTCCAACAGTGACAGACTAAATTATGTTCTGAAGTTTGTGGCTTATTCCAACAGTGACAGACTAAATTATGTTCTAGAAAGCTAGTATATAGGCAACAAGGTCCTAAGGACTGGGGCAACGACTCATGTTGTGTCAGACCACATCAAGCAACATTACCCGTCTTGACCTAAACGTGACCTGACTCAAGTATATAGGCAACAAGGTCCTAAGGACTGGGGCAATGACTCATGTTGTGTCAGACCGCATCAAGCAACATGACCCGTCTTGACTTAAACGTGACCTGACTCATGGCCAATTTAATTTGAATTTGGAACCCGATCCAAACCCAATAGCTTAAAGTTAAAGACATTATTAATAATTTAATATCAAAATTAACAAGGAGCAAAAAAACAGTAGCCTTTCCTATCCTGATTCTCTTCCCTTTCGTGTATGTCGTAACCCACCAAATCACATCTGTCCCTGCCTCTTAGCAATTGTTTCATGACAATTTAGTGAAAATTTCTTGATTAAAAACTTTGTCTCAGTTAATCACAAGCTTGGTAAGATGGCATAAGGCATTAAGGCCCCAACGGCCAAAAGGCCTAGGCAAGGGCCTTAAGATGAAGGGGCTTCAAAACTAAATTTAGGAGTATGTAGAAAGTTGAGATAATGTTTATTTAAAGCAGAACTTTGATTTAAAATATAAAACTTATGAAGAAACTTACTTGGCAGAACCTGGCAGTGGACATCCGAGTGAGAGAGGTAGAGACTTTCTTGTTGGCGCCTGGCAGTGGACGTCAAAGTAGGAGAAGGAATTCGGCGGGTTAAGGCAAGTGAAAAAGGACAGAGATCAGGAGGGGGAAGGGCTAAAGCAAAGGTTCATTTCCTCTTCTTTAATATCTATAATTAATTATTAATAATATGTATAACTTTTATTGGTCCCGAGTCAGGTTCCAAATTCAAAAAGAGATGCTGAATCACATTTAAGTTGAGGTGATTCGAGGCAGATCTCTAAAGGGGCGAGGCACCATATCATCTGCGCAATGCCTAAGATGGTTGCTTCTCATAACTTCCATCAACAATAACGTCTCAACTTATCTACTTCATACTCATAATTTTACTCTTGAGAGTTTAGGCCCCCACATCGTTGCCTTAAAGCCAGTCTAGACCTTTTTGTCCTCTTTTACTTCGCAAGCTCGACATAGAAGGGTTTTGATGGTGTCATCCTAATTTTCGATGAACCATGAAAGGCCATATTGGTCCTTTCATTTGATGGATTCACTCATCATGGTCATTGTCAACTCCATACTCTCGATGGCAAGTCAATTGTCACGCCATGTAACTCATGTACATGAGTGTGTATAAAGATTCCCTAATAGTTTTTTACTATGTTCATCCTGAATCCCACTAACCAGAAGAACATTGGTGTGTATTTGTAAACACTAATACATGAATAAAAGCAATTATTAGAGCATCTCCAACCCTATTGTCTTGTTAAGTGTTGTGAGTCTTAGGTGGCTCCTATGTGGCATGAGCCACAAGACAATGTCTTGTTTATGTGGCAAAATTATATCTCAAAAGACAATGAGATAGAAAAACTCTCTCTAATGCAAAAGTATTGAGAAGACAATAAAAAATATTTTTTCCAACTTCCAAGGCAACTTTTAAGACAACTACTCATTTCTTTCTTTTTTCTAATATTTTTTATTCATAATTGATGACATGGAAGAGAAGACATTGTCAAGTGCATTGTCTAGAACAAGACAATCAACTTCACAATGTCTTCTTTAATTTTTGCCACATAAGCTTCACAATTGACTTGACAATTGCATTGGAGAAGAACTTTTGAATAAAATTTTGTCATTCCTATGTGGCATTAACTTTTTTCCAAAGTCACAATAGGGTTGGAGATGCTCTTAGAAGTAGGTAACAATATGTGATGTTTCTAAGGAAAAAAGTTTAAACAAGAGTTGCATCATTGTAGACTATCATGATTTTCTTGCTTTTGGCATGTGCTCGGGTTGGAATATTCATGGCATACTCTCTTGCCCTTATTGCACGCCTAAAGAATGAAAAAATATCATCTTTCTTCAACTGTCATCATCACTTCTTTTCAATGAATATAATTCACCAAAAAAAATGAGATATCTTCTTCAAAAGATGGGTTGAGACATACAACCAAGTTTTTGTCCGGGGATGAAAGCCATTAAGCAACCTGGAACTAGATGCTACCAAGATTTGCGAATCAACATTATTGGATAAAATGTAATATACTTTGAGGCTTGGCTTATTGGAGAACCAACTTCATTCATCACAATCTTGATGTCATGTAGATTAAGAAAAATATGTTCGACGACATCTTTAATGTTACTATGTATGTTAAGGGCAAGGGAAGAGACAATCCTAAAACAAGACAAGACTAAGTTATATCTTAAACATCAGAGGATAGAACTCACACTACTATATAATGGTAGATGTTCAAAACATAAAACCTCATATACAAAGAATAAGGGAGAGCATTTTATAAGTGTATTAAGGGTATAAAGTTTCGAGATGGATAAGCTTCAAACTTGTCTAGAGATGTCAATATAAATCAATGCAAGCTAACAAAGATAGGTCATAATTATCATGTGTTTATGGAGAGGTTAATTCCACTTGCTTTCACAAAGTTGTTGTAGGTTGTTGTATGGAATCTCATGACCAGACTTAGTATGTTTCTCAAGGACTAATGTGCAAGTCAATCTCATGGAGAGAGTATAAACTGACTCAAAGGAAACATTGTGGGTACTTTGTGTACAATAGAGAAAATATTTTCCTTACAGATTCTTTGATTCGACGGAACACACGCCAATCTATTTGGCTTATAAAGCGCGAATTGATGGGTATTTACAGTATCGATCGTCTCAAAGAAGGTTGATAATAAAGCTTATACGACGACTCGATTTACAAAATATGTATCATCAAATAAAGTTCCAACTTCTATTTATTTTACTTCAAACCGCATATCGAAAACAACCAAACAAAAGCTGGTAAAAATGATGCTTGTGGTAATGTCTACCCCAATAAAGATATCTCCTTCATTAATTGCATGAAATATTGTAGAAATCTAGACTGATGTCGAACTAGACTTAATATTTAACATCCTTGCAACTACTAATATGGAGAATGTTTCTTACAACCGTCCATATAACAGAGTATCCACATCTCTCAACATATTTAAAGACCTTTGAGCATCACAAGTTAGATCCTGAGGGACTTCAATTCTCATTCTATAAAGATCAAAATTAAGGCTTATTGCATCTACAACTGTATTTATCCTGAGAGACTTCAATCCTCTTTTTTTAAGGATCAAAATTAAAGCTCGTTCCATCTACAACTATATTCTGAAACAAATTGGGTTTGAATTCATCACCAACCAAACTTATCACAATTGTGCATCTAATGTTCATGACTTGTTGATGTGTTATTGGAAACACATCCTCTCCATGTGAGATCCAGTGGTAGTTAGGATTCAAAACCTTTTGTTAAAAGTGTAGCTTCACAAACTCTACGTTATTGAAACACAGGTTCTTGCACTTACATAAAAAATGGAAACACTATCTTCAGTGGAGAAAACATGACGACCACCATCATACTCTTGTCGGACTGGTTTCAATATGAATTGGTTTCAATTGAGATTCAAAATAAAATATGGATAAGTTGGAAGTTTATTCAATGATAAATGCTTCAGGAATTGAACTCTTCACGAGCTTTATTATTCTCCTTTTCTTGAGGTGATGGAGAAATCTAACAAATACAAGACTCTTGATTACCTCTCGAATGTTAAATATGAAATATATAAAATAAGATATGCAAAGAAAAGAACATAAATTTGGATACAATGAACTCATTATTATCTCTCGCATGAATATTGTACAGATCCACAACCCGATCTTCCTAAGTCACATGGATTGGCAAATGCTCCAATAACTTTTATATTTTAGATGAGATGACCATAATGTGCTCTTCACGCTTTTCCATATGCTCTTCATGCAATTGACTTGAATATATATACTTTATAAAATACATACTCTGTCCGCTCATGTGATTCCAAACGGGCATTGGACAACAACTCCCTTAAAAGAATTAAAAGCAACCTCCAGAAACACATGATAGTCGTAACTCTGTCCGGATAACTACCATTCATAAATGTCAACCTGGAAACAAGTACGAAGTATATTTGACTCGGAACCTCAAACCATTAATATATTTACAAAGTATATATTTCTCTTGTTCAATATTAATGGGGCTTTAAGTTTACTTTTACCATTCTCTATTTGTATGAACTCCAACATCTAGTGTTTTAAGATGCAACTTTAAATCCAGAATTGGTTTAGGATTTTTCTTTTATATTTCCCTTAACGATCATAACAGTTTTGAAGATGTTGTAGAACATTTTTTCTCGTTAAGCATGAAACCAAGATTGTGACCATGAGATTGATTATCAGATAAGTCGAGTCCCAAAAAATACTATATTTTGTCTAGATATGTTAATTAACAAATCCTGATAGTTTGTCCTTCCCAAGTTGTTTGGTTGATTTCGAAAGTCTGAGACAGCTTTCCATACTTAGATCCCCAGCCAACCTTGATAGTGGAAGAGATGTCTCAAGCCTTCCTTTGAAGAAGGCATCCATTTTCTTTTGTCGTTTATGATTCATTATTAAGAACTTACAATGGCATTCAAAGAAAGATGGTTTAATATCATTTTTTAAAATAAAACGTCTTACCATGTTCCATGTAATAGGTGTGTATTCCGATTCCGTAATATCCCATAAACAGAAAAAGCATTGCTAGTCCACATGATTACAGCTCCTATCTCATAGATTTTGTTCCCTAAAAGCATCATATCTTAGTAAACCAACTTCAATTGCTTCAATGGTTGCAAATATACATCATTGTTCTTCCTCAGTTACTAGGGCCGGTAGGATCATTATTAAAAAAATGTACATGTCCTCTTTATACACACATTCATGGAGATAGGTTCTGGCCAGTACGAGTCAGTAGCAGATAATTTGACAAATGGGATGAACCCATAGTTCACAGTATAGGCCGATATCGATCCGATACGGCCGATACCGATACGGTTTGGCATGTCCCGATTTGGAAAATCGTTCGTCCTCGCTTGATTTCACCGAATCAATCGTCTTCGCTGGGGCGTGATGCCATACGAGTCTGGAGTTGCACTCGTACAAGACAAGATGACAAGTTCTCAAAATGGTTATCTTTGATTCAACATTTAGCAGCGGAAGAAACAAAGTGTACGAAACAATTCTCTTTATTCAATAAGCAGCGGAACTACAAAGGCTTTCAATGGCCCTAATGAATATGCCAGATTGGCTTACAACACTCAAATTCTCTCTTGTCCACAAAGAATTTCATCGTTCCATACATCATGTCTTCTATATCTCGGCCGCATCATCATGTTGCAAGTCCGAGAGTCAATGCGGTCGCACGCCTCAAAACGCTATGGCATTCCATGCCTCAGCGCGTTCAAGCGAAGCTCCACCGCGAGCAATCCATTCTCTACATCCTGCAAGCAATCTGGTGGAGGATCAGTACTAATCTTCTTGCGTACTGATAAGACCCACTTTACTAAACTGACATTAAGTAGATATATGAATTATGCAGCTTAAGTTGTGATCTTTCTATATTTGTCTTAGGGTCGATTTCATGGCATATTCGAAAGCAGTAAAGCATGTATTTCATGGCAAGCATCTTATCATTATTCTCGTAAGAAAACAGGCAAACATATAGCAATCTCGTATTGTTTCGTGATGCGACTTCTTACCAACATCGACACACTCATCCTTGCACCGACGCAAGGTGAATACGCCTATTATCTTTTCCTGTCATGTTATAAGTGATCTTTTGTGCAGGATCTATGTGTGTCTGCACTTTCAGCCCACCGTTCTTTAACTATACGAAAGTCGTTGGGGTCTCCGCGCCAGAATGGACTAACTTATCTCTTCTCAAATTGGGTAATCCGACGTCCTCCCCATACGAGATGCTAGCTCATTTCGGATGACGCCGATCTTACCATCATTGCGGCTTAACACATCATATAACCGGTCGCAAGTCGTCTTATAGATATGCGTCCACAAGATTAACCATCCCTCCTAGGCCGAACGGTTCCGATGCCCTGGCCAATAACTCGTTCGAGGAAAACCACATACCCGTGCACGGGCAATATCTCAAGCTCATTCGACCATGCAACACGCGTCTAACTCATACAACCAAACATAGTCTTGAGTTCAAAACTCAGACTTCACATCATCTTGCATTTCTCTTTCTTTCAATGTTCTCTCTTTCTTTCTTTCTCACATTCTTTCTTTCTATGTTCTTACATTCTTTGTACGATTTCGTCTTTTCGATGTTTTATCGCCTCGATTCAATGTTCAAGTAAACGACCCGAAGGTCCCAAACATATCCAAGACAGCATGCCGCATTCAATAACTATTCGATATCCATCGACTCGTGCATTCGATGCACGTCTCGATTCAGTATTTCAATGTTCTACGTCTTAGTGTTCAATGTTCTCCTACTCGTGCATGTGATGCACGTCTCGGCACGATCTTTCAATGTGCTAGACTTGTGTACATTTCCTCCAACTTGTGCACTAAGGCACGCCTCGATAGAGTATTCAATGCTCTACGGCTCGTGCACTAAGGCACTCGCGTCGATATAGTCTTCCAATGTTCTAGCATACTAACTCGTGCACGGAGGCACGCATTTGATTGATGTTCAACGACTCGTGCCTTGAGGCACGTTTCGATCCAATTGTTCAATGTCCCGTGACTCGTGCATTTGATGCACTCGTCGATACAGTTATCTCATGTTCTTATGGCTTGCGCATCGAAACGCTCGTCGTTGCAATGATTTCGATGTTCATTGGCGACTCATACATTTGATGTACGTTTTAATTCAATTGTTCTATCTAGTGTTCGACAACGCACTACGATTTCTCTCAATCGAGCCACGCCCGTGGACTCGATAGGTTAACTTGCATACAACGGTACATTTTACTTAGGCATGATGGAGTAGGAAAGAAGGGTCCAAGTCCTCTCACCTTAGCCGATACGCCTTGTCGTTTCGCTGAGCCGATGCAGCTCGATTTCATAACTTTGTTGCACGGCCAACTCTTCTGACTTAGCCATTCGAGCACTTCGTGCTGCGTTGAACTACCTGACTGATTCGGCCTACCGTATCCATGCGTCAGTCCGCTGCAAGGCGCTGCTTTGGTTTTGCGGACTCCGTTGCGAACGGGACAAAATATCGACCTCTTATAATTCAGCGTAAAAGCTTAGCCTGCACACGAAACCAACTAAATTCAATACTTGTCCGAACCGGACTTATACTTTGCATCGATTCAATTTATTAGGTCTTCGAACCGACTCAATACTTTCTCGTTCGGGCCAACGTAACTCTTTGCATCGATCTGACTCGATGCATTCCTCGGATCAACGTAACTCTTGTATCGATTCACATTGATACTTCTTCGGGTCAATGCAACTCTTCGAGTCAACGACTCAGCATAATGCATCGTGCGGAGGAGGATATTACAACCGATACCCGATACTGACTGATACCCCCATTGGGGGTCTCTCTTCCGGTCAATTCACCAACAAAAAATGAACGAAAAAGACAAATCAGCAAGGGTGTAAAAGTATAGAAAGGTTATAAAAGCATGTAAAAGAAGAAAACTTATCTATCATATGTAAATCAATCGGTAAGGGTGACATTATTTCATTCAATTTCAAAACTACTAAGAAACAACACTGAAAATATTAAAATTATGCCTAAATATATAAAATATATTTTCTAAAATATTAATAATTATTTGTTTTCCGATACCAAAAAATCCGATACTCCGATCCGAAACCTCCGATACCGATACTCATAGGAATGGTCCGATACTGATTCCGATACCGGTACTTCGAACCTTGGATGAACCCTTCAGATCAACCTGACCTTTCATCAAAAATGAGGATAACACCAAGCAAGGTGCTTCTGTGCCATGGATGTGACAATATACTAGACTCCCAAAGATTCTCATGATGTCATCCCATGCCATCGGATGGTTATGACAACATATTAGACTCCCAAAGATTCTCATGATGCATGTCATGTCTTATGTTCAACAATGATTTTCGAGTGTTTTAGACATGTATAGCATTTGCAATCTCAAATTAGAGGTGAATAATACATCAACCTGAAATCACTTCAAGGAAACCTAATTATTATTCGAATTTGGTGCAACCTGAAATACTTCAACGAAATTCACAATGGAATATTTCTTGTAAGCCAGACTGATATTCACATTTACGGCTCAAGCATGGGCTGTTTGTAAGTCATACTGGCAATCTCATGGCCAGGACCGCGTCCGCCTCAATAAACTAGGCAAATTTGTTCTTGGCATGTAAACATAAATGGCAATAATCAAGTATACAGAAGTTAAATCTAAGAAACTTAGTAAGTTAATATGTCAACTCCCAAAAGCTAATCCGAAAGTGTGCATAGCCAGTTAGTTAAAGGAAAACAAAATCTGTTGAAGTTCATACTTGTTTTATGGAAAATTTACCGCCAACTCCAATGTTTATATACTTCTTCTTTGACATTATAATGTTGTTTGGCAGTTAACAAAATAATATTATTGATTCATTTTGAAGCACTTGGTACAGATAAAATGTATGGAAATCTTTTAACAACATATGCTAGTCAAAGATAGTCTTACAAGTGAGAGGAGGTACAGAGGGAAGCAGCCTACAATTACATGAAACTTGGAGATGCAATCACTTTGAGGGACAAGGATTCCAAGATAATCTCGAATTGGGTTGGACAGGATGCCAAAACTGGGTTGAATTTTTGCAAAATATAAATGCAAATTAATTCTTTGAATGACAGTAGAGCAGGCTGCAGAGTAAATTTTAGCTCACATACCACCTTGGAGGTCAAGATTCTAAGGGGAAAAAACTGAGGTTTCCTTCTCATAATGATAGTCAATATATACTACAACAAAAAAGGTGTGATTATCTGTGAAACCTGTCTACTCTCAAGAGACTCACCGCAACTGTAATCAACAAATATTGCAAAATTGTCATGCTTCTTTCCTTATCAGAACAGTGGAGGATATCAAAGGAGGAAACAATAAGATATTACTAACACAAGTATAACTGTATAACTACTAATAATTTCAGCTCAGC
Organism: Iris pallida; assembly: GCA_029216955.1. Lineage (NCBI taxonomy): Eukaryota > Viridiplantae > Streptophyta > Magnoliopsida > Asparagales > Iridaceae > Iris > Iris pallida. The sequence continues at coordinate 2,164,175 of JANAVB010032420.1, forward strand.
CCTGCCACTATTCCACCAAGTTTGGTACTTAACCAAACTTCCAGTTTATGTACCCATTGCCTAACTTCCCCAAATCCAAGTTAAGACTCCCCAAATACCAGTTTTAGATATCTAGTGTCTTCATTAACCCTCTCCAATTGATTACAAAAGCTCTTTAACTTTGTGTCGGTTCAAAGAGGTTCAAAGAGCTAAATGAAACGGAGACTGAGAGATTTGCAAGAAGATGAAATCATGAACAGTAAGGGAAAATGTTCAAGTGTAAGCTACTTGAAAGTAAATCATAAAACACCTTGACCTTGTAATACATTAATGTCAAGTCATCTAGTATGCTCCATGAAAAGATAAGCCAAGCAATTCCAAAAATAAAACATTCATCATAATGTCATTCTGATCCCTTAAAAACCGTGGTGAAGCATAAATCTTAATAACTGTAATCAGATTAAGACTACCAATGATGCTAATATATCCTAGAAATGCATAAACATCTAAATCAAAGGTGGATGTATTTCTATATGAATTATTAAGGAAAGATATTTTGCAGCCCCAAAGTATATCCGTATACTCCATTAGAAGTAGCAAAGTAATTGCTATTTGCAATTAACAGTCAATGTATTAACCTCAATCTTATATATCCAATATTTAGTAAAGACATCCACACTGGTCGCAATCTAAGATCCATAACATCAGAATTACTTGTCAAACCATTGTACTATATTAAGAATGTTATAAAAACAAAATAAAAGAGGACTAAGGTCAGAGTGTCACCTTTCCAATAGACTGGAGTTCCCGGCCAACAGGTTCCATAAACTTCAAATCAAATCCTGTAATAGGCCATATCTGCACATGATTGAAGCATACAATCTTTTCAAAGACAGGTCACAAATTTAAGAGCAGTGGATAAAGCTTTAAAGCAAAATTTCCTAAAAGGGATCAGACTACTAATAGCAAACACAGAAGTAGAGAGTACAAAAATCATCTTAAGAAGTAGAGGAATAATCTATGATCAATGCCAACTCTCTTGTATTGGTAATTGTCACTTAACTACTTAAGCACATGCAGTATATAAGCTTCTCATCAAGAAGTACAGACAGGGACGAACAGACTTATATATATGTTTAGAGAGAGAGAAATTATAGAGACTTTCCATAATTTTACACACACACACACACACACACACACACATAGAGAGAGAGAGATTTCCACAATTAAAGTCATTGTCAAACACTAGTCAAAGTAGTTTGACTATATGTGGTAGTGTTCAAGTCTTGCGGCACATTTGAAACTTTTTATTTATTTTGTTTTACAGCAGAAGCCTCCTTTGCAACTATATTATGAGCCACCACTGACTAAAATGCCTGGATCCGCCCGAGTACAGAGATAGTTATGTCATAAGAAATCATACAAAATCAAACATCGCTTTAAAAGCGATTAAGATTTATTGGGGAAGAAGATAAAAGAATTCAAGGTCATAACCAAAAGGAACATGACTCATCCCATTTTATTTGGTGGGGAAGGTCAAAGCACGATTATAGTATGCCAAACATATATAAATGAGAAAAGAACACCTATGCAGTTACACAACATAGTCAGGAAGACAATGCCAAATTCTAGTGTACACGATGTATTATAGATGTACTTCCCTGTGAACTGTCTTTCTCGAGTATAACTTTTTTAGTGGCATAAAAATGGGAACAAGTTGGCGATGAAAATAACAAACTCGATGGTTGCAAACAAACTTATGGAAAATCTCCACTTGCATTAGAGGGTTCAAAGGATTTAGATTACACGCTATGAAGCAACATACTTCAAAATGTGTCCCCTACCTGTACCAGATATGTATCTATTAATCATACTGTTCGGGTAGTCTAGGACAATTAACGGATACATTCTCAAACACTTGAAGTATAGCTCTAACACTAGAAATACGGCATTAGTACGGTTGCCTACGGTTCAGTATAGCTTGAACATTTGGATTATAGCTTGGGTACAGATCCAGCACAAACCTGCCAACATGGACAAATAAATCTTATCTTAAACATTCCTTCAAGTTTAAGGTTTCTCAAACTACAATTTGCTCGAATCATCCCTCTCCACTGACCCCACTTCTTACACACCCCTTGTTAATTTCATGTAACTAATGTTTTTCAAATTCTTCATATTTCAGTAATCTTTTGATTTCTTGTCCTTTTCATATATTTTCACTGACTTTTCATATATATATATATATATATATATATATATATATAAATATATATATATATATATATATATATATATATATATATATAGTTTGTCAATTTAGAGCATTGTTTGGAGGCCTACCTTGCACCATATCGCACCACCTCATCATGCGTGTCATGTCATTTAAGTTATGTCATGTCCTTCAAGAGAATATACATATCACCAAGATTATTTAAAGATATGAAAAATTTTAATTACACGTCAACAAAATTTATTGAACTTCGATCTTATCCAAATCTAACTTTATAAATTTAATAATCTTTGCAGTATGTTTTTGCAGAACTTTAATCTTCTTAAAATTTACATTTTAGATTTTTAAGTATTAACTGTATCCAATATCTAAAATTCAAAAATATATAATTAAACATATATACATATCTAGAACTTATCTATAGGCTAGCTAAGCAAGTTATTTTTGCATAACTTCAAGTTTATCCAGATCTATCATTCTGAAATTTAAATTCTAAAATCACATTAACATAGTAACAAATATTAGTAAATATTGCACTTTGATAAATTATAAATACGTATAAGGTAGTGCACAGGTATATTTACACACAAACACACACATATATATAAGTAAAACATTATATATATATATATATATATATATATATATATATATATATACTCCAAAACCAGTCGGCTGGCTTTGTATTATAGAACCACCCTATGTTTTACGGGTTGGATTGGAATTTAGTGGTTGAGATTAAAAGGTGTAGACCCCACCACCTTTTTAAGTCATTTAATCTCAACCATGCAATTCCAATCCAACGTGTATAACAGAGGTTGGTCTCATAATACAAAACCAGCCGGTTGGTTCTAGAGCACTCATATATATATATATATATATATATATATATATATATATATATATATATATATATATAGAGAGAGAGAGAGAGAGAGAAAATTAGTGGTTGTGCGGGCAGATAGGACCGTAGTGTTGACGGTCAGCCCGAGTGGATGCAACGTGCATGGGAGATCAACCCTATCGATGGATCGAGAGATGATGAGATTGGATCCGGACTATGTCTAGGGATTTGATGTTATAAGGAAGTCACATGCTCAAGCCGGACATGAGTGTGTGTGTGTATATATATATATATATATATATATATATATATATATATATGATTATGATTATCATTCCTTCTCTCTCTGGCGTTGTGTGCCATAGAGATAAATGCAAGCAATGTTTTTCATCTTACCACTTCGGCAAGACTTTCTATAGCCAAGGCGAACTTGGAGGGTGCTCCTTGGTTGCATGTGCTTAAACTGCAATAAAAAAGGTAGGTGTAACAACATGCCTAATGGCTACCTAGGTTTTATAGGATAGCTCGCTCATGCTCATAGCTACTTTGGCTAGGAATTTGGTACCAAATAAAGGGTTGATGTCATGTTGATAGCCGGTCAAAAAAATTTGTCAAATCTTGTATAGAGTTGTCTTATGTTCCATAGTCGACCATTTTCTGATGGGAGAACGCTTGGATGATGATGATATACAATTTTGTACAAAAATCATAAGGCGTACCCTAATTGTATAATTTTGTAAAAAAAAAACACATGGCGTACCTAAGTACCCTTATTTTACCTTTATCTTACATCTTTAACAAATGTCGTACTCATACATTTACCGGTGCTTCATTTGATTACAAGTTGCGGTATAATGTACACAAACAGCCAATATGTAGGACTGGAGATTTGGGTTGGCTTCTATTTTGCTACTGCATGAGTACATCTACCCTCATCTTCAACACGTAAACTTTAGTACAAAGTAAGAGAATTGTCAACCCAGTCTAATGGATGGTTGGGAGCAGCAGAGCCCTATTGTTAAGTAGGTAAACCTGTATATAATCATAAAAGTGTTCACATTTATATTGCACCATAGAATGCTCAAGCTAAGGTTGCAGCAAAATAAAACTGTTCAAGCCATTGGAACTTTGTTATCCAACTTGAAGCGATGAGAAGAAGAAAAAAGTCAAAACATATCAGCTATTGAGTTAGTGCAGAAGTTTGAACTTAGTGTCTGTTTGGTGATTGGAAGATCACGTACCTAAGGGTGTGGAACTTGGCCAGTGGAGCCCACTACGAGTTCCATTGGTTCTAGATGAAGTTGTTGGACTTCTCATGGTTGGTGGGGAGAAAGTAGGGGGAGGATGAACATGAGGAAGTATGTTGGTACCAGAATGTAACGGAGTTAATTTCAGGTGGGCCCCACTTCGGAATCTAAATTCTCTAAGTTCTCTTAAACAGCAATGATCTTTCTAATATTACACAATTGATATATTATCATTATTAAATTACACAAGAAATGGTCTTTACAAAATTACACCATTAAAATTTTATCATCAATCAATTACTAGCAAAGTCTCAGTCAGAAACCACAAGCTTATCTGAACTTATCAGTCAGCAACAGCAACGATCTCTGGATGAGGTTAATGGGACATATGGATCTGAATCTTAAGGAAGGTGATTGGGCGTCCAATGGGTTCCATGAACCCAAAGAGAAGAACACTGAACACATGGAACCTCCCCCACATTCCCCGAGATATTGTTGAGTTTCCCAACCAAACAACTCTTGGCTAGAAGACTTACAAAATGGAATCTTTAAAGGAATCTAATTGAAGGGTAAAAGTGTTTCTCCTAAATAGATCCTTGTGAAGTATGGACCAGTTACATGATACTTAAATTCTCTTTTCAGAAAACACTTGTCACCATTCCATAAGAATACTGTTAGTAGTAGCCTACATATTTAAGAGAACTAAATATAATGAGAAAAAAAGATTCAGACGCCATTGCCTTTTGTTGCATTTGCACAAACCAAGAGGGCATGCAACCACCAGATATGGTCATATCCACTATTATAGCATTCTTAAGAAAATCATGTTAGTCAAACCAACTATAAGGTAAGGATGAGACATTAAAGAAACGTATTACCAAACGATGAATCCGTTTTTAGGGGATGTTTGGTTCGGCAAAGTGGAGCGAAGTGGAAAAGCTGGAAGTAGAGAGTTTGTGTATGCATTGCGTATGCGCGTCATGCGTACGCATATTATATGAGTTCCTTCGTTTGGATGGTTGTTGATATGAGTTGGGAAGTGTAACTTTTTGTAGTTCATATGTTTGGTTGGTTGTTGAAGCGGTAGTTGAGAAGTGATATGGTTTTCCACGTTGAATAGGGTGAGGTTACCTCCAGTTAGTATTTTTTATGGATTAAAAATTTAAGTAGTAAGTAGTATTATTACTAAATAATATAAATTAAGAATTAATTTTTAATCCTACATTCTTATTATTAAATAATATAAAATAAGTATTAATATTGTTATTATTTACTATTATTATTAAATAGTAATAAAATAAGTATTATTATTAATATTATTATTATTAAATAGTAATAAAATAAGTATTATTATTATTATTATTATTATTATTATTATTATTATTATTTAATCCCACATTATTATTATTATTTTTAATCCTCTCTCTCTCCATTCTCTCCTCTCTACCACCTCTCTCTCTCTCTCTCTCTCTCCATTCTCTCCTCTCTCCACTCCGTCCCACATCCTCGGTGATCTCCTTCTTGGATCTGACTACTGATCGATGGATTCCGCCGAATCTGCAACCAGTCGGTATGTTGTCGTCTCTCGTTTTCCGATCTCCGCCGAACCTAGCGACTATGGCGCCAAGCGCCTTCAGAGCTGACCTACGCTGCCCTACGGTTCAGACTGGACACTCGGTGTGCTGCCTTTGAATAGCTCGACCCTGGTCGGTTCTCCGCCAGCGGCGCCTGAGCCGCACCGCTCGACCATAGCTCCGATCTTCCGCGACCTCCTCTTCCCCATGACCCCAACCTTCTCCCTTCCAATTTTTTTAGTGATGGCACAGGACAGAGACTCGAGGAATGGAGTTCCGAAGAGGACTTCTTCTCAAAAAAAATGGAACTCAAACGAGCAGAAATGGGAGGGACATGAAACTACGACATGTCAATTCCTCCACTTTCAACTTTCACTCTCCCAACCTACCAAACAGCTGAACTGAAAAGAGTTCAGAACAGTACATCCAAATTGCCACTTCCAGCCTCTTTTGTTGGCTACGAAACAGACCCTTAGAATGAACAATAAAAGAATTTCAAAAAGCTAATTTTTCAAATGGTGGTTGTGGACGTATGTATGACAACCTATCTCAGATTCTCAAAAGTCACAGTTCATAACCACAAAACATCAATTAGTGAAGCTTGTTAGATAAAACAGTATTAGTATATTAGGTTATCTGGTAGAAGCTGGTTTATGTAATATCAAATTCTAGTCTTTCTAAAGAGAGAGGAAGACTCATTAATCTATGATTTTTCAAAGGTTAACTTTCGTTTCCATTACCCGCTTAGTCCAAGACCCCGAACGCAATCAAGAGTACTCAATGATTACCCAAATTACTCTATACACAATTACTTAATTCGCAAAAAATGATCAATAATTCTAATAAATAGGCAAAATAGATAAATTATATATAACGAACATATGAAATATATGCTCCATTGAAAAATAACAAATATGGAATGACAATCAAAAACATAATTTGAATATCAAGAAACCGTAGAGGAGAACGGCAATATACTATGTTACTATTATTTTATTTGAGGAAAAAAATAAAGAAATAGTGAATAGGATAAGGGTTTTGACGGCCACGTCAAGCTTTTATGGGTAGTTGTCTCTGGAATTCTATTACCAAACCCAACTTTCTTAAGTCAAGCTTGTTGATAGATCAAAATTTAGTTAAATTAGTATTGCAACTGATAATTACCCTCTCATTTCTTAGAATATATTTTGTGATTATATGTTGATTTATCTTGTGATTATATGTTTCAATCATCTAGGAAGATGTAAACTATATATGTATCAACTATTGTAAATAAAGATAGAATCATATTATATTTTGATATGGTATCATAGCGAGATTGACGATCCTCTCTTCATGTCCTCTCCCCGTGATCTCAACAGTGTCACCACCCATATCATTGTTCTTAGAACTCTTTGTTACCGTCATCTCCGACTAGTGTAGCTGCCATTATCTTTCTTCTTAAAACTTTTGTTGTTATCAGTAACTTTTTCGGCAATCTTTGATGTCTTTCCGATAAACTTCGTCAACCCCGATAAACTTTTTTTCGACTTCTTCCTGAACCTATAATGAATTTTGTTATAATTTTGGTGACCTCCGAGCGATTTTCAACAACATCCATCACTTTCATTGTCATTATGTTAGCGCCTCTCTCAGCGTCAAGTTAGCTACCTCTCTCGTCGCCAACTCGCCAAACTATCTCAGTTCTTGATCGACAAACTTGTTCGTGTTTCGCAATTTTAGCTTGAGAGGGAGTGCTGCTAAAGATTAAATTTTAGATAAATTGTTGCTACAAATTATTCTATCATTTCTTGGGATATAATTTGTGGTTATATGTTTATTAATTTTGTTGTTTTATGTTCCAGGAAAAATATTAATTGGAAAATATACTTTTCATTTGATATATCCGTATGGATTATATACAATCTACTAACATGTATTTTGGCTAAAAACAATGAATCATTCATATATTTTGAACTAATCAGTAAGTAACTATATTAGGACAAGATTTGGCTAACCATAAAAACAACTTCACTAACAAGAATGGATGTAGTTAGCTAATACTCTCCCTCAAGTTGGTGTTTGATGGTTGTGAACGTCCAAGTTTAGGAACGTTAAGCACCTCTAGAGGGGATGGATAGAGTTCGTCTGTGCAACGGAATAATAATCACCAATTAAAAAAATATGACAGTAAATCAACAGATATATAAGCAGGAAATATCCAAATAAATGCGTAAAGTAAGGAGTTCAGAAAAGCAAACGCAAACACCGAGGTTTATACTGGTTTCCCTCTGAGAGGACTAGTCCAGTCTCGAGAACTCTACCTCGATGTTTAATCCACTATGCAGTGAAACGCAAGCTTCGATCCAAAGCACTTGCAACTTCTTACAGACACGTGCTTTTGATCCGAAGAGCACTACTATACAACCATGAGCTTTGATGCGAAGAACTCGCGACTTCGAACTTGGAATTAAAACGAGATGGTTTTCAAGCCTTCTTACAACTCGAACCAAACTTCTAGATCGAACCAAACTGGCACTTGCTTGGCTAGGAGTCGTAAGGCTTAGATTGTGAAGTGTTTTAAGCTCAGAGAACTCTTAAAAAATAGAAGAGAAGAGAATGGAATGACATGAAATGAATGGAGAATTTTCCTCTATTTATCAGGTTCTTGGGATACCGAACTCGGACAGAGTTCGGTTCCCTACGTTCATAAATTAGAACGTTGCAGCCTATTCTCCAGGGTGACCTGATCTCAAGGGTTGCCAGGTAAAGGGGACCGAGTTCAGTCCGAGTTCAGGTAAAACTCGGTTTAAGTTCGGTTGCCTCGTAATCAGCATGGTTCAAATGAAGTTTGATTGGGTTTTTAGGCTTTTTTGAATGGACTTTGTGGGCTTTTTGTAGACTGAACGGATAGGCTTTTTGATGGACTTTTTGGTGGAGATATAGAAAGCTAACCAATACGCTCGATGTGCATTTTTTTCTAGACTCAATAAAGTATAAAAATAGAGAATAAAGTGGAAAATATATTTCTTCAGCAACTTTGGCAATTTGGCGAAGACTTTGTTCAGATTGTGTAGCAATGTAGTATTCATCCAGCATCTGTACTTTAGCAGTACATTATTTATTATATCGAACCAAAATTTTAGTCGATTATCAAAATCAGATATGAAGACCATGACCTATGGGCCAACAATCTCTTCCATTTTGATAATTGACAAACTCTAATTGATGCACCAAAATAATAAACTCATAACCGCAAGAATATGGTACTATTTCTTCTTCTTTATTTTGTATACTTCTCCCCCTTTGCCATTTGAGCAAAATGGAAGCTCCTCCGCAAACACAAAACACAAACAACAAACAGAGTGAAGTAACACAAGGAAAAATATAACAAGTTGTAGACAGCATAAACTAAGTAGCAGAATGAGAAAATCATAGAGTGCATAAACTACTGAAATAAGAGTATGATACAAACTAAAATGAAAGTCTGATACATAATGCAAAAAAAATGTGATATGCATAACCAAAATGAAAAAGTCTGATACATAGCATAAAGTAGGTTTCACCCTTTCTTGTGACATCGTACCATTGCATCAATCATAGTCTTTGGTAGGGGTGCAACTCGCACGGGTTGGGCCGGACTTGAGGTCAACCCGAACCCAACCCAATGAATCATAAGCCTAGTCCGAGCCCAAGCCCGACCCGACCTCGGGTTCAACATATCAAGCTCAAGAACAAGCCCGGAGGATCGGGTTGGGTAGGGTCCATCGGGTTTATCGGGCTTTAATATTATATTTGAAATAATTTTAAACAAAAGTAATATTTAACGCATAATCAAATAGCAATCAAGTCTTGATCATTACAAAATACAAACTGAAATAAGATTTAGAATAAGAAGTTGAAGAGTTTGGGTGGAGAAATTTAGGATCTAAACTTTTTATTTAAGAATAATAAACACAATATATATATATATATATATATATATATATAAGTCGGGTTTCAGGTTCTTCGGGTAACCTGACAAATGAACCGAGCCCAACCCGATTTTTGATCGGGTTCAAATATTTTAATCCAAAATCGAGCCCGAGTATCTTCAACCCTAACCCAACCCAATAACGGGATTACCCGATCGGGCTCGAGTTTAGCCCGTCTGAGTTGCACCCCTAGTCTTTGGGAGACTAAACGGGATAGAGAAATGGAGCCGATATAAAGCATACATCTCTAAGTACGTGATCTCGTTAGTAGATCTCGTCTTAGGCAGAATAGCAGAAAATATAATATGATGTAGCTCATAGAAGTGTGGTTTAAATATCTGGCCATTAGTCCACCAGGAGGTCGGGGGTAAGGATCACACATAGCATCCTTGAAGGATTCAAGGGTCATGTCATTACCAAAATTGAATTTTGTGATATCAACAAGAGCATCTCCACCATTAGGAATATGGAGTATCTCGCTCAAATCGGCATCATCCAACTCAATATCGATACCGCAGACAAAAGAATAATCTGTGTGAATGTTGCAAATTGCAATAAAACATGCAAGTGGCATTAGAATAAATTGGGTGTGCAATTTGGACAATTTCATCAAGACCTAAATCTTTCAAATTTGATCGATAATTCGAAAAGATAGTAAAATTGATAGGGTTACCCAAACAAATTTTCCTCTTTTGGAAATCGTCAAATCAATCACATGACGTTTCTAAGTCCCTAAATAAGGAACCATCAAATTCGTCTTCTTCAGGTACCGAAGGGCTAAACAGTGAATGGTGACTATCCTAAGGAGGAATGGATGAGGAAGCCTCATCAACTTTTCTCTTTTTCTTCCCAAAGATTCTAGGTGCCATGAAAATAAATTGAGAAAATGAAGAGTTATATCTCAAAGGAGTTGAAGAACTTGAAAGAGAATCCCGAAATACCACTAAGTCCTAAGTTTGGAAGGATGAAGCCCTTTGGATCGAGAGAAAACTAGGTTTAGGATTTTTAGGGTTTGGAGGAGGAGGAAGAAGACCAAAGAGGCTGTTGGTTTCTGTTCGGATAGAGGTAGGCTTTCAAAAATATGAGAGGCCACAACTTAAAAAGAGTGGGGCCAGGTCGGTTCTGTTTTGGAAGGAACGTTGAGCACCTCAAGAGGGGGATGAATAGAGTGCGTGTGTGCACGGAATAATGATCATCAATTAAAAAATATGGCAATAAATAAACAGATATATGAGCAGGCAATATTCAAATAAATGCGTAAAGTAAGAAGTTCAGAAAAGCAAACGCAAATACCGAGGTTTATACTGGTTTCCCTCTGAGAAGACTATTCCAGTCTCAAGAACTCTAGCTCGATATTTAATCCACTATGCAGTGAAACGCAAGCTTTGATCCGAAGCACTTACAACTTCTTACAGACACGTACTTTTGATCCGAAGAGCACTACTTCACAACCATGAGGTTTAATGCGAAGAACTCGCAACTTCAAACTTGGAATGAAAATGAAATAGTTTTCAAGGCTTCTTACAACCCGAACCAAACTTCTAGATCGAACCGAACTGGCACTTGCTTGGCTAGGAGTCGTAAGGCTTAGATTGGAAAGTGTTTTAAGTTCAGAGAACTCTTAAAGAATAGAAGAGATGAAATGAATGGGAAATTCTCCTCTATTTATAAGGTTCTTGGAGACCGAACTTGGGCAGAGTTCGGTTCCCTGACGTTCATAAATTCGAACGTTGGAGCATGTACTTTAGGGTGACCTGATCTCAAGGGTTGCAAGGTCAAGGGGACCGAGTTCGGACAGAACTTGGTCCGAGCTCGATTGCATGTAATTAGCATGGTTCAAATGAAGTTTGATTGGGTTTTGCCCTGTAATCAGCATGGTTCAAATGAAATTTGATTGGGTTTTTAGGATTTTTGAATGGACTTTGTGGGCTTTTTGTGGACTGAACAGATAGGCTTTTTGGTGGGCTTTTTGGTGGAGATATAGAAAGCTAACCAAGTGCCAATATGCTCGATGTACATTTTTTCTAGACTCAACAAAGTATGAAAATACAAGATAAAGTGAAAAATATATATTTGTTCGGCAACTTTGGCAATTTGGCGAAGACTTTGTTCAGATGGTGTAGCAATGTAGTATTCATCCAGCAGCTGTACTTTAGCAGTATATTATCTGTTGTATTGAACCAAAGTTTTAGTCGGCTATCAAAATCAGGTGTGAAGACCATAACCTATGGGCCAACACAAGTTGGACTTGAGATAATTTAAGTGTTGCTAGCCTTGGTAAAATGTTTGTTTGTTTTTTTCATATGGCCTCGAAATCTTAGACGGTCGAATTAATCCTTGTTGCAACTTTTCACACAATATGGCAATAAATTTTCATATGCTTTGTTTGTTTATAGAAAACTAGATATGCAACGACATGCAAAGCAAACTAAATATCACAAAAAAGGAGAGAGAGAAGTGCGGACACGAAGATCACCCGCTAGGTAAGAAAGCCAAGTGAATACACAAAGCAGTGGCAGCCATAGCATGTTATCCATCTTCGACGGAGAAGCAAGAGATGACGGATTGTTTCGTGATCTAGGATATGGGACTGGAACCAAGAAAAATCAGTAGCCTGTGGCAGAGTGTCTAGAATCACAAAATGCTTGTAATGAAAGAGGAGAGGATAATTGAAGATTGTCATACCCGGGAGTAGACTGAGATATATAAGTAATTGCATGTTGAATACCTGTGATGGCTATCATGACTAGTGAAGTCACTTGGCTTTCTTACCTACTCGGTGATTAATCGTACTTGTACTTCTCTTCTTGTACCTCTCTTTTGTGGTAGTCAGTATGTCTTTCATATCGCTACGAATTCAATTTTTCATGAACGAACAAAACGTTTATGTGCAGAAAAAGTTGGAATAAGGATTGATTCGGTCATCCAAGATCTCGGCATAACATCAAATAGAAGACATTTTTACCAAGGCCATTAGCGCGCAACAATTCAATCATCTAAAGTCCAAGTTAGAGCTTGTAGCCTTCATGCGCCAACTTGGGGGGGGGGGGGGGGGGGGGGGGGGGGGGGGGAGATTAGCATAACTACATAAATTATTGTTTGCAAAATTAGTTGTATTGTTAGCCAAATCTTTGACCTAATATAATTATTTATTAATTAGTTCAAAATATATCGTAGATTCATTTATTTAGCCAAAATACATGATAGTAGATTAATATATAATTCCTACAGATATATCAAATAAAAAACACATTTTCCAATTAATTTATTTTTCTTGATAACATATCAAAATATAATATGACATTTTTTATCTTTATTAACAATAGTTAATAAGTATATAGGTTCAAATTTTCCAAGATAATAGGAATATTTAAACCACAAGATAGATATAATATATAACCACAAGTTTTATCTAAAAATGATAGGATAATCATTCGGTTGTAACAATAATTTGACTAAATTTGAATCTATCAACACTCTTATCAATAAAGAAGTGGAACCCTTCCTGATGAGAGATTCCGATTACTAACATGACGATGAGAAAATGAAAAGTGGAAGTTGGATGTTGTTGGAGGAGGTGGTCGAAAAATCGATCGAATGTCACGGAAAAGAAAACAGAGTTCGCTACAGATTGACGGAGAAATCGCCAAAAATAGGTCAATCAAGGTTTACTTTGTCGAAAAAGATGTCGGCGGTTGCCCAAAAAGTTGTTGATAACAAAGTAGAGTACAAAATTTCTGAGAAGAATAACAATAACAGCTACACCACCGAAAGACGACAACAACAGAGAGTTCTAAGAAAAATGACAATGGTGGCAACACCACCGACAGACAACACATGAATAGAGGTTCATGGATCAAGCTCTGATACCATATCAAAATAGAATATGCCGTTCTCATCTTTATTACAATAGTTGATACATATTTAAGTTTAGATGTTCCTAGATAATAGGAATATATAAGCGCAAGATCAATTAACATCTAAAAGATATATCCTAAGAAATTAATTTTTCGAGGCTTAAGCCTATTCGAGGTAAGCCTCGTACATATCTTACTTTATATTTTAATTTTACTTAATCTTTCACTCGTCATAGGAAAGTAAATAGTTAAATTCCATCTTCCTTTTAACTTGGGTTCTTTGTTTCTTGATGGATCCTTGGTATCGCTATTAGAGTATTAGAAATGCTATATTGCCTATTATTCACGTGAACAAAACAATACAAATTAACTAATTATAGTATTGTGTAAAGAAGAAACTTATAAATCATCAATAATTTAGTGTTCTTTTGCTTACAACTATATATATATATATATATATATATATATATATATATATATATATATATATATATATATATAACTATATACAACTATATATATATATATATATATATATATATATATATATATATATATTGAAAGAAGGTAATTGTGGGGAACGCTCCCACCGGGAATCGATCTGACCACTCGGGCTGCATGCATCTCTCTTAACCACTAGGCTAGAGGTCATTTGCATATATATATATATATATATATATATATATATATATATATATATATATATATATGATTTGTAAATAAAGTCTACATAAATCTTGAATAACGTTGAGCTTCGCCTTCAGGAAAAAGAAATGAAATGGGTAGGTAGGTTGGGATTTGACCTTGAGTCCGAGTAACTTTATGGGGGCGACCTGGCCGGGGACGATACAATCGGGGCCGGCCGATTCGATCTTGGCCTCGAGCGCGAAGCCCTCCCCGATGGGGTCGGGGCGCTTCATGACGGCCAGGGCGTAGGCGGAGGCTGGGTTGTCCTGGGGGAGGCGGAGGACGGGGCTCTGGTGGATCCTCGGCACGGGCTTCTTCCCCTTCGGAAGAGCCCGCCATGGCACGTCCTCCGCCAGCATCACCTTCTTCGACGACGACATTATTACCGATGGAATGGATGGAATAGAATGGATG
>JANAVB010032420.1:2181462-2191462 GCA_029216955.1 Iris pallida
AGTATACACTTTAGGTTGGGGACTGGATCCCAAAGGTGGAGAGTTTGTCCCTCGTCAGCAGTCGTCCAAGCAGCAGCCGGTAGACACAGTTGCATCTTACGGGCCAGCCCCTTGCACCAGATGAAGTCGAAGTCTGCGCTAGTAGGAGAGGTACAACGCACAAGGTTGTAGCATCTCTTGAAATTGAACTCCCCAGTGCCTCCAGTAACCACCTGCGAATCCCATATCCAACTATCTGCCAGCTGACTCGAATTTATACCTACCGCGCGAATAGCATCACCAAGCTCCAAATTAGTATGTCTATAGGTCTCAGGTCTCCACACTCCATTTCTGATAATATGCTGGCAAGTCAACCCCCTACCAACCTTTCTGTGTGCTCGATCGTCCATAATTTCAATCAGAGATTGGTGCTCTATCCATAGATCCTACCAGAGGTCAGTCCCTGCACCATCTCTTATAATCCTTCGGATGGAAGATTTGATAACAACTCTATGACGCAGAATGTGCTTGAAAGTGACAAATTGGTTGTTGTTGAGAGAGCAGGTCCAGAAGTTACCCTCTTTACATAACGACTGGACATCCAATCAGCCCATAGCAACCCACCTTTGATGAACCTCCATGACAGCTTCAGACCAGAGGCCTCCCTGACAGTCAGCATGGATCTAAGTCCCACCCCACCCTCCTCTCGAAGCCGACAGAGCTGCTCCCAAGAGATCGCATATATGCCTCCTCTCCAGATGAAGTTGGCGCACATCCTCTCCACCTTTCTGATGGTGGCAACAAGGACTAGAATAGACTGGAGCCAGAAAAGTGCCATAGCCGATATGACTGATCTAACTAGCTCAATGCGCCCCCCAAACGACAGTCCAGCCGCTTGCCACCCTTCAACCCTCCTTTGGGCATACTCCACCAGGCTATGACAATCCTGACCGCGAGCATAATTTACTGTCAGAGGCACCTCCAGATATTTTACTGGAAGATTACCTCTATCAACACCCAGGACTTCCGTCCGTTCCTCCTTCAGCGTACAGGAGGAACTAACGTAGATTCGGCTCTTCTCACGATTCATCTGAAGCTCTGGGAGTTTGTCCAGCTCACTCATAATCTCAGAGATCGTGGTCATTCCTTCCATAGAGGGCTGGAGGAAGACCAAGAGGTTATCAGCATAAATGAGGTGCGTACAAGGGGCTCAATCCTTTGTACAACCGTACCAGCCTCCCACTGTGAACCGTCATATCCATCAAGCATATAAAGTACTCCATGACCAGGGTGAACAGGTAGGGGGACAGGGGGTCACCCTGCCGGAGTCCTCTGTTGCTGCGGAAGAACCCATATGGAGTACCCTAGATGAGGACAGAGAAGGTAGGGGACGAGATGCACTCCCTAATCCTCGCTACCCACCTCTCGTCGAATCCCATGGCTAACATCAGGTGGCATAGGAAGTCCCTATTGACCATGTCATAGGCTTTCCTCAAGTCCAGCTTCACACACGCCTTCTCCCTCCTGGTTTGTTGAACTCTCTCACCATCTCATGCGCTAGGAGGCTGTGCTCTGCAATCGATCTTTCCTTGATGAAAGCTGCCTAGTTCAGAGGGACCAGGTCCTACATGATCCCCTCCATGTGCCGACACATAAGGTGTGTAATTATTTTGTAAAGATAATTACAGCATGCTATAGGTCGAAAGTCCGCCAGCGAGGTCGCACCTTCCTTCTTTGGCACCAGAGTCAGGAAAGTGTGGTTGAGCTCCTTCAGCAGCTTCTCTTCCGAGAAGAACTCCTGGATCGCCTCGAGCACCGATATCTTATTGTAGAATCCACTACTAAAGTCATCCGGCCCTGGAGCTTTATTGGGATCTGTCTTCATGATGATTGCCTCCACCTCCTCCAGAGAGACCGGCGCGAGTAGTTGGTTATTCCCATAGGGCGTCACTAGCTTCTTTGTAATGATGTTTGGAAACACAGAATGGTAGTTAGTCTGAAAATATAACTCTGAGAAGTACCTGACCGCCTCTCCCTTAGATTTTCGACGGCTCGCCCACCAGTTTGCCCTCACCATCTAGCAGTTGGGAGAGACTGTTCATGTGATGCCTGGTCCGAATCACATCGTAGAAGAACTTGGAGCAACAGGTCACCATCCTTGAGCCAGGAGCATTTAGCTCTTTGGGCAGCACTAATCTCCTTCTGCAGCCGGAAGGATATTGACTTTTCCAATCAGTTCCTTCTCCCTCGCCGCTAATGGCCCATCAAGAATATCAGCTTGCATGGAGTTCTGGATGACTCTGAGTTTCGCCTCCTTGTCTTCCAGGGACGACCTGTGCAGTCTCTTCACCCAACTCCGTAAAGCCTTCTTTCGTGCGCTTGAGTATGTGGACCATATGGTATTGTGCCGTACCCTACTGCTGGATAAGGAGACCCTCTGCGATAGCCTCCAAGTAGCCTCTTGAAAGAAACTAGCCGTTGTTGTACCGGAAGGGATGCGACTTCCAAGTAGGCTTATCAGTGAAGCCGACTCTTATAGGGGAGTGATCACTCGTCCCAGCAACCAAGACCTCGGCTACCGAGTTTAGGAAGCAACAAAACCACTCCCTATTTTCTAGAGCTCTGTCAAGCTGGCAAGCAACTCTGTTAGAGACAGCTTTGTTATGCCAAGTCCAGATATGCCCAGTCCGCTCCAAACCTTGAAGGCCAGACTGGAGAAGGCACCCCTGGAAATCATACATGATCTTATCTGGAACAGGTCTGCCTCCCACCTTCTCACACCAGTGAAGGAGGGTGTTAAAATCCCCTATTAGGAGCAGAGGAAGGTGCAAAGAGTCCGCAATAGAAGCCACTCTGGCAATGTCCCTCTAAATACCCTACCAATGCCGCCTATCGTTGTGGCCATAGACCGCCCACAACAGGAACCAAAAACCATCTTTATTTGAAAAAAAATAGTAATCAGCTGTTCCGACATCAGAACCAGGTCCCCAACCTAACTGTTGCTATGCCATCTGACCCAGATCCGAGCCATGTCACATATCGCCAGGTTGTGCAGCTGGACCCAATTTGGAGGAGTCCAGCGTGAAAGCGTCTTCTTCTCTTTGATCTTGGTCTCTAGAACACTGAGATGTCATACTTCTCTCTCCGTAAAATCTCACTGATCTCTTTCCATCGCCCTAAGGAGCACGTACCTCTGACATTCCAAGCGATCACTGCCATTAATAATGAGCAGCTGGATCCCCAGAAGTTCCTTTAGGACTAGTACCCGAGGAAGGTACTACATCCGTCTGATCCATATCCTCCTCTATGCTTGAGTTTGTGGACTGCTGATATGCTGACTGAGTGAGCATCAAGGCCCACGTCGGGTTGTCCACACAGCGCCTCGCGACTGCCATCCATGTGGACATCCGTACGAGATTGTCCATCTCGCAGCAGGCCAGCGTGCCTCTTCCTACTGTAAACTCTCTCCTCAAATGGTCCCCCTCCTCCCTGTGCGCTCATCCCGAGGCTAACATGCCTCTGGTGACCATGTTCCTCTAAGCTGAGAAAATAACCATAGCCTCCTCAGGAGGCCCCTGACCCGGAGGAGTGTGCTGATGTTGGTCGATGATGTCTACCATCTGCTGGTCCTCCTCAAATCTGTCTCCCTCTACAAGCACTTCCTCCCTGATACTCACCGACTCCCGGAGTAAGTCCGGGGCCAGACCTGTCGCCAGGGGGGATGCTGCATGTTGCCTGCCAGTCGGGCAGGCACTAGTGGAGTGTCCAAAGCACGCACATTCCGAACAAACCGGAGGAACCCATTCATACTCTACACATTATGTGAGAACCTCCCCCGACGGAATTTCATACTCTAGCTGCTCGGGAATCTCCCCACCGGCCTTTATCTCAACAAAGATCTGGGCGTACATCAGTCTCGACCTAGCGGTAATAGCATCATCAGCCTTAATCGGCTTGCCCACCAAGCTGGCTAGCCTCATAAGCAGTGGAATGCTCCAGTACTTGACTGGGAACTCAAGAAAATGAATCCAGACAGGGATAGCATTGAGGGCGTCCTTTTCACATCTCAGATCTGGCGTCCACTCCTTCATGATAATCAATCTACCGTCAAATGTCCAAAAACCTCTATGGATAATTCTGGTGACAACTTATGCCAAGCCAAACTTGCTCTATGTTACCTTTTGGAAGCCAGACTCGTGCCGCATACGCCCTGATATGTCCATAGAAGGGCCTGTTCCCCAGCACATATATGATGATGGTGTTTTCCCAGAATGCTGTAACTTCTGCTATCTCCTCCGCTGGGAACTAGGCACGCAAGATGTTCTCGACCTTCTTCAGGGGGATGTACTCTATTGTCGAGGGGTTGCTAGTGCCTCCTATCGAGCATATATTCGCCCAAGATTTCCCTAACGGTCGCGAGGGAGATCTTGGATTCCAAGTGGCAACCTTTGGAGGGGAGGGCATGTGGCCCTGGTCTTCCGGCGCGATAACACCACCCTTACCCTTCTCCAAAGCCGTCGCCTTGTGCCTCCACCCTGCACCATACTTCTAGCACCCCACCAAGCTGGCCTCCCCGAAGCGAAGTACCACCCTGGGAGGGGCACGGGGAAGCACCATGACCCATAAAAGGCTACCTTGTCCCTGATCCTGACCCCACCGTACTCCTGACGTGGATGTTATGCGTCGTCTATTGGAGGGGCGGACCTCTCCTCATATCCGGATGAGATCCACCCTCTCTTCCCGGAGCCCTACCCCTACGTCTTCTCGTGACCGTCATCCATCCCCTACCCTCCGACATCACAACCTGTGGGCCCGTCGAGGGGCCAGGTTGAAACCCAGGAGCCCCTCCAGATCCAGACTCTACCTCGGTGAGTCGACCCGATCCTCCCCACCCAACCTCACCTTGTCGGAGCCCGGCCGGGTGTCAGCCACTGCCAGTCCCCCCCGACCAAGCCGCGCCCCCTCGCCGCAGTCGCACCAGCCTGACGCCCGCCGGGCGCGTCCTTGCCCCGTCGCCCGCACCCGGGACAACTATCTCCCCCCCCCCCGCCCGGCCACCTGGGGGAGGTCCCGACCGCCTAGGGGCCGCGGCGGCTGAGACTGTAGTGGACACCTTTTTAGGGTTTCCGCCCAAATCGTCCAAATCGCCTGATCGCATTTCAGCTATATATATATATATATATATATATATATATATATATATATATATATATATATATATATATATATATATACATGAATGTCAATATTTTGGCAGTCCTAGACTGCAGAAATGGGGATAGTCACTATCATTTAGTGTAGTGCTATTAGCATTGGCCTAAATAAAAGATGAGTAAAAGATAGAAAGTATACCAAATGACTATCATTAGATAATATAAATGAGAAATAATTTTAAAATTAAATTATCAAGGAGTGCCCGAGGCATAGGGATAACTAAGTATAAAGTGGCATATTTGTAAAAGCAAAAAAAAAAAACTCAAGTAGCACATAAGGCCTAAAAAAAAGTTAATGGCAACCTACGTGTGAACCTAATGAAAGCTAATCATACCTCATACTTGGGAAATGATCAATTATGACATAATAATGAGGGTTATTTTAAATTACAGTTATGTTTCATCACGTTTATCTAAACATCCATTTTTCGAATACTCGAGTAAACCCCCAGAATTTTTAAACTTATTATTTATTTGGCCTAAATAATTATTTTTGGATTTTTTAAATATATTTTAAAATTATATATATATATATATATATATATAGCCTTAGTCATGGTTAAGTTATGTTATGCGTGTTGACTAGAAAATATGGCATGGCTATTGTAGTCGTGTGCCATGGCTAGCATATTAGCCATGGTAGGGATGGCCCAGCCATATATATTTTCCATGTATGAAAATAAATCAAGTTGTGGCTTAAACCATATAATTGGCTTAAATAAATATTTTTAGAGGCTTTTGACTTTTTAGGAGACTGGTTGTGCCAAACTTGACCCGAACCAAACCCAAATCCAAGTAGTCATGTAGTGCATCTAAATAACTCAAGTGTATATATATATATATATATATATATATATATATATATATATATATATATATATATATATATATATATATATATATATATATATATAGGAAAAAATGGTGGTGAAACTTTTGAATTCCTAAAATACCCTTGAGTATTTTATAATATGATGTTATTATGTCAACTTGCATGTCATTTATGTTTAAGAGTCAAAGCAATAAAATTTGCATGCAAGTTTCCTTTTTTTATACAACTTTTCATATTCCAATGGTAATAAACTTTTCTATCCTTACCATTTTCCAAAGATTAATATTCTAAATAGAAAATTACAAAAAAGAACAAAATTTGTACTTTGAATCTCTTAGTATGGTAAAAAGAAAATACACACACATGAATAATCACCTGGAAAAGACGAAAAGACGACAACTAACCTTATGATATTCTAAGTAAAATATGTGCAAAGACGTACTTGCATACTAGTATATATAATAAGAAAATTTGGCAGTTAAAACTTTTGAATTCCTAAAATACCCTTGAGTATTTTATAAACATAATGTTATTCTGTCACTTGCATGTCATTTATGTTTAAGAGTCAAAGAAATAAAGTGTGCATGCAAGTTTTCTTTTTCCATACAACTCTTCATGTTTATGGTAATAAAATTTTTTTGTCCTTACCATTTACTAAAGGTTATTATTCTCAATAGAAAATAAAAAAAAAACAAAAATTTGTACTTCGAATCTCTTGGCATTGTAAAAAGAAAGCACACACATATGAATAGTCACCTGAAAAAGACGGAAAGATGACGACTGACCTTATAATATTCTAATTAAAATACTTGTAAAGTACGTACATGTACACTAGTATACATATATATATAATATATATATATATATATATATATATATATATATATATGTTGGCCCATTGCCTAATGGTCACACCTGATTTTGATAATCAATGACAACTTATGTCGATACACAAAATATACGAATTGCTATTAATGTTTCAGGTTGCTGCTACATTTTGCTATATTTTTCAAAAAACGTACTACAAACTTTCAATTCATCATCCACAAGCTACTTAATGGAATTCAGATCGAGTTATTTTACATTTTTATTCTGTATTTTATCTTTTATTAAGTTTAGGATAATAAATGTAAAGTCGTTCGAAAATACTGGCTAAGGCTAATTCCAAGTCCACGTATCCAAATAGCCTTCTCATATTCCATTTTAACTCTACTATCCAAAAAGCCCCAAATACCCATGCAAATTTGGACCCAAATATCTAGTTCTGAACTGGCAGAACTCAGACAAAACTTAGGCAGAGTTCGGTTCGAGTTCAGTTTACCAAAGTTTGAATTTCAGTTGCCTCCAAATCTGCATACAATGTTCGTTTACGAGATATGTGCATCCGAACTCTGTCTGAACTCTGCCCGAGTTCGGTTAGAAAAAACACTATAAATAGAGAAGGAATTTCACATTTTCAAATCACTCATTCACTCCTCTTTTTCTCTATTCCTTAAGTGTTTTCAGTGATCAAAAGCTTTCATATCCTGCCTATACATCTCTTAGCCAAAGTGTCACGACTTGCACCCAGTGTAAGGGCACGAGAAGTGAGTACGTCCAGCCTACGCCGCAGTGTTGACGGTAGAACGATGTCCTAGGTCACAACATCTAACAATATATAACTGTACTGTACAATGATATACTCTCCAAAAGGAGGACAACATAGAAAGTACAACTCAATCATAGAATCTAGGATGGAAATAAAGGAATAAAAGATGGATAATAAATCTTAACAGAGAACTACAACTAAAAGAAACAAGTTTGGATGTTTAAACAACATCAAAATCCAATAACTGAAGTTTATCTCAAGACAAAACATCTAAATAGAGATAACTAGTCTAGAAGTCTAAACTAGACAATGGGCAAGTCTTCAGCAACTGTTGGATCTTCCTGAGGGTCCAAGTCATCGGTGTCATCTAAGCCTGTTCCATAGTAAGTAGGGTAGAACTCCTCCTCGTCCTCTGTAATATTTTTAACGGGTCCAGTCAGGACAAGAAACGAATACATATCTCTCACACAGTTCATATCATGTCAGGAAATGTAAAGCATATTATAGAATAAAGTACATGAAAACTGTAAGAATAAACATGAAGAAGAAGAGAGAATTTGATAACAGGAAATATTTAGGTATGGTAATAGAGAACTGTAAATGACTAGTAATTTAGAGTACAAGATAGACATGTGAACGACTTGATTGTACATGATTACACTATAGTTATACCATGATTACACTATTTAGAATTGTTCACATGACTATTTCTACTCCCTCGTACCCCAATCAATACATAAGGATCTAGACAGGTTATGTTATTGTACATGAAAGTTATACATCAAGCTCATGAGATCATGAGAGTACATGAGAGCACATGTGTGTACATGAATAATAAGAGTCCATGAAATACATGAGTTCATGAAAAGCACATGACATGATGTATTCAATGCACCAGAGGGGGATAACATCTCATGTAAAGATCCATTATAGTACTAATCCGTAATAATATCGTGTCAGCATCAAGTAAATTAGTCTATAACAAGAATATAATTCTTAGCAAGTATAAAATGGTCAGAGAATGTACTCGCCTGATATCTCGAATGTCTGATGAGAATATGAGTTCGAACCGGAGTATCTGAGTCCATTTAGAGCAACCACTGGTTACAAAGTGTTCAATATGAATTTAGAGAAAATTACAATGCATTCTAAATGATTCTAGGTCATTCTGGGTCAAAGTCAGCCCTTGGTCAACTGGTCAACCCTGGTCAAACATTGCTGGTCAAACTAGGTCAATTCTAAGTCAACTAGTCTATTATCCAAAGGTTATTTATAAGGTCACATCAAAACTTGATCAGGGCTAGCCATTCTAACTTTATTATTTACAAGTTTGCCATTGAAAAAATTTACTCAGGGCTATCCAATTTCTAGGTATAAAAGATAACTCTTTTAAAATTTTTTTTGCTCTCTCTTCCTTTTTCACAAGAAGAAAGAAGAAAGAAGAAAAGAGAGAAAAGAAAGAAGAAAAGAAGAAAGAAAGAGAGAAAGAAAGAAGAAAGAAAGAAGAAAGAAGAACAAGACAGAACAAGAAGAAGAAAAAAAGAATAATATATTTCTCCAACCCTAGTTATTTTTTTTGCTCTTATTCTAATTTCTCATATATATTTTTCTCTCCAAACCCTAGTTATGGATGAATCCTAGTGTAGAAGAAATTGGGTTATCAAATCTATGAATCTATTATCAATTAATCAATTTTTCTTCATTAATAAAAGAAATTTGATGAAACCCTAATTCTAGAAGAAAAAAAATTATTTGTTGAGCAAGTTAATATCAGGACTGCACAATTTGGCAGTCCTAGAAGATTGAGGACTGCAAGGAATTGTGGCAGTCTTAAAGGGACTTGCTGTACAACAGGACTGACATAATTTCTGGCAGTCCTAGAAATATTGAGGACTGCAGGAATTGTGGCAGTCCTGAAAGTGACTTGTTGTACGGTAAGTCCTTCAGGACTGCAACAATTCATGGCAGTCCTAAAGTCAAAATTTTTAAATAAAAAAACATATGTTAGGGTTTATTCAATCTTGATAATATAGTGAAATATGCTTTTAGAGTTATTTCCATGCATTCTTGTGAGGAAAAGAAGTATTTAAGGTTTATTTTCATGCATTTTAGGGTTATTAATTTTTTGGGTGTCATCGAAATTGTGAATGAGAAGAAAATTAGGATTTTGATGGAGATGATGATGATGGAAATGGGGAGAAGAAGAATAAGATGAGAAGAAAACTAGGGTTTTATGGGATGTGAGAAGAAGAAGAAGAAAAAAAGAAAGCTAGGATTTTGGGAAGAGAGAGAGTGAATTTACAAATGAGAGTGAAATTTGGGTTTGGGGTTGTGGGGTTGGGACAGCCCATGAGTAGAAAAATTGCATAGCCCGAGTAATTTTCCCTC
>JANAVB010032420.1:2192655-2275155 GCA_029216955.1 Iris pallida
TTAAGAACTCTTTGGAAAACTGAAAGCTTAAGAATGAGAGAAGATTGAAAGTGAATTGGTGTGTTGAAATGATCGAAATGCTTCTCTATTTATAGCTTTTCCAAAGACAGAACTCTGACAGAATTCGGGCAGAATTCGGACAGAACTCTTTGTAACAACCCGTAACTGAAGGATGACCAAGTTCAAAAACCCAACGTTCACTAACAATCCACATGGCCGAACTCTGGCCGAACTCGGGCCGAGTTCTCCTGAGGTTCTGCCAGTTCATTATTTGGAGAAAAAATAAAGTTTGGCTTTTTGAATAATCCTTCAAGGGCTTTTTGTAAAAAGAATATTTTTGTAAAAACATGGGTCACTTGTAAAAGGATAGGATAGTTTTGAAAATATTTTTGGATAGCCTATTTGCCAGTACGAGTCGGTGTACAAAGTATTCCTAGACTCAAATAAAATAAAAAAATATATTGCTTAGCAGGAAGTACATCCGAAGAGGCAAACGGCTTCAGTCTTAATCATTATTGATAACCATTGTTGAACAGTGTCCAAAACGTCGTAGGTAACATCTGAGTTGACTTGCATTTATATAGAGACAGAGTTTGATCAATTATTGAAATCAGGTTTGACCATGACCAATGGGCCAACAATACTGCCCTAACAAAATGATTTTCTGACAGTGCATTGCACAGAAGCCAAGAAGATTTTTTACACCAAACCCAACACTTATCGTTTAGCATGCGGATAGGCTAATTTACGCTCAAGAGACCGCTTCCTTTACGCATGAAAGCTATTTGTGTCTTTACGCTCAAGGCTTTCGTGTGTGTAGAGTTTATTTGAGCTAACTATACGCTCAAGGCTACTTTTTAGCTACTTTACGCAGGAAGTCTATTTTGGGTTATTTTAGGCCCAGTCTGCTACTTTATACAGGAAGTCTATTTTGGGTTATTTTTATGCCCAATCTTTTCTGGCTATGTGAGAATGTGGTCTGCATACGTGGCTTTCATGCCATACTTATCGAGGAACGTGTGTACGTGCTCTCCCCATATTGTTGAAGTGGTGGGACACGTGTCACCTTGCGTGGAGACCACAACTCTATATGGGATACGTGTCATCACACGTAAATGTTGATTTTCAATCGTGGGTGGCAGTTACTTGTGTAGAGACCCAATTTTGTTACTTTTTACGCACAGAGGGTCTAGTCTATAAATAGACTTATTTTTAACAGAAGAAAGAGATCAAGAGAGATACAGAGAAGGAGATTCTGAGAAAACTCATACTTTCAGAGTGATATTTCCCAGAAGCATTTCTTCAACTTTTTTTCAAGAACAGGGTGAAGCAAAGCAGGAAAGCATTCGATTGTGCCATCAGTGCCGCTGTGTCGATACCTTTCTGGTGACTTAGTTCTTCCGATTGTTCATCTTCCTCAAGCAGTTCTCTTCATCAACATCGTATGGTCCAAGGAACAAAGTGATCATTCTCATATCAGACTTTCATAGCAATACTTCCCAGAAACAACTTATACTTTTGTACTTTTTCTCGTTTTCTTTTAAAAGACAATTTTAGGCATTTTGTTAAGTGAAATACCTACTATGGAGCCAATCTAGACGATACTTATGATTTGGACCCACAGGAGGATCCAACTCTAGCTGAGGATATCATCCCTATTGCCTAGGCTAGATAGCTAGGCTGCTTATCCTATTTTGTTGTCTTTGATTGTATTATGTGGATGTTGAGATGTTAATGTTGTTTAGACACATGGACTTATTTTTTTCTGCTTGTATTTCTTTTTTTAGATTTCATATCTATCTTATCGTGCTATTTTCATTTGAGAATTTTGATTGAGTTGTACTTTCTAAGATTGTCCTCCATTCGGATTGCACAGGTACATTTATATTGTTAGATGTTTGTAACCTAGGACAGCGTTCTACTGCCGATACTGCGGCATAGGCTGGACGTACCCACTTCTCCTGCCCCTACACTGGGTGCGATCGTGACACATTTTTAGTGGTGGCCCATGCAGGTCGAGATTCGCATTAGTACGAAGTCGTGGTAGTACGACGATTTGTTGTACTGCTGCGCACCTGCGGTAAGAGACAAAGAATAGGTATTAGAATGAGAGGATACTCAATCATAGTTAGAATTCCTTAAAAGATTTCTAGGATGACCCTTGAGAATCTCAGTATAAACTATCTCGAAATTCGATTCCAACAGTTCATATTTACCTTCCTTTTTCGTTGATGAATTTGATTCTTGGTATTTATTGTTAATTTAATTTTCTACCAAGATAAATCGTATGGGCTAGGTCGCCTCAGTTATGGAATCTAGAGTCTTCTACAGTCATATTAGCTGGCATGGCAAAGATATAGAGTCTGATTTTGGATGTATTTCGGGTGTGGGAATTTAACATTTTCGCAGCCAAGCTAGCGGCAATGCAAAAATTTTAAATACCATTATTCTAGAGGTATGTACCTTAGTTACGGACTCTATGGTTTATCGTAGCCTTACTTACTAGTATGACGAGGATTTTGAGTATCATGATTTTGGACAGACGCATATGATTATCAGATTATATCTTGAGAAGGATCTTAAACATATCATCTCTACCTTTCGTTTTGTCCTTTTTTAAAAAAAAATATTTGTTTTTTCCATCCTTAATTAACTTAGCAGTAGGGATAGTTTTAGTTATTTTATTGTAGAACTTCATTTAGTTATAATTCTTTCGTAGTATAATGATTTGATAGCTTGTATTAGAGTTTATCTTAGAAATGATAGTCTAGTTTTGACATTAAAACAGTAACCCTTGTATTTAAATCTCTATTGTTTATGATTACCAGTTTTCACATAGGATGCTAGTCTGCTCAGGAGGTAGTGACCCCTTCGACTGATAAGAAGGATAGTAGGATGTATATATAGATGGTTAAAACAGTATATAGGAAAATTTAAAGATTTGGTGGAGATTTAATATTTAAGAAGGATGATATTGAAGGTGTATGTGAAGGAAATACGAAGGTTGATTCTATAATGGAGAATAAGTTCCTGCATGACATAGTAGTATTAGCTTCAAAAGATTTTGAGGACAGTGATTTGAACAAATTTAAGGATTTCATAAACTTTGATCTAGAGATTTTGGATCCAAGTTAGGACAAGGTGTAGAAATTTAAATTTTGGGATGATTAAGTTGATAGGGGAGAGTAGGATCAAAAAGAAGGAAGAAGAGTTTTAACAAGAGCATGATTCATGAGGAATGCCTTGGGAATTTAGGCCCCACCTCTAGGAGGGAGTTCTAGTCACCAGACCTAGTTGGAGGGAAGTTTTGACCTAGACCTTAGCATGTCTTTGATGAATTGATGCACCCTACTATTGCATGTGTGATTTGATACCTTATGACTGCCTAGTGCTGTAGTATGACTAGTATAGCTAGATGAGACCCCAGATTGATATTGTATACAATGATCCCATAGGTTATTCCTTCAAATTGAATGATTTAGATATAGTTTTCAGAGACCATGTTTGTTGGGGACGTGTCCCTAAGAAGAGTACGGCCGACTTAAATTTCGAGAACGAAATTATTCTAAGGAGGGTAGACTTGTAACCACCACTTTTCTAAAATAAGGGTAATTTTAAACTTTTATAAAATTTATTATTAAATAATAGGATTTAAATCATTTTAATGCTTAATGGTGATTTTTAATTAATTTAACACTATTTAATTTAGTGTATTCTGACTTTGGCCTTTTTACTAGTGTAACCTTAGAGCTACTTAGCCTAGAGACTGATCATGACCACGGAGACTTAACCATGTGATTAAATAGCTAATTACCACTTTTTAGGTTAGGGATATTTTGGTTATTTATGACTTTTTAATTAATTTTAATTATAGTTAATTAATAATGTGCTAATTAAGATATTAAGCCTTAACCTAGAATTGATCTAATCTAAATATTGATCATGAGCCTAGATATTTTATTAGTAGCTTCCAACTAAATGACAAGGTTAGAGATATTTAGATATTATGTTAAGATAGATATTTTAGCTTGAAACCCCAGTTTACTTGGGCCTTTCCTAAGAGGGCTCGAATTATGCATGTAGAAGCCAATCCATTACCTAAATATCTACCCAAACCCTAGATAACCCCTTGTGACAACCAAGGGCAGCCCCTCCCCTATATAAACATCATGATAGCCCCACTTGCCTCTTTTCATTACACCCTTCAAACCCTAATTGAGTTCTTCCCCAAATTCACATCATTTATCCAAATCAACTCCAAATTGGGCCTAATAAATTGCAATACACTCTTCTAGTGTAGAAGAGGTCATTAATGACTAGCTAGCAAGTTTTTGGAGCTAATTGGCCATTGGAAGTGGAGGGATTTGGCTCTCAAGTGCATTTACATTGAGATTCCAACTCTCAATAGGTAATGGCCTCTAAGCCTATTAATGTTCTGATTTCTTTCCATAGATACATTCATTTAGGGTCCCCCTAGTCCTATGCCAAGTTTGGTTAGAAATCGAATCCATTTGGGGTACGTATAGGAGGAGTATCAGAGTGCTATGTAAAGTGTTTGGTAAAATGCCACATAGAAATGAATGTTAATGATTTTCAAAACTAAATACATAATTTTTTAGCTCTTTATGTGTGGATCACAAATCTCAGAGACTGAGTCAATTTTGACACATTTTTCGTGTCAAAATTAGGACACAGGATGCCGTACAACACTGTATGCAGTGTCCTGCTGCCACGAGCCTCATGCTCGATGGACATGCCACTTGGATCCGTGTAATTTGACACGAAGGTGGGGGCAATGTTTGACAATATGCCACCAAAGTTTTGTGAGGTTTGGTGCAGTGTCGAGGGAGTTCTCGTGCCTGCATCGAATTCACACACACACGCGCACGCGAACACGAACCTACTGATACGGGTTTCGAACATGGACACGACACGTCTAGGACACAATACAGGGACACATACATGAACACCTAGACCTAGGCTACCCAAGAACACAGCCCTATGGCGTGAGGTTCGACACGTCGTGTCCTATACCTCACGACACACGTGTACGAGACCACGATTTTTACAGTTTCCTGATACTGTGTTTCATCTGTATTCGACACTTGGACACGGCCTCTGTGACACTATTGTGGACACACATTTATGACACTGGTTGGACACATGTTGGATACACTTGTATGCATTCATACACCCTTCTTTCCTATTTCCAGTTTACTTGTGTGTGGGTTTTCGAATTTAGGATTGTTGGGTTGATTGAATGACTGATACATGTGTGGGTTCATATTTCTTGGTTGGTTTTAGTATATATATATATATATATATATATATATATATATATATATATATATGTGTGTGTGTGTGTGTGTGTGTGTGTGTGTGTGTGTGTGTGTGTGTGTGTGTTTATATATAATAATATATATTATGACCTGCATAATTGTTATATATAGGATATGTATGTAAGTCATCTAGAGATATAGTATTTACATATAGATGTGGTATATATACATATGTTTAGGTGTGGTTCAGTTGGTGTATATATATATATTTTTTTGGTGTATATATATATATATATATATATATATATATATATATATATATAAAAAAAAAAAAAATATATATATATATATATATATATATATATATATAAATATATATATATATATATATATATATATATATATATATATATATATTATTTTATTTTTTAATATATATATATTTATATATATAAAAATATATATATATATATATATATATATATATATATATATTATATATATATATATATATATATATATATATATATATATATATATATATATATATACACACACTAGATATATACACACACTAGAGTATTGTGTTTGTTTGGGAGGGTTCAATGTTGAGTTTATAGGATTTGTACAGTATGTTAGATGTATGCAATAGCAGTAAGAGGAGCAAGGGCGAGTATATGTGAGTGTATGGTTCAATTGTTAGTTGGTTTTGATTTGTTAGGTCTGATACATACATTGGTTACATGGATTTGTTTATGATGGTTGATACATTGAGTTGGGGGCTTTGCCATTCCTGAGTTTGAGTTGAGT
The DNA here is from genome assembly GCA_029216955.1 of Iris pallida. NCBI lineage: Eukaryota > Viridiplantae > Streptophyta > Magnoliopsida > Asparagales > Iridaceae > Iris > Iris pallida. Next base: position 2,198,745 of record JANAVB010032420.1, read on the forward strand.
TTACTGGTGATCTCTGATACTTGTGTTAGTTAGTTATGTTCTAATTATCTTGTTAGGGTTATGAGTTATATAGGTATATATGTATTATTCTTATTGTTCTTAGTTTTTCCTTAGAGTTGTGTGGTTTTGTTTGGGGTTTTTATTTGTGTTGAGTTTTGAGAGGGTATTCTCAGGTAACTGAGATACCTGAGATTAGGGATTGTGGTTACTTTTAGTTAGGATCTTTAGTAATGTTTAGGTTTATATGTTTTGGTCGATTGTATATATAAATATATACATGTACCTTTATATATATATATATATGTGTGTGTGTGTGTGTGTGTGTGTGTGTGTGTGTGTGTGTGTGTGTGTGTGTGTGTAATGTATAATATACGTACTAATATATATAGGTTACATATATGCTAAGTCTTCTAGTGAGTCTCTATGTATATATGGGATATAGCTATGTTATACACAGGTATTCTATAGGCTATGTTATATGTATTATATAGCTATGTATATATATGGTATATATACATAGGAGGTTGGTTAGACTAGAGTTGACTAAGCCCTAGACTAGTTTGACTAGTTTGACCAGAGTTTGACCTAGTTTGACTAGATTGTAGACCAGAGTTGACCAAGAGTTGACTTTGACCTAGAATGGCTTAGAATTATATAGAATGCATTGTTAACATCAAATATTACCTTCTTGATTACATCATAACATGTGTGCTCTATTTAGGACTCAGACACCTCAATTCAGACATTTATATTCACAGTCACTCAGGATCTCAGACGAGTACATGCTCTGATCATTTTTATACTTGTTAGAACTTATATTCCTGCTTTAGATAAATTAGGTGATGCTGTTACGTTGTTATCTCGGACCAGTACCCTATGGATCTTGTCGTGCGATGTTATCCCCCTCGGGTTCATCAAGTACATCTTGTCATGTGTTTTTCATGAACATCTTATATTTTTGTACACCCCTATTCATGTATACTATTGTGCAATCTTGTACTCTCATGATCACATGAGCCTCATGGATAAAAATCTCTTGTACAGGTAACGTAACTTGACTGGATCCTTGTGTATTGATTGAGGAGGGTGAGTAGGAAATGGTTATGTGATCAAATCCCATCTTGTATAAATATTATGAATTGTCCATTATTCCCTCACGTATCATGGAGACCAATTTTATTATATGTCCCAGCTTGTTTACATAACCATCTTGTGCTCTAATCACTTATATTAACTTACAGTTCTTATTTCATATAAAAACTCTTCTTGTACTTAGATTTGTCTATTTACACTGTTCTTGTGCATGTCTTATAGTTTTTATTATAGTTTACTCTACTGTTTGTTTTATATATTTTGTCATGATATGATCATGTTTCAGTGTTGTATATTCGCTCATGTCCTGACTGGACCTATTGAAAATATTACAGATGATACTGAGGATTTCTGCACAACCTACTATGGAGCTCATCAAGACGACACTTGTGAGTTGGACCCACAGGAGGATCTAGCTCTAGCTGAGGACATCATCCCTATTGCCTAGGCTAGATAGCTAGGCTGCTTATCCTATTTTGTTGTCTTTGATTGTATTATGTGGATGTTGAGATATTAGTGTCGGTTAGACACTTGAACTTATTTCCTTCTGTTTGTATTTCTCTTTTTAGATTTCATATCTAGCTTATCGTGCTATTTCCATCTTAGAATTGTGATTGAGTTGTACCTTCTGAGATTGTCCTCCGTTCGAAGAGTATACTTGCACAGGTACATTTATACTATTAGATGTTTGTAACCTAGGACAGCGTTCTACCGCTGACACTGTGGCGTAGGTTGGAAGTACCCACTTCTCGTGCCCCTACACTGGGTACGGGTCGTGACAGACCACCCTTCAGATGGCCGCCATTAGCAATACTATTAATGACATCCAATACAACATGGCTAGGCATCCCACTATGCCTTTTCGTACGGGTCGGGACCCTTCTCGCGAAGGCCACCGGATTGATGACCCTTGGGCCATGAGGTATTTGGATCCTGATGATGCTTTTGTCGACCCTCGTCGCTCTGCCAGCGATCCATCGGGTTCTATCGGTCTATCCCGTCCTCCTGCTCTATGATGGCTGTGGTTTACTACTTTTTGATGCTGCTGATGCACTCTAGTTATGTTTCTGCTCTTTAGTTTCATTTCGTGCACTATATAGTTTATGTATGTTTCAACAGACTGCAATTTTTACCTGTTGGATTATCAAACTGGTAGTTTTACTGTTAAGTTTAGTTATGGTTATATTGTGTATTTGATCATTCACTTTGTCTATTTTTATATCCCTTTACAGGGGAGCTATGCACTATTTTGCTAAATGACAAAGGAGGAGAAAAATAGCATACTATGTGATATTTTATGTGATATTGTATTGAGATGTGATATTGTAGATGAATTGTATCGACCTGATGTGCTTGGATAACTCTTATGTACTTGGACAGAAATATTCATTTGCGGGGGAGCCACTTCGTACTTGCAAAAGGTCATCTCTCCTTCAACATGTGTCTAGGTATGGATATTGAGACATACAAATATCATTTTGTCAATTATTAAAAAAGAGGAGATTGTTGACCCAAACTGGATCGCAGTCAACCTGATTTAGATAATTAATACCTGATATCTGATATGATCTAATACGACACATCAAATTCAAGACAGAACATCACCTATGATCCAATATGACACATTAAGTTCAAGACAGACGTCATCTACAAGTTGTTGCATTGTAATTGTAATTTGTTTTCAGTTTGTAATTTTTGATTTATTGAGTCTAGAAAAATATGTACGTTGAGTCGCACTATGTCATCTCAACCCCTAAACATATTTCTCTAAGCTCCACCATACAAACAAACCAATTTCTGAACAAAACCACCCTCACCCATATAAGGCTTCTGGTATGAGGCAGACCGAACTCCGTACAAAGATCGAACTCGGGCCGAACTAGGCCTCCTTAAAATCAGCAACCTAATTTTTAGGGCCACCTTGCTGCGAGCTGTCCAACGTTCGAATTTTTGAATATTTTGGGACAGAACTCTGGCCGAACTCTGCCTCCCCTGCCTAGTATAAATAGAGCTTGATTCTTCTCATTTTAAATCATCTCTTACTCTCAAGCTTTCAATCTTCTAAGCCTTATATGCTCTAAGCCTTACTCTTCCAAATCCTCTAGTCACAAAACTTTCTAGCCCCAAGGTACTTAGTGCGATTCAACTAGAAGTTATGTACAAGAGTTGAAAAAAAAGTCACTTAGAAAATTCTAAGTTTCGCATCTGCGAAGTTGAAAGTATTCGAGCGCTTCGGATTTAAGGCTCATGTCTGTAAGAAGTTGGCGTGCTCTTCGGAATAAAGGCACGTGTGTACCCTATTTCACAAATAGTGGATTTCAACTCGGAGTAAGAGTTCACGGGCCTAGACTAGTCTTCCACAAGGGATACCAGGATATATCGATGTGTTTGTGTTTGTTCTTCTAAACACTTTTACTTTCCGCATTATTATTCTCTAATTATTTATTCTCTTAGTTGTTGTTTTCTGGACTTAGAATAGAGTTAATTTTAATTGGTCATTATAGACACAAACTCTATTCCCCCCCCCCCCCACTAGAGTTGCCTACATGCTACTTCAGGTCGGTGGTGCGCTGCCGAGGCGAAGGGCGCGCGGAGGCGGGAATGTGCGGACGGCTACTGTGGGTTTTGAAGAGAGAGGAAGGAGAATGGTGCTGGTATGTGTGTGTGTTTTTTTTTTCTTCCTTTACTTAAGGAAGAATGGAGTAGTATAGAGGAATTAGTGCAAGCATGGTGAGAACATAGAGAGTTGGTGAGGGGTCGGGTGGGTTTTGTGTTTTCTTTTCTTTTTTTTCTTTTTTTTTTTTTTGAAATAGTTTTTGGGTTTGGGTTCGGGAAGAGTGGCTAGGTTTAGGTCCAAATAAAAAACACAACCCAATAACAATAATTCCAAAATAACTAAAATATAATTAATAAATCGACTAAATATATTACTAATAATAATAACTATTATTAACTAAATTACACTAATCAAATTAAAGCCAAACAATAAATCCTGTAATTTCCAATTTAATTAACCTATTTAGAATCAGAGTTTTACACTAGACCGAATGAATCCTTTGTCGAGCAACTCTTACAAATGAATCTTGAGTTCCTTCAGCTCTGCGGGGGTCATTCTGTACGAGTCTTGAAAATCGGTCGGATGTCGAAAAAGGTATCGATGGTAAATTTGATTTCTCGATCGGGTGGCATACTGAATAACTCGTCCGGGAACACATTGGAGAATTCTGCCACAATGTCAGTTTGACCTGCATTTGCACCATCTTGTCTCATGTCTCAAATGGACGCCAAGTATCCTTCACAGCCGGAATGCAGTACCCTCCATACAGAAATTGTCGACATCACCATGCATGTCGTCGATGCTTCACCACACGAGTAGCAGAATTCGATCACTCCAGGTATACGGAAGGTGACTTTCTTTACTACATAGTCAATGGTGGCATTACAAGTGATGAGCCAATCCATTTCCAGTATGATGTCGTAGTCCTTAATATCTAGAACTATCGCATCAAGATACACCTGTTTACCTCCGATATAGATGATTCCGTCTTTGCAGGCTAAATGTGCAAGTAGTGATGTGTCTGATGGTATGTTAACACTAAGATTAAGGCCTAGCGGTAATATAAGAAATTTGTTTTCAGCGACAAAATCTGTCGATATAAAGCTTTGTATGGCACCTGAATCAAACAGTATGCAAGCAGGCTAATTATTATAGACCAGTATACCTGTCACGATTGTATCATAGGCGAATGCCTCATCTCGAGCCATGGCATAGACGCGTCTTTGGGCATTTGGACGATGGTCTTGGCTATTTTGCTGTGCCGGCTAGGGAGCTCTAGGGGTCGATCCCCGATTCTGATGATTGGGTTGCGACGGGGTATCTTGATTTCGCTTTCGGGAAAAACAACCTCCAGCGATGTGCTCCTTTTCCCGCAAAAGTGGCAGTCTATGTTTACGGTATGACATTTGTTGGCATGGTGTCCAGTATAGTTGCATTTGGTACAACGAGGCCTTGGGTTCTGTCCTTGATTGCCACCATTATTTGGACGCTTTGGAGCATTGTTGCCTCCAGCATAGCTAGGGCATTTGATTGGAGTGTTGCACAACGCCGGCAGCGGTTGAAGGATATTAGCGCTCAAGGTGCGAGCATGATTCAGACACTCACCTATGGTCTTATATTCCGACACCGACACGTGGGCATAGATAGAGGGCCACAGACCCACTTCAAATCTCCGAACGCGAATCTCCTTTGTATGCAGAAACGCACCAACAAATTTGGACAATTTATCGAACTCTACTGCATACTGTTGCACTGTCATATTCCCTTGCGTCAACTGCATGAATTCATTCTCCTTCTACTAACGAACAGCTGAGGGAAGATACTCGACTTCGAAGGCTTTGTGGAATGTGGCCCAAGAGATCGGTGTAGAGTTGTTGTCGCATCAGATCACTCGCTTGTGCACGGCCCACCATTCGTGCGCGTTCAACCGTAATTGAAGTTGTGCGCAGGCGACTTGCTTGGATTCTTCAATGACGAGGAGCTCAAAGTGGTCCTCCAGCTTTTCCAACCAGTCAATCGCCATAGAAGGGCGTTCGGTACCGCTAAAGCATGTGCGGCATGCTTTCTTGAATTCTAAAACCTCAAAGTTATAGATTTTTGGTGTTGCAGGTTTGTGCATGGGCTCCTCCGAATCGACTTCAACGGGTCGCATTGTAGGTTCGACGGCAGCATACGTCGTGGCAGAGTTGCTATTGGCCACAACTGTCTGACGATCTGTTGAAGAGTATCAAGCTGCTTCTGTGACACCTTAAATTGTGCCTCGAACCTGGCTTCGAATTGGGCCTATCACGCCTCTGATTATTAATTTTGGTTTTCGGTCTATTTCTGATACGCCTATATTATGTGCAGCATCCTTTCTATAGCGTTGGCAGAAAGTTCGGCCCTCGAACTACTCGAGTTACTTGAAACGCTGGCCTCGTTCTTGGCCGCTGTAGAAGCATGAAAAATTTTCAGCAAATGAAGCCCCATGCACCCAAGTCAGTGTAGCTCCATGCGCCCAAGTCAGTGTAGCTCCATGCGCCCAGTCAGTGAAGCTTCATGCGCCCAATACTAGCTCCGCCGAAAGGAGGGCGCATAGCCTGAGGCATGGGTATACGCCCAAGCCTGACCCAGTCAAAGCCATGATCAAAACATGTACCGAAGCACACGGCCACGTCAGTCTCCACGAGCAGTCGTGCACCAAAGCATGCGGCCACGTCAACACCACGACCAATCCACGATCTCGCAGCCTGTATGCGCCTCCATCCTATGCGCCCAAAGAAGGACTATGTGCCCACATAAAAACTAGCGTGTTTCCTCATGTGGGCATATAACACCATTCCAGCTCAAGAACGACTATAAAAGGGGGGCCTCATCCCTCTTCACAAGACAGAACGTAGAGCATTTTCAAGAGCCAAATTGCTGCACTTCTTGCCAGTGAGCCGAGAGTTAGCAATTTTCTTAGGTTTTCTTCTGTCACGACCCGCTCCCGAATAATCGAACATGAGTCGGACACGCCCAGCCTTCGTCGTTAGACACGACGAAGTAAGCTGTACCAAGCTAGGGAAAACTAACCAGATAAACATGAAAGTATAGAATCACAGCATCTAAAAACGTATCCCAGAATGATCACCATAATCCACAAATCCAGATATCATAATGTACCAGAATCAACAGGTATGAAAAGTGCTATGAACTCTAAAGTCAATATCTCAAAGTAAAGCTAAGTAATCTAAACCTGAAGCCTCAAGCTAAGCCTCATCCTGCTCAGCTAAATCCTGGGCTCTGGCCCATAGAGTAGAACAATGTCCTGCAAGCATACCTGCAACATATCCTATTCAGGAGCGGAGCAAAGTACAGTTCTAGATAATAAAACATGAACATGATATGAACAGGGTACAGGAGTACAGGAAATAAAATACAGGAATGCACATAGAAGTACAGAAAAGTAGTACATAGAATAAATACAGGAACTATAGTACATGAATGTAAAGTACAGGAACATGTAAAGTACAGGAATGAAACTATAATCCTGAAGTACCAGACATGACAAGTGCACAATATCGAAATACATCTAGTCCATGTGACCGGCTGGGGTGAGTACAGGAGCATGCACAGGAGTACATGAATATGGTACGACTTAGGACCCGCGTGCACAGTGCGAGGCCTAAGCTAGGTACAGGAATATATAGTAACCGGGATTGGTCACATGGCTAGTGTATTTCCCCACCCGACACTAATAAGTACAAGAACAAGGGTACAGGAATACAGGAGTACATGAATATCGTGCCATTACGTGTCACAAGAAAGGGTACAAGAATGTAAATGTACAAAACCGTAGAAAAATACTTGTCTTGCTCCGGATGATCAAGGGTAGGAAGATAGAAGTCTCTGAGTCCTCCTGATATATGATTTACAAGTTGGTTAAGTTCTAATCAACTAGTTGACTTAACAAATTTGTCTCATCTATTTACTAATTAGTCCAATATTCAATTTACACACCTTACTCTATTATACCTAGAGTATATTAAAATATCTTGTAAAAATCTAAGAATTTAATGTGACTATTAAATCAAAAACTAGACAAAGCCTTTTTAACATTGTCCTGTAGAAAACATTTAATATAATCCATATCTCAGAATTTATAGCCAAGGTCCAAGAGTACTCTATCATGCCTTGATGAACTCAACTAACCACAACATATAGCTTACATAGAGTTTAGCTAATACTCTTCAAGCCAAGTCTCCACTTAGAATGGCTACATGTAGTCCCTCACATATAAGATCAGTTGGAATGGGTTTGGCAATGCAAGAAAACCCAACTATATAACTATTTAATAAGCTATTACCAGCCTTACACCATCTTCATAAGATTATGATAGCTAGCTAGTATTGTACTATCCTTTCACTAGCATAGGATTCACTAAATTATCATAGCATCCCAAGCTAACTTAATTCAAGCAAAACTCATTGGAAACTCTTACACAACTGAGCTATTCAATTGGCACATTTCAAGAAAATATTAATACAAACAAGCTGTAACCTAAACATTCAATACAACATCAACTCAACACACTAGCCAGCCCTTTGGTTCTCCATTCTGCAACTGAACTCTGCTTTAATAGTTCGGTCGTCAACCCTTCCTATCAGTTGTGACTCAGGAATCTGGGAAGAAATATGTATCCAGATAACTCGACACAGCCAAATGCTCCTAAATTCGACCCAGCGTACAATTTGTAATGTAGTGTACACACCACTCGACCAGTAGACTTCCACACCTGACACCAATCAGAACACAGTTGACACGAACCAAACAACCTGACAACAACACTAGACTCTGATACCACTCGACCAATCCCTTGCCACTTCTTCATTCTCCAACCACGTACATAGGACACGAGCAACAGCAAAAATAGTTGACACATGCTACCCGTATTTTCAGGACATCCCTGTACATTACTCTATTAATTCCCAGATTTAATTGACTCAATCAACAAGGTCCACAGAGATGAGATGGTACCTGGAAATAGATCCCGACCAATTGATGAAAATATGAGAGACGGTCTCTGACACTCATACCCACGTATCAAACACGAACAGCCCCTGTTTGAGTCAAACAATTAAACAGATGTCGTGCATGGATAAACACGGAATCCTAATATTAATTCTTGAACTGTCGAGGGGTGGAAATCACCAAGGAACAGAAGATCGACAGTCCAATATGAGCATTGCTTGAATTTAAGAAGAACGAATAAATTACAACCAATACTCACCGATCTCTGGGATCAACTTCGTCTCTTTGCTTTTAAAACAGAGTCGACGCGTCGGTTCTGTTAAGAAGGACTGCTCCGGCTTCACAACTCGATCCGATCTATGTCGTTCCACTAATTCGTCGATCCCGTGTAGGTATAAAAACTCTTGATCGATCCGGAAACTCCAATCGATCTGTCCAGTTCAAAACGAATCGATCAGTCTACACAGTTGATCAAGAAGATCGGATCAAAATTCGAATTACTAAGAAAGATCGGAAGAACGAAGAAAATCAAGAGCTCACCGAAATAACGACTGCTCCCGCGCCGTTGACGTTGTCGAGAGGTCGAAGATCACCGGAGATGGAGATGTGGAACCGTCGCTGCTCACCGTCGAGGCTTGTTCGCCTTGGACGAAAGCCTGCTGTCATCGAAGTCGGGGAAGATGTGCTTCGTTGACGCCATCGGTGAACTCGCCGTCGCTGGAGCGTCGTGTGCCGCCGAGAGGCCGCGTGAGTGACCGCCATCGCCGATCTGCTATCAGCTGCCGTCGTCGATTAGCATATCAGCCCGCCGACCGCCGTCGAGTCGGAGCCGGAGAGACACCCACCGCCGTCGTGCCGAAGGAACTTAGGGTTGCGTCAAAAAATATTTGGGGAAGAAGAATTAGGATGAGAGCTCCTCAATTAATCGAGCTGCTCCTCTCTCTCTCCAAACTCACACATATATGAAATGAATTTTTCAGAAAACCCCCTCCGCTTAAAAGAATTTCCAAAATAGTCCCTCCGCCCAAAATAATTTATAAACGAGCCCTCCCCTTTTCAAACATTACAAGAATGATAAAAATTCAGTAAAAAACTTTTTTGGGAAAATTTGAGGGGACCACAAGTTGGTTATAACAACTTTTCAAATTTGAAAAATTGCTCCAAATTATTTCCCTCTAAAATATCAACCATCATATTTATTAATTAAAATAATTAAAATTAACCTTAAATTTGAAACCCAATCAATTACTATTTTAAAATCAAAAAATTTATTTTCTCAAAAATCGAGAAGTGGAGTTACATCTTCCACTTTTGTAATCGGAGTGTCAACGGAGTAAAGGAGCAACTGCCGCTCGATCTCCATCGTCCCATTCCCCAGAATTCTTTTTTGTACTCGGGAATCTTCAGCACAGGATCTCTCAGGCGTACTCGATTTGTGGTGTCTTGCGCCAATAAAAGAAAAGATAGCATTTTCTTCTTCTTTTTTGTATGTGTCCACAAAAATGGCGACTCTGCTAGGGACTACCTTTTCCTCTGACGAGAAGGTGGTGACGCAATCCGATACTGACAAAGTGGGGAGTACTCAGAAGATGCTGATCGTAAAGTTCGATCAGCATGCATTCAAAGAGATGCTCTCGAGGGACGGCTCTACTCCCTCAAAATCAGCGAAGTCAAACAAGTCTCACAAGACTTGGCTTCCGAAGGCTCGCTGCACATATCCTGCTAGTGTCATAGTGGATATGCAGCCGGAGGACTCTGTCACATGGGCGAATGACTCTGCCACAAAAGTCACCCAAATGAAGAAGGCTCACACCGTTCCAGGCTCTACTAGCCCAGTGACTTCTTCCCTCCACAACCAACAATAGAGTGTTCAACACTCGAGACTTGGCAGAGGAAAACACTACGATGCCAAGAATCGGGGTATGCGGCACTCTGGCCAAACCCGACGAGGCTCACGAACGAAGGAGGCAAAACTGGAAGAAAACAACGCTTCTCCACCAAGCATGTGCCCAAAGCCATGTGCCCAAGGGAGTGCTTGGGCTCATAGCCCCAACCAGAACACTTCTGTCTTCAGCAGGCTAGGCATTCAGAGTCATGCGCCCAAGGCTATGAGCCCAGGCTCTCTAGATCCATACTATGCGCCCACATCAAGGTGACTCAAACATGCTGTCAAGAAGCATGCGCCCAAGCCCAGTCTCCAAGGCCTATGCGCACACAGCAAAAAGACAGGCCCCAACGCGTATAGCACGGGACTGTCTTCAAGGACATCACAGAACTTGGGTGTGGGGGTTGCCCCTGCACATGAACTAAGTCTGGATGCGCTTACTCTCCTTACAAACCCGCATGCAAAGCTCGGCGATGCATACATCATGGGTTGTAAGGCATAACTCCCTTCCGCTGACTTACGCGACATGATAAATCATAAGCGTAAAGCGAGGAAGAACATAACAATTCATAGTGCACTTCCGTGCACCAATGTTGTTATCAACTGTTGTTGCTCCAAAGCAACAAGAGTGCCTCAAAGAAAGTCCGTGTTTCGACGGCTGCACTTCTCTGATGACGAGAAGCCACTATGCGTTTCATCCAACATGGCTTCATGGGGTCCTCCTTACGGAAGCCCCAATCAAAGATGGTGGATACGAATCCAACTTTCTCTCCTAGCTTTGCGTGAAGAAGAAGGAGAAGTCTACCAACTGATGGCCAACAGGCTGTCACATCCGAAGGAGTCTATATGGGCACTCGATCAAAGACAAGATTTTGTATGGACGACGAAGATTCCTAAGCCGGGGGTAGCATTCCCTCAGAATCTGAAGCAGATGACCCCCACACTGGGGGTAGCCTTCCAGAGGACGATGATCCCTCCAAATTCGATGGCGACTATCTACCTTCTCTACCTGAAGATGAAGGACTTATCCACTCAGAGACAGACAGTATCAGCACCAGTTGCACTGCTTCCTCTGTTCATCCTCGCATGCAATCTATATACATGACGGACGGAGAAAGACCTGAAGAGGTCAGTGATCAGACTAATAAACGGCTAGAGGGTCTCGAAACAGCATTCGCCAAGATCACTGATATACTTACCAGCATCATGGCAGTTCAAGCCGCTGGGGCTGTTCCTCCACCTCAACAAAACGTCTCGGTCCACGCTAGCCCGGCTCACAGCAACAACCCTCCTTCACTACAAAAGGAGTATCATTCCATTGTGCCTCCTCCAAATCTTGCAAATGCCGAGGGTGGTCCTTCGCCAACAACGCCTGACAACCGTTCAGCAGCCGTTTTCCAACACTTGCTCAATCAACAGGATGCAATTAATTCCCTGGTCGCTCGCCTCGACACCATCTTACACAAAGATGAGCTAAAGCAGATGGGGATATCTCAACCGTATCCCCCTGAGTGGAAGAACGCTACTTGCCCTCCTAACTACAAGACGCTGACGCTGAACTCATTCGATGTTTTGACTTCTCCTCGTCAGCACATGACGTACTTCAACACGCATACTCTGCACTTGCCCAGAGACAATCCGTTCCTGTCGAAGCTATTTATTAGCACCTTGCAGGGGGTAGCCTTCGAATGGTTCTGCAGTCTGGCTGACGGGTGTATCAATTGATTCAAAGACTTGGAAAGGTTGTTCCTCAACAGGTTTTACGAGAGCGGCATGCATGTTAGTATGTCCACACTCATCGAGACCAAGCAAAGGAGGACTGAGTCTATCATCGCCTTCATAGAACGTATCAGGTGGCTAGCACTGAAGATGCCCTTCGGCATACCAGACTCAGAACTTATGGATACTTGTCGACATAACTTTCTTCCTACAGTAAAGTTTTGTCTAGGTATATATAAGTATGATACATGGCCCGCTTTTATTGGGGCCACTGATGCTGCTGAAAATAACGTTCCTAACTTGGAACTACTGGGGTTGAAGACACCCAAATTCGAAGACAAGGTCAAGCATTCTCAAACTATCCCTGTTCGTGGGGGTAAAGGGAAAGAAGTCCTGAAAGTCGACACATCCAAAGGAGCTTCCAATTCTAAGGACACCTCCGACAAGCCTAAGGAGACCTTCTCCTTCGACGAAGACGATGTCATTACCATCTTCCACACATTGACGAAGGGTAATAAGCTGACATTGCCTTCACCACGATGTCCTGCAGAGGTGAGCCAACTCAATGATCCCAAGTACTGTCTCTATCATCAGTACGTGCATCACTCCACCAAGGACTGTATCGTCCTGAAAAAGAAGATACAACAGCTTATCGATAGCCAAGTGATCAACCTCGAAGCTGAAGACAAGGTTGTATCTGCTAACATGATCTCTCTTCAGTTTAGCGACTTTTCTCCTACAGAAGTCCCAGACGGCGTGGTCCCGACCCCAAGGCGATGATAGAAGTCGTCAACCTACTACCAGCTCGCAACTCGACCTTGGTCCCACTCACAACTGAACGTGGTGAGATCATGTGGGTCTACCCAGACCTTGTCCAAGAAGTGACGCAGGGGGTAGCACCTCCCAAAGCAAGAAGGGGCAAGAAATTCAAGACATGCCATATGGTATCCTCCCCCATCTACGAGGTTCTATCTGGCGAGACGCGATCGGAGAAGACTTATCTTCGGACGTACGATCCCGCATAAGAAGAAGCAATACCTCCTCAAGCTCCTGCTGCCCCTACAAGCTCAGAAGCCGGCCCGTCCAAGCCTCAAACCACGGATAAATCCAAGCAGAAGGAGACGCAGTTTGACAAATCTCTAAAGGTGCCAGCTCCCGAAGGCATGGATCGGCCCTACAACTTTGACATACTGGCTTAGCTAGCCAATACACCTGCCAGGTTGTCTCTGTTCGATCTATTACGCCTCTCCAAAGAAACACAGAAGGCCTTAAGTAAGGCATTGCTACATGCCGACTCTTACCTTGCTGAAGTCAAAGCTCCCGCTGAAGGTCCTGTCTCCTGTCCCCACTGCCACAGTACTATGGAAGTGGTGCCCAACATCACCTTCTTACAGGAGGACATGCTACTCAAAAATAATCGTCATGATAGACCCTGTACTATACAGGGTATATCGGGGCGATCAAGGTAGACCGTATGCACATCGATCCAGGATCCTCCCTCAGCTTCATTCCTAGAAGTTTGCTTCAAATCCTGGGAATCCCTCTGCACAAGCTATCCGCAACCAACACAACTACCACGGCTTTCAATGCTGGTCCAAGCCATCCGCTGGGCAAGATCCGTCTCAAATGCCAGATCGGTGATCTCCGAACGGAGGTTTCGTGCTATATGATCGATGCTAATGTATCCTACAATATCTTGTTGGGACGTTCATGGATACACGAGAACATGATTGTCCCTTCCACACTTCACCAGTGCTTCAAATACGTCAACAGCGATGGTGTCGTGAAGACGGAGTTTGCCGATGTCGATCCTTTCAAGGGCATCGAAGCTTACTATGGAGATTCGGTACTTTACCAATCTCAACCCCCCAAGGATGACGGCAATGAAGCTGAGGCAAGTCCATCCTCCAATGATGGTCCCCTGATTATCTGAGTCAAAGGACGTACTACTCCAAAAAGTACTCCGAAGCCTCTCATAATCTGGATGAAAATGAAGAACCCCGACAAGGTCAAGCCACTGACCATCACTCTCAGCAAGACACCCCGGGAGGAACCTACTGATGCCCGTCCTCCCAATCCTGAAGAATTACCCTACGTGGTGAACTCGGCCAAGACTGTGGCTCCTCTTCCAAATGATGATCCTCTCAATGAGTATATCAATACTCATAATAATGTACCTTCAGCGGATGATGTTATCCCTGAAGAAGAACTTGCGTATTTCCTTAGTAAAGATTTATCTTTGAATTACCCCGATGTCTATCAATCTGTAAACCACTACATGGATATGATATACGCCCTAGAGAACGGCATAGGACTACACCTCTGTATGCCGGTCACAACACATCACCTGCGGGAAAAAGTTTACCCTGAAGATATCCTCTACTTCATTGTTCTAGCCAGAAAGAAAGATGAAGAGCTAATCATCTTTGGTCGTATAATTGGCGAGAGAAAGTTCGTTCCAGACTCTACTCCTCCCAAGCACAACACAGAAGCTGACCATGACTCTGGGAAAATGCAACTTTTCCGGTATAGTTGGCAGGCCAAGAATATCATCCAGAATATGGAATATGACATCAAAAGCGACGAAGGGCAAAATTACGGCCGAAGACGACGGTTGCCAATACGACACTTCGCTGCCCCCGGCAAACCCGAAAACTACTATCAACGAAGCGGTATTGGTTTGGGCTATGCCTCTCCTCCAACAACTCCCGAAAGATCAGATGATGAAGCAGATCGTTGTTCTCATTCTTCTGTTTCCTCCCTCTGGGACTCAGACTCCAGTATCGACAACATGTTCAAAGCAACTCTATTCGTCAACACGGTTTTTGCTGACCAAATTACAGACGATGTCCAATCAATCGAATTCGAACAATCGGCTCAAAAGATGGACACCAGGTGGGAGCTGCACTTCAAACAATGGAAACCACCTACCGAAGACGAAGTCATCCAAGTTAATCTAGGAGATGAAGCATCCTTCAAACCAATCTTCATCAGCAAAAGCCTATCTGGCGATGAACGCCAATCTCTTATACAGCTTATAAGAGAATACATTGACGTCTTCACATGGAGCTATGAAGACATGCCAGGCTTGGACCCTAAAGTCGCCATGCACCGCCTGAACATTTCGTCTAAAGCTAAGCCAGTGAAGCAACAGCAACGATGATTTCGACTAGACGTCATGAAAGCCATCGATAATGAAGTCAAGAAGCTCATTGCCAGTGGATTCATTTGCGAAGAACAACACCCAGACTGGGTTGCCAACATCGTTCCAGTCATGAAAAAGAACGATAAAGTTCGAGTCTGTATAGACTACCATAATTTAAACTCTGCATGCCCGAAGGACGAGTTCCCTCTACCGATCACCGACGTAATGATCGATAATACTTGCGGCTTCGAGCGGATGTCCTTCATGGATGGGTTCTCAGGCTACAACCAGATCAAGATGTTCTCCGACGACGAGAAGCACACATCTTTTCGAACACCGTTGGGGGTATACTGCTATACGGTGATGCCCTTCGGATTGAAGAATGCAGGGCAACATACCAGCGAGCCATGAACACAATTTTTGCGATTATTTGCGTAAAACTGTGGAGTGCTACGTAGACGATATTGCAGTCAAAAGTCGTCTCAAGGGAAACCACCTTCAAGACTTGAGAACGGTGTTCGAACTAATGCGTGCACAACAACTCAAGATGAATCCAACCAAGTCTTTTCTGGGAGTCTCCAGCGGCAAGTTTTTTGGTTTCGTCATCACTTCAAAGGGTATACATCTGGACCCAAAGAAAGTGAAGGCTATTCTCGACATGCATCCTCCAAGAAACCTCAAAGAGCTATACGAACTACAAGGAAGGCTAGCCTACATCAGACGATTCATTTCGAACCTCTCTGGAAGGTGTCAACCATTCACTCAGCTCGTGAAGAAAGGCGTATCTTTTGTCTGGACTGAACAATGTCAACGCGCATTCGATGACATCAAGGCGTATCTTACAAGCCCTCCAGTATTGGTAGCTCCAATAATGGGGAAGCCCTTCTTACTATATGTCCGCGCTATGGATCATTTCCTTGGCGCCCTCTTAGCACAGAAGAACGAAGGCGGCCATGAACAGGCAATCTACTACCTCAGCCGCACGATGGTGGGTGTCGAGCACAGATACACACCGATGGAGAAGGAATGCCTTGCACTAGTATTTGCCATCTAGAAGATACGCCACTAGGTGTCTGGACAGACTATCCATATCATATCTAAAGTCAACCCTCTCAGAATACTCATGACTAAACCGGGCTCTCTCAATTCCCGTTTAGCTACATGGGCAACGCTGTTGACTCCATACGATATGATCTTCATTCCTCAGAAGGCAGTAAAAGGCCAAGCATTAGCTAATTTCCTAGAAACTGAAGAAATCCCCATTTGGCGAATGTTCTTTGACGATGCATCAAGAACAGGACCCAAAGGGAATATCCTGGCTGGAGTAGGTGTCGTGCTCGTGTCACCTGATTATCTGGTTATACACCGTGCATATTCTCTCGTGGAACCATGTACCAATAACGTGGCCGAATATAATGCTTTATTAATCGGTCTACAACTGGCGAAGCAACTGGGAGTTGACTATCTAGAGGCTTACGACGATTCAAAGCTAATAGTTAGTCAGGTCCGAGGGGATTATGAAGTTTGCCACAAAGATCTCATCCCCTACCACAGAGCAACAATTGAGTTGGCGTCTACTTTCGCTGGATTCTTCATCGAGCACGTACCTCGACTACAGAATATAGAAGCAGATGCTCTAGCCGGTCTCGCTGCTTCCTGACCATTCCTACCAATACCCAGCAGTCGACCACAGTGTCTGGTCGAGAACTATTCTGTGGGAAAGATGCCTTGTATATTCATCACAGTTACGCAGTAAAAACAAACGTCGATGCTAAAGACTGGAGATTTCCCTTCATAGACTACGCTGTCTATGGAATCCTCCCTAAGGACCCGAAGGAAGCAGTATCCATCTAAAGGCGATCCCTCGGATTTTATTACGACACAGCTACCAAGATGTTGTGCCGACGCTCTTACGACGGGCTACTGTTACGATGCTTATCAAACACAGAAGCCAAACATGCACTCCGGGAGGCACATGATGGAGTTTGTGGTGCACATCAACCAGGCCCTAAATTACAAGATCGCCTCAAAAGAATGGGTTATTACTGGCCCACAATGATAGCAGATGCTGTTGAATATGCAAAAAAGTGTAGAGCTTCTCAGTTCTACGCCGATTTGATTTATCAACCTTCAAAGTTTCTACACCCGACGGAAGCATCTTGGCCATTTGAAGCCTGGGGCATGGACGTCATAGGACCAATCAGCCCGCCATCCTCCAAAGGACATCGGTTCATCCTAGCCATAACCGATTACTTCTCCAAATGGGCGGAAGCTATACTGCTCACTGAAGTGAAGATGTCAAACGTGATCAGTTTCATCAAACATCATATCATCTACCGCTTTGGCCTACCTCGCAGGATCATCCATGATAATGGTCCACAGTTCGTAAGCCATGCGTTCTATCGGTTCTGCGATAAGAATCGAATCCAGAATGTAGCCTCTACTGCCTACAATCCAGTGGCTAACGGGCAAGCAGAAGCCTTTAACAAAACCATCATAAAACTTCTCAAGAAGTTCGTTAAGTATTTAAATAAGCGTGATTGGAACGAGAAGTTCGGTGAATGTCTATGGACTTATCGCACAACGGTCCGGACTCCAACAGACAGTACGCCATTCTCTCTGGTTTATGGGAGCGAAGCAGTTCTTTTCCTAGAAATCCAGATTCCTTCTCTTCGAGTAGCCTTAGCCAGCGAGCTGACTACTGAAGAAAGCTATCGTCAGCGCTAGACGAAAAATGTTTGTTACCTCAGCAGCACATTGAGCTATACCAAGCACGTCTTTCCAGAGCCTTCAATAAAAAAGTGAAGGAAAGGATCTTCCAAGTCGGTGATCTGGTCCTAGCAGTGAGAAGACCGATGGTCATGACGCACAAAACAAAAGGGAAATTACAGCCTAAATGGAAAGGTCCTTTCGTCATAGAATCGGTGTATTCCAACGGTGCTTACCGGCTAACCAAGGCCGATAGTGACTTGCTCATGATGCCTATCAATGGCAAGTTCCTGAAGAAATACTATGTGTAACCTCTTTTACATAATGTTCACATATGTTCAGTCATGTAAATATACAGTGCGATGTTTATATGATTCAAAAAAAAACTATCTAACTATTATCCATATTTCAAGAGTCTTGAATACGCCCTGGATAATGGGTCCTCTAAATATTTCCCCAGTGGAATCACTTCCGTTTTTTACTCCGTTTGACGAAAACAACTCACGTCCCTATTACCTCTGAATTGTTTTCTGACAATTATTTCCCCAGTGGAATGATCAAATGTTTTGCCACGTCCACATAACCTCTGAGTAAAGCATTCATCAAAGATAGTCATGTCCACACTACCTCTGAACTATCCACTCCTACCTAATGTTATATATCTTTCCACGTCCATATTACCTCTGGTCAGATATAGAACATCCTCTGCTATTACGTCCATATTACCTCTACTAGCAGCTTCATTCAACTTATTATCTATGTTCGAATCATTCGAATGTAAAACGGATAATAGGTCCACATAAAAATTCCCCAACGGGATACCCTTTACACAAATGTTCTATAATTGGCTCTCTAATACAAGCACCACAGATATCACAAGCAAAGAGTTGAGCGAATATATTCTTTTTATTCAAAATCAGTTACATTCACAGGACTACATCTCATGAGCAACATCTCTTCGTCCAGGCAAGAAGTAGAGGATTACATTTGATGCCCAAAAGAAGTAAAACATAAAGCTAAAAACAGACAGAAATACTGAGACAGAATACGAACATTTATGGAAACCCACAAATCCTAGTTGTGGCGAGGCATATACCATTCCCTCAACCACTTCGCATATGAGGGATCCATTTGATCAAGGTCCTCGGCTGGAGCAGGAAGGTCAGAACTTCCAGTCCTACTACTCTTAGGCTTGTGCTCCTCCTTTACAGCAGCTTCAATCTTGGGAGTAATTCCCTCTTCGATGGGCGTCGGCTCTCCTTCTTCCTCAATTTTTGGCACCACCTCCTCCTTGACAAACGGTGACTCTTGTTTTACGAAATGAGGTAGCATCTCCTCCTTCTCCACAGTCTCAGCCTTCGGCATGGATGCTGCAAGAGCCAAAGACAGAAGAGAAAGTCAGATTCAGGAAACTGCAAAAAAAAACTAAGTCCTGAAGACTCCTATGCGCCCAAAAGGCTATACGCCCAAAGGGTATGCACCCAAAACAAGACATGCAGGAGCATAACACACGGACAGTACGTGGGCGCATAACATGCCACAGCTTAAAAGAGGCACATACAATGGCAACACACGGGCGCATAGCACACCACAGTGTTGGTGCATGACTTCTGTAGGCGCATAGTAATGCTCACAGAAGTATGTTATCTTAGGCGCAAGCGCCCAGGCAGAAGAAAAGTCCGAGCGTCGCAAATTAACGCTCGAGACTTTGTTTTTAAAGCATGCCCTCACCCAGAATCGGGTCCTGGACTGCCGAGGACGTTGCCGCAGGAGGAGAGTCACTCGGCGTAGCCCCCTTGCCCTTCGCAGATCTCTTGGCGACCTTGGAAGACATGGTTCTCAAAGAAAGAAGACGAAGAGTTTTCTGAAAAATTCAAAGAGAAAGGAATAATGAACTTTCTCTCTCCTCCAAGGGTCTATTTATAGGCACGGGCCACTTCCTATGCGCCCACCTGTTGTATGCACCCATTGTGTTGTATGCGCCTACTACAGCCTATGTACCCACGTGAAGGATCAGCTCTCTACATACTATGCGACTGTCCCTTGCTGACATGGACGACGTCTGAAGGATGGACTGCTTCAAATTCCGTTCCGATGAATCTATCAGTTCGAATTTTTGAGAAAAAATCTCAACAGTCGTATCTTCCTGACAGGCTGGCCAAATACTATGCGCCCAAGGAGAGAGCCGTGCTATGCGCCCATTGCCTCGCAAGAAAACGATCCATGCCTCTTTTAAAGTATTTCGAACTTGTTCAAGTATCAAAAACTTTGAAGGGGGTCTTGTAGAAGCATGAAAAAATTTCAACAAATGAAGCCCCATGCGCCCAAGTCAGTGTAGCTCCATGCGCCCAAGTCAGTGTAGCTCCATGTGTCCAAGTCAGTGTAGCTCCATGCGCCCAAGTCAGTATAGCTCCATGCGTCCAGTCAATGTAGCTCCATGCGTCCAAGTCAAGTGTAGCTCCTTGCGCCCAGTCAGTGAAGCTTCATGCACCCAAGACTAGCTTCCCCGAAAGGAGGGTGCATAGCCTGAGACATGGCTATTTGCCCAAGCCTGACCCAGTCAAAGCCATGATCAAAACGTACACCAAAGCACACGGCCACGTCAGTCTCCAAGAGCAATCGTGCACCGAAGCATGCGGCCACGTCAACACCACGACCAACCCACGATCTCGCAGCCTGTATACGCCTACATCATATGCGCCCAAAGCAGGACTATGCGCCCACATAAAAACCAGCGTGTTTCCTTATGTGGGCGCATAACACCGTTCCAGCTCAAGAACGACTATAAAAGGGGGGCCTCATCCCTCTTCACAAGACAGAACGGAGAGCATTTTTAAGAACCAAATTTCTGCACTTCTTGCCAGTGAGCCGAGAGTTAGTAATTTTTTTAGGTTTTCTCCTATTTTTGTAATCGGAGTATCAACGGAGTAAAGGAGCAACTGCCGCTCGATCTCCATCATCCTATTCTCCAGAATTCTTTTTTGTACTTGGGGATCCTCAGCGCAGGATCTCTCAGGCGTACTCGATTTGTGGTGCCTTGTGCCAATAAAAGAAAAGACAACATTTTCTTCTTCTTTTTGTGTGTGTCCACAGCCGCGACTTCTCCAACTTCTGAAAAATAGAAGGCAACTCATATTAGTCTCAAAAAATATTACGGGCTCATTGTATAGAACAACTCATCTCATCGGTACGAGGTCAAGGGTTCGAAACTCAGGACAGAAGGCCAAGGATGTAAAGTCATACTCTGATACCATTATGTCAAATCTCGATTCTGAAGAATCGATAGTCGTCCTCCTGACGTGATGTCCTGCGAACCTAAGTTGCGCTCGCACAAGACATAGTCATAAGGCTATCTGAAACACAACATCTAATAGAGTACACAGAAAAATTGAACATACATTTGAAACAAAAGAAACTTTTATTTTCATTGATAATAAACATCATTTACAAGACTATTACAATGATTGTCGTGCAGGCTTACATTACAAAATGAATACTAATGAGATAGTTTTTTCCTATATTACATACAACAAAAATACTGTAAAACACCTGCTATAGTAGGGAGTCGAACCATCTTCTTTTGGACTAATTTGTAGAGCCTTCCAAAGGATTTAAAACGAGCCTTCGGCACATGGACGAGGCTTCCGAACACATTGGAGTCGCCTTCAGCTAAGAGGTACTTCCTTCTTGGTTCGGAGTACCTGTTGAGAGCAAGGATCAGTACATTACCGTATACTGGTGCATGACTAATTAAATTTTTTGCTCTCATTTGGTTCAAGAAATTATGTGAAGCGTGCTATATACTTTCAATGTCTAGCCATCCTAGTAATTTTCATGCAAGCATTTGAATGGCATAAAGACATAAGTTACGCTAGAACTTACCCACGGCAGAGTGTGTCATGCAATGTGAAGCTTACCAAATTCTTCCCTGTCAATTATTATCATTTACTAGCATAGTGTGTGTGATTTGTATATGTAAAGGTCATTGGCATCACAAGCCATCTTGGACTATAGCTGGGTTTAGACGAGCGCGAGTAGCGATCTTCGCTGAAAGTTCGTCGAATAACCTTTTTTTTTTGCTTTTATCTAGCATAGCTATCCTTTGCTTCCTCCTAGGCCAAATCGATCCCGTGTCCGAGGGTATCGTTCGAGGAAGCTGTTCCTTGTGCATAAGTTGTCCATGACCATGCCACTTTAGACTAGATATTTAAGCATGCTCTTTAGTTCGTGAGCAACATAACCATTTTCATCGTTGTTTTGCCGTATTGTGGAGACAGTTATTCAATGACTCAAACTTTGCTTATCGCAGTTCTATGACAGGCATAACATATTAAACATATAGTAGTTTATGATATGGCAGTTATATAGCAGATGTACATAAGAAAACATGTAGTAGTTTCATGTCGTAACAGTTACATAGCAAGCGTACGTGAGAAATCGTTCAACAGTTCATTGAAATTAAGCATTCGTGTCCTTTGCATATTCGACTAGCATTCTATCGATTGATTGGAGAGAAAGAGGCCAATGGGAGAAGGGTCCAGCCACTCATCTTGATTGTTTGAGGTGATAGAGAAGAAGGTCTTGTTGCGCTAGACGGCGCCTACGCGATCACCTGAAATCGCACAAGCAACGCATCAGCACTTTACCCTTCTATTCTGAGTTTGATATGAAAAGTGAAGTTCGAAGAACGCTGTCACGACCCGATCCCAAATTGTTGGGTCGAATCGGATCATGTCCAGCCTGTACCGTTATGAGATGGCGGCAGTAAGCTATTTCTAGTTGCAGGTAATATCAACAACATCTATACATTTGTCACAACTCGAATATACGAAAATTTTAAAACTTTTAATATTCAACAAAGAGAAGTACAACTGGAAATGAAAGTACTGAAATAAAGTACTGAATTCAAAATCTATAAACTTCAATACAATAAAACTAGATAACGAGGAAAACAACTAGCTAAACGGTCGGCTCATCGGCCTCAGGTTCTGCATCCTCCAAGAGGGACTCTGGCAACACCACAGGATATAATAACGGGTCATAGTAGCTATTGAACAATAGCTCAGCATCATCAACATCACCTATCGGAGGGGATCCAGTCAGGAAAGGAGCAAGTACGAGTACATAATCCGACATTCTAAATAATAATAGAAAGATGCAATTTTAAATAGTTGAAATACTTTGAACAATATTTTTCAGCAATTTTTAGCAATTCAGTATTTGAAACAATGTGATTTGAATAGGTAACGTCTATGACCGGCTTGGGTTGTACAATTTCATCCTAGCGATGCGATACGGCTTATCCCCATGTGTAAGAGGGATAAGCTCGCACAATAATGCAATATGAGGGTATTGGTCATAAACGCTACACTACTCCCCCAATATCCCCACAATCAATAATCGAACTCGAGAAGAGAGTTCCGTGTAGCAATGTTGTTTAAGCATGCAATCATGACAATTACTAAATAAAATGCAACAAAACATAACCGTAACTTGCCTTTGTTTAATGACTGGAATATGATGTCGGTACCGGGGATGAAGTCAAATACGTCCTCGAAACCCTACAGTTGATAACCCTGACTTAGAAACATAGATGAGCCAAATCTATGTGTGCTAGTTGTAATTTCTAGAAGCAGGTCCTAGTCTAGTTTTTAAATTGTTAATTAAGCTATCAACCTACTCTACTGTCGCAGGATACAAATATTAATTAACGAAAAAGGAACCAATTTATTGATTTATCGGGTAAAGATCATATTTTCTAATTCATTTAATAAAACTACATGAAATTAGGTTTTTCTTATAATGAGAAAAATGTGAATTTGTTTAAATAATACAAACTTGAATTTTATCCTTTTTATTTAGAAGTGAGAAAACTCTTATAATTTTTTATATATAAAAATAATACCCATTTTAAGTACGCATCTAATTACGCAAA
This sequence comes from Iris pallida, assembly GCA_029216955.1. Lineage (NCBI taxonomy): Eukaryota > Viridiplantae > Streptophyta > Magnoliopsida > Asparagales > Iridaceae > Iris > Iris pallida. The sequence goes on from JANAVB010032420.1 coordinate 2,222,779, forward strand.
GCAGCAACCAAAAAGAACAGAAAATCCTAAACTACACAAATACAGGGCTACAGAAAAACAAAGAAAAAATTGGGCTTATGCCCTTACAACAAATTAATTAATTTAATTTAAATGCTGAGGCGAGCTCTGAGTGTCGTGAAGTGGTCCAAACAGAAGGCCGAGGCCCTGCACCCAAGATACTAAAACCATTAACAAGTTCTAAAATAAAACATAATATAATTTAAATATAGATTATAGAAAATGGGCGTCTCAGACTTGGTCATACAATCTCAAGTTGCTGGCTTACGCCTCAACGAACAGAAAATCCTGTAGCGTTTGCATTTTGCCGAGGCTCATCCGACCGATACGGTCGTCGCCTAACAGGGGATACAAAAACTCACAAAATCCACAAAACCAAACCAACAAAAACCAATTTTGGAAATCATTTGCAAAGACCGGGTATGAAAACAGGTTTTAATTTAATGAACTTAATTAATAATAATAATTTGAAAGATTTTACTGAAAATTTGTGCAGCACCTCCTCTGTAACTAGGACAACCTAGCCACGAGGCGGTACAAAACCCACAACTCAAAATCAATGTCCCAAACCAGGGAGACAACGCAATGTCTCAACATACAGAGATGAATATAAGCTACAAAAATATAATCAACTCAAAGTAAAATAGCCTACAGCAACTAATCAAGGACCAACATATCAATAAAATCCAACTAAAGAATTACTAATGAAATAATTCACAGAACCTATAAATGGATACACCTAAAAGCCAACCTGAGAAACACACAGAACACAACGGAAAACCAACCAAGGATGCACCTAGGAAAACAATCCACAGAGCACAAATCCGAGTAGAACTCGGATGTCGTATCCCCTAACGCAATTAAACTAAAGCCAATCCACGGAACGGGGTCGGGACCGCGTCATCGTCGACTAAGCTACGGGAGGGACACAGGGACACGAAATTATACCTCAGTTGCTCGGCTAGAGCTCCCAGATGCAAGAAATAGAAAAAGAATCCGCACGGACAGCGGGATCGGCTCGGGACAGCGCTGGAAAGCGCGGATCGGGGCCCGAGGGTCGGGTGGACGCGGATGGGCGACGCCGGAGGGGCGGCTTGCTGCGGACGGGGGAGACGGTCCGGCACAGGGCTGCGGGTCAGATGGCACGGAGAGTCGCGCGGGGAGGCGCTAGCCGGGACAGAACTCGGCGGAGCCGAGTGGTCGGGGCGGAGGTTCAGGGCCGAGCGGGGCTCGGGCGGAGGCGGGCCGCCGGGAGGTCGCGGACGGGCGGAGGCCGCTAGGGGATCAGCCGGGCACGGGAGGCGGCCGGCGTTGCTCGCGGAGGCCGGGTGCGGGGTTGAGGCTCGGATCGGGCTAGGGATTTGGGAATTTGGGGAAGAAGTGAGCTGGAAAAGGAAGAAGAAAGGAGATTTGGGCTGTGGAGTGCTTTGGAATGGAAGTGAGGGGAGAAGGAGAAGTGGGGGTGGGTTAATAAAGAAGAAAAAGAATAAGTGGAGGGAGAGGAGAGATTAGAGGAGCAAACGGGGGGCGGCCTGGTCGTGGGGAAACCAGGTCGTGGGGGTTAGGGGTTTTTAGTTTTTTTCTTTATTTTTTTTCCTCTTAACTATAAATATAATTATATATATCTAAGGCTAATAATTAATTAAAGGATTTAAGGATGGATTCGGGACAGGAAACGAAGTTGGGTTTAGGCTCGGGGTCGAATCCCTGGGCACGGGATCGGGACAGGCCACAATCAAAAATCCAATAATTAATTTTTTTTTAAATAATATTTTCCTGATCCGACTATAATAATAATAATAATAATAATAATAATAATAATAATAATAATAATAATAGTAATAATAATAATAATAATAGTACTAAGACTAAGATTATGCTACAGACAAATAAAATTCGACAATTAATAATTCCAAAATTTTTGGGTTTAACAACCTTCCCTCCTTAGGAAATTTCGTCCTCGAAATTAAAGGCAGGGTTAGGGGTTACCTCAAGTTTCAAATAGATACGGATACTGCTCCCGCATCTTATCTTCTCGATCCCAGGTAGACTCGCCTGGGGAGTTGTGCCGCCACATAACTCTGACTATCGGCGTCACAGAGTTCATGGTTCTCTTCTCTCCTCTGTCTAATATTGCCACTGGCTTCTCTGGCACTGTGAGGCTGGGTCCAATCTCCAGCTCCGAATGATCCAAGATGTGGCTTGGGTCCGGGATGTAGCGTCTCAGCTGCGAAATATGGAAAACGTTATGGACGTCTTCGAGACTTGGGGGTAGAGCCACCCGATAAGCTACTTCTCCAATCCTGTTCAGTACTTTAAAAGGACCGATATACCTGGGGCTTAGCTTTCCTGCTCTGCCGAAACGGATGGTTCCTCTGGTATGGGAGATCTTCACGAACACACCGTCTCCTTCTTCAAACTCCAACGGTCGTCGGCTGCTATCGGCCCAATGCTTCTGTCTGTCCTGGGCAATCCTGAGCTTGTCTCTAATCATTTTTACCTTCTCTGCTGCATCGGTCACCATTTCAGGTCCAAGCAATACCCTATCTCCTACGTCGTCCCAAGCAAGTGGGGTGCGACAACGATGTCCATAAAGTGCCTCGAACGGAGTCATACCGATACTAGCTTGGTAGCTGTTGTTGTATGAGAACTCTACCAAGTGCAAATGGTCTTCCCAAGACCCTCCAAATTCTAAGACGCAAGATCTCAGCATGTCTTCTATCGTCTGGATTGTTCTCTCCGATTGTCCGTCAGTTTGGGGATGGTAGGCGGTGCTGAACTTCAGTTGCGTTCCTAAACTGTCGTGCAAGCTCTTCCAAAAGTGAAAGATGAATCTGGTATCCATGTCAGATACGATGCTTACCGAAACTCCATGAATCTGGTAGATGAATCGTATGTACAGTGCCGCCAACTTCTCGGTGGATAGGCCCACCTTAAAGGGAATAAAATGAGCAGACTTCGTCAGTCGGTCCACGATAACCCAAATGGCATCCTTCCCTCCTTGGGATCGAGGCAGTCCTGACACAAAGTCCATCATCAAGTGTTTCCATTTCTACTCCGGGATATCTAGCGGCTGCAACAGTCCTGCTGGTCTCTGTCTGCTAGCTTTTACTTGTTGACAAATTAAGCATCTAGCTACATACCTGGATATGTCCTTTTTCATTCCGTACCACCATACTATGGTACGCATATCCCGATACATCTTATTAGCTCCTAGATGTATGAAATACTGCGACTGGTGCGCTTCTTGTATCAGCTCGTTCCTCAGTTCGCCAGTTGGTACGCAAAGCCTCGTAGCGTGCTTCAGTTCTCCGTCGCTGGCAATTGAGAATCCTTCAAGTGTTCCTGCCAGCACTTGATCTCTGAGCTTACAAAGTATCTTGTCTTGGAATTGAGTCTCCTTAACTCTGTCCATTAGACTTGAACGCACTTGCAACTGCATTATTGAGGAATCAGCTCCTATTACAATGGCTTCTCTTTCCAGTTTCTTTATTTCTTCTTCGGGCAGTACAATCTCCAGTCCAAGCTTTTCCATATCTTCCAGCAAGTGTCGTTCCTTGGTCAAGAACATCACCATCGGGTATCGACTAAGTGCATCTGCAACAATATTAGCCTTACCCGGATGATACTGCAGGTTGATGTCGAAATCCTTCATCAGCTCCAGCCATCGTCTCTGTCGCATGTTCAGCTCCTTCTGAGTGAAAATATATTTAAGACTTTTGTGGTCTGTAAATATTTCCACTCTCTCTCCATAGAGGTAGTGCTTCCACAGCTTCAATGCAAATATAACCGCTGCAAGCTCCAAATCATGCATATGATAGTTCTTCTCATGAGTTCGTAATTACCTAGATGCGTAAGCAATTACTTTCCCGTGTTGTTGAAGAACACAGCCCAATCCTTTACCGAAAGCATTACTGTAAATTGAGAAACCGCCGGTACCTGAGGGTAGCGCAAGTATCGACGCCGTTGTAAGTCTCTTCTTCAGTTCCTCAAATGCTGACTGGCAAGCTTCAGACCAAACAAATTCTTCGTTCTTCTGGGTGAGCTTCGTCATCGGCTCAGCAATCCTGGAGAAATCCTTTACAAATTTTCGGTAGTAGCCAGCTAAGCCCAAGAAGCTTCTGATTTCTGCAACTGAACTTGGTGCAGTCCACTTCTCAATAGCAGCTATCTTCATTGGATCCACCGAAATTCCTTCTCCTGTGACAACATGGCCTAGAAAATCCACTTTTTCTAAGAAGAATTTGCATTTATATAGCTTACCATAGAGCTTCTTCTTCCTTAAAGTTTCCAGAACTTTTCTCAGGTGCTCTTCATGCTCTTCTTCGGTCTTCGAGTAGATCAGAATGTCATCGATGAAGACAACAACAAACTGATCCAGGTATTCATGGAAGACCTTGTTCATAAGGTGCATGAATATCGCAGGGGCATTCGTCAGTCCAAACGGCATGACTAAAAATTCATATTGTCCATATTTGGTATTGAACGTCGTTTTTGGAATATCCTCCTTCCTGACCTTGATTTGATGGTAGCCAGACCTGAGATCTATCTTCGAGAATACCTTAGCTCCACTCAGTTGATCAAACAGGTCATCGATCCGGGACAGAGGGTACTTGTTCTTGATGGTGATGTTGTTCAGCGCCCGGTAATCAATGCACATCCGCACGGTTCCATCCTTCTTGGGCACGAACAAAACTGGCGCTCCCAGGGTGAAGTTCCATCTCTGATAAACCCCTGGGCCTTCAGTTCGTCAATCTGGTCCTTCATCTCCTTTGCCTCCTTGGGGTTGACTCTGTAGCATCCCCGAGAAATAGGGGAAGAGTCGGGAACTAGGTCGATGGTGAATTCCACACCTCGGTCTGGCGGTAATCCCGGAAGACTATCTGGAAAGACGTCCATGAATTCCGCTATTATAGGGTGAGGAGGCCCGGGTTCTTCGGTGATAGAGGAGTAGGTAACACTCTTCATGTCTTCTGGAGCTCGAGATATTTCAAACTCCGGTTCTCCTGGTGGGCTGAAGATTACACATCCTCTGTGACAATCTATCAGCACATGCTGCTCACTTAACCAGTCCATCCCTAGGACTACATCATAGTTGGGTAAGGGCATCACAAGTAAGGGTGCTAAGAATTCGTGGCCTGAGATAGTTATAGGGCAGTTATATGTCTCGGTGATGGGTATGGGTCCACCACCGGTCATAACTCTACTTATCAACTTGCTAAATCCCGTAACTAGGTGATGTGCAGAAATGAACTTTGATGATATAAAACTGTATGATGCACCCGAATCAAATAATGCTAGAGCAAGATGTGAAAACACATAAATGGAACCTGTGATGACATCAGCGATGGGTTCCTGCTCTGGTTCTTGCTCGTCTGCTGCTAGGGCAAAAGCTCGCCCGGTCTTCTACTGATGTTGCCCGAACCGCTGTTGCTGAGTGGGTAGAGGAGCTCTTTGCTGAGTTGCTCCGGTCCGGGTGAATGTTGTGGCGCAGTCCCTCACTTGGTGGGTGGCAGACCCACAAACTAGGCAGTGTCCCAGTTTTTTTCCGGCAGATGTTCGCCTGATGTCCTGGCCTCTTACAGAAGTCGCAGACAGGGATCTGCTTCTGAGGCGCTCTGTCACTGGTCCTTGCCTGATGATGCTGCTGCTGGTGGTGAGAAGGCATGTTGTTGTTGTTGTGGTTGGGCCTCTTCTGGTTACCCTGGAAGTTGCTAGTTCCAGGATACTCCCTTTTTGAACGAGAAGGCTAGCTCTTCTCCATATCCTGAGCTCGTATCAGGATCTTCTCATACGTTTTGGCACCTTCTGCGATCACAGGGATGCGAATATCTTCTCTTAGTCCATACCTGAATCTCTCAGCACGATCCGCGGGGTCAGCAACCAAGTTCTTGGTAAAGCGGCTAAGTCGGCCGAACTCTGTCGCATACTCTCCAACCGTCATGTTCCCTTGCTTCAGATCCTGGAACTGTCTTTCCATCTTCTGCAACTCTGATGTTGGAAAGAATTTTCTGCGGAACAACCTCTTGAAGGTGTCCCAGTCAAGCTGTTTGTCCTGGAGTCGGGATTCATTTCGATACCAGGTGCTTGCTACATCTCGCAGCTGGAGTCCTACTGCTTCGACATGGAGGTCGTCGGGTAGTCGAGCGACACTGAGGAGACGCTCCATGCTGTCGAGCCATTCGTCGGTATGGATGATTCCCTCGGTTCCCTTGAAGGGTCGAGGGTCCTGCTTCTTAAAGTTCTCGATAGTATCGACCTTCACATAATAATATGTCTCATATCAAATTGAATGGCCTTAATGATAAATAAACTAACTCTTAGATTTATGTTTACCTTAGCAGGCCTTAGTTCCGATTAAGCTGTTCCTCCTCTCTCGAGGGCAGCCATAGCCACGTTATGGGCATTCTCCATGCCTTCTCTCATGATCGCGGTCTGTTCGCGATGGGCTTCAGCTTGGGCTCTCTGGGCCTCCAGTACTCCTCGTAGCAGGCCTACGAGCTTGGTGGGGTCCACCGGTACTGGTGGGGCAGCTGGTGCGGGCACTACCGCAGGGGACTGCGACTCAGTTCGGGGAGGTGCAGGTTCTGCCGTTTGAGCTGTAGCAGCATAAACGGCACGGGGTGCTGGTGCAGCGTGGGGACGGTCATTCAGCTGCAAAGGGGGAGGGTCCGGACGTGCTTGAGGAGGTGGGGTGTGATTGGTAGATGACATCTCATCGTCAGCAGGGCCGGAGCGGGTGGTCTTTCCTTTGGCCATACTCTAGAAGGTTTAGGATGCAATACATAAGCAAGGTACCCTACCAGTCTATAATCAAACAAAAATACATAGTATATTTCAGTCCTATGTTGTGACAAATTAATGTTCTAGTGTTCTAATTGTTTCTAGATATGTTTACCTAAGTTGTTGTTTTTGACTGCATGGGCCACCACTAAAAACATATCACGACCCAATCCCAAATTGTTGGGTCGAATCGGATCATGTCCAGCCGGCACCGTTGTGAGACGACGACAGTAAGCTGTTTCTAGTTGCAGGTAATATCAACAACATCTATACATTTGTCACAACTCGAATATACGAAAATTTTAAAACTTTTAATATTCAACAAAGAGAAGTACAACTGGAAATAAAAGTACTGAAATAAAGTACTGAATTCAAAATCTACAAACTTCAATACAATAAAACTAGATAACGAGGAAAACAACTAGCTAAACGGTCGGCTCATCGGCCTCAGGTTCTGCATCCTCCAAGGGGGACTCTGACAACACCACAGAAAATAATACCGGGTCATAGTAGCTATTGAACAATAGCTCAGCATCATCAACATCACCTATTGGGAGGGGAGGATCCAGTCAAGAAAGGAGCAAGTACGAGTACATAATCCGACATTCTAAATAATAATGGAAAGATGCAATTTTAAACAGTTGAAATACTTTAAACAATATTTTCCAGCAATTTTCAGCAATTCAGGATTTGAAACAATGTGATTTGAATAGGTAACGTCTATGACCGGCTTGGGTTGTACAATAGCATCCTAGCGATGCGATACGGCTTATCTCCGTGTGTAAGAGGGGTAAGCTCGCGCAATAATGCAATATGAGGGTATTGGTCATAAACGCTACACTACTCCCCCAATATCCCCACAATCAATAATCGAACTCGAGGAGAGAGTTCCGTGTAGCAATGTGGTTTAAGCATGCAATCATGACAATTACTAAATAAAATGCAAGAAAATATAACCGTAACTTGCCTTTGTTTAATGACTGGAATATGATGTCGGTACCGGGGATGAAGTCAAATACGTCCTCGAAACCCTACAGTTGAGAACCCTGACTTAGAAACATAGATAAGCCAAATCTAGGTGTGCTAGTTGCAATTTCTAGAAGCATGTCCTAGTCCAGTTTTTAAATTGTTAATTAAGCTATCAACCTACTCTACTGTCGCAGGATACAAATATTAATTAACGAAAAAGGAACCGATTTATTGATTTATCGGGTAAAGATCATATTTTCCAATTCATTTAACAAAACTTTGTACTTTAATATTATATACATGAAATTAGGTTTTTCTTTTAATGAGAAAATATGAATTTGTTTAAATAATACAAACTTGAATTTTATCCTTTTTATTTAGAAGTGAGAAAACTCTTATAATTTTTTATATATAAAAATAATACCCATTTTAAGTACGCGTCCAATTACGCAAAGCAGCAACCAAAAAGAACAAAAAATCCTAAACTACACAAATACAGGACCACAGAAAAACAAAGGAAAAACTGGGCTTATGCCCTTACAACAAATTAATTAATTTAATTTAAATGCTGAGGCGAGCTCTGAGTGCCGTGAAGCGGTCCAAACAGAAGGCCGAGGCCCTGCACCCAAGATACTAAAACCAGTAACAAGTTCTAAAATAAAACATAATATAATTTAAATATAGATTATAGAAAATGGGCGTCTCAGACTTGGTCATGCAATCTTACGTTGCTGGCTTACGCCTCAACGTACAGAAAATCCTGTAGCGTTTGCGTTTCGCCGAGACTCATCCGACCGATACGGTCGTCGCCTAACAGGGGATACAAAAACTCACAAAATCCGTAAAACCAAACCAACAAAAACCAATTTTGGAAATCATTTACAAAGACCGGGTATAAAAACAGGTTTTAATTTAATGAACTTAATTAATAATAATAATTTGAAAGATTTTACTGAAAATTTGTGCAGCACCTCCTCTGTAACTAGGACAACCTAGCCACGAGGCGGTACAAAACCCACAACTCAAAATCAACGTCCCAAACCAGGGAGACAACGCAATGTCTCAACATACAGAGATGAATATAAGCTACAAAAATATAATCAACTCAAAGTAAAATAGCCTACAGCAACTAATCAAGGACCAACATATCAATAAAATCCAACTAAAGAATTACTAATGAAATAATTCACAGAACCTATAAATGGATACACCTAAAAGCCAACCTGAGAAATACACAGAACACAACGAAAAACCAACCAAGGATACACCTAGGAAAACAATCCACAGAGCACAAATCCGAGTAGAACTCGAATGTCGCATCCCCTAACGCAATTAAACTAAAGTCGATCCCCGGAACGGGGTCGGGACCGCGTCATCATCGACTAAGCTACGGGAGGGACACAGGGACACGGGATTATACCTCAGTTGCTCGGCTAGAGCTCTCAGATGCAAGAAATAGAAAAAGAACCCGCGCGGACAGCGGGATCGGCTCGGGACAGTGCTGAAAAGCGCGGATCGGGGACCGAGGGTCGGGCGGACGCGGATGGGCGACGCCGGAGGGGCGGCCTGCTGTGGACGGGGGAGACGGTCCGGCACGGTGCCGCGGGTCAGATGGCGCAGAGAGTCGTGCGGGGAGGCGCTGGCCGGGACAGAACTCGGTAGAGCCGAGTGGTCGAGGCGGAGGCTCGGGCGGAGGCGGGCCGCCGGAAGGTCGCGGACGGGCGGAGGCTACTGGGGGTCGGTCGGGCACGGGAGGCGGCCGGCGTTGCTCGCGGAGGCCGGGCACGGGGCTAAGGCTCGGATCGGGCTAGGGATTTGGGAATTTGGGGAAGAAGTGAGATGGGGAAGGAAGGAGAAAGGAGATTTGGGCTGTGGAGTGCTCTGGAATGGAAGTGAGGGGAGAAGGAGAAGTGGGGGTGGGTTAATAAAGAAGAAGAAGAAGAAGAATAAGTGGAGGGAGAGGAGAGATTAGAGGAGCAAATGGGGGGCGGCCGGTCGTGGGGAAACCAGGTCGTGGGGGTTAGGGGTTTTTAGTTTTTTTTTCTTTTTTTCCTCTTAACTTTAAACATAATTATATATATCTAAGGCTAATAATTAATTAAAGGATTTAAGGATGGATTCGGGACGGGAAACGAAGTTGGGTTCAGGCTCGGGGTCGAATCCCTGGGCACGGGATCGGGACAGGCCACAATCAAAAATCCAATAATTAATTTTTTTAAAAAATAATGTTTTCCTGATCCGACTATAATAATAATAATAATAATAATAATAATAATAATAATAATAATGATAATAGTAATAATAATAATAGTACTAAGACTAAGATTACGCTACAGACAAATAAAATTCGACAATTAATAATTCCAAAAATTTTGGGTTTCACAAACGCAATAATGAAATCCATCGAAAACATTCACGATAACGCATTCAGAAAACCAAAGCCAAAGAAGCAAGTGTGGCATGAAAAAGCAAAGCAACATGAGGTCTCTTCTGACTCAGTCGCAGAGTCCATCCTCGAGACGCAACCCGCTGAATATGGGATTTGATTTCGAAGAAGTCATTCCATAACGAGGAAAGGATCTTAATTCAATCGGTCTCGACCAACCGTTAGCGATAGTGTTTCATAACTGCGTTCCCCGCATCGCTACGGAGGACGGGGCATAGAGATGGAATGGGGCACTATAATGGCTACGGAGGTTAGTGAGCGGTGGTGCTCGACCGCAGATCTAGTGGTGGCTCGCTAAAGTTCGACGACAATTCTGGGCGAAAGGGGTGACGGCGATGCTGGTGGTGGCGGTTGATTCTTGATGACGGTGGTCATGTCGATGGTGGAACAGCAACGGTCGGCCGATGATGGTGGCGGGATGGTGCTCCGGTCGACGGAGTCGAGCGGCGTCATGGTAGCAGTGTCGCCCGGACACAACGGCAGAAAAGGATTAGGGTTAGGTGTGTCCGTGTCGGGGACATAGGACACAGAGACTTTACTATGGGGGTGGAAATGGGTGTGTCCGTGTCGAACACGGGTTGTAATTGTAATATCTAGGATTTAATGGAATATGAAAATGGAAACGCCGACACGACAAGACACGGTATTTAGGCTTTAGGTGGAGAAATGGAATGATTAGGCTAATGGTGATTAAGGGGTATTTATAGGTGCAATTAGCACATGGCCCCCAAGGAATATACCTAGAATATTATAGGAAATATTCTTAGGAATATGCTAGATTCCAAAGAATATTATTTAGGATTAATTAACACTAATCATAATTAATTAAAGAGGGCCTAGAAGATTTCACACTAATCCCCTTTGGCTAATGATGCTACTATCTAACCATGGAGTTCTAGGAAATTACTAAATATTGTCACTCCACCTAAGTATCTACAACTACTCCATTCATTTAGATGGAGGATGCTAAATAATAATTAAATTATAAAATTACTCCTAAACTATGAACAAAATATTTTAGGAAAAATTTATTAAGCCTAATTTGGGAACATGGGGTTACACAATGCATACTCTATATGTCTATCAGATAAATCTTAATAGTGCAACAGTTAGACAACACATTCATTTGTGCCCCCTCTTTCCTTTGGGTGTAACAGAGCCATAGCTCCTATCTTATAACAATTCTTTTCTTCTATTGCAACATGTACAAGTCCATCTGTACACGTCTAACATCTATAGGATACTAATAAGAAATATGTAAGCATTCATACTGAAATAGATTAAGCAGCAACACATCATCTAGAATTTGATTCAGTTCATTTATTTATTCTTATCTTTTGTTATTGTGGTATCGTTGATCCAGTGATGCAACAAAAGAGTAGACTAGAGATTCTTTTAGTTAAGGCGTGGAGATAAATGTACACCTGGTCAAAGCAACCCACCAAGATTGAATCTTATTCGAGAGAATGAGGAACTTCACGCATCTATCACGCTCCGCCTATGCGTCCTACATTGGCAGCAACACTTGATTAGTATACTTCGATCTCTTTCTCTCAAGCTTCGGAATGAATACGAAACGCGATGAAAGCGAAAAATGAAAACCAATCATCAAAAACACATTCATCAAAATCAAGCAGTGAAAGAAAACATCCAACGAAACTATTGGACTCATTTCAATAGAAGCCGATCCATCAGTTGGAAAGGTTCATTGTATTTCATTCGTGATCAAACGGTACCGGCAATGGTTTTCCCAAACTCAGTCAAGACTGATTTAGTATACATAGTGGACCACGAGGAGCGGGGCACTACAGACGTGACGATCAGAGGCATGAGCACAGGGGCGTTGGTTGACACGAGCGTCATCCATAACTTCATCTCGGACGTGAAGGTCCATCGCTTGGGTTTAGCCTTGGAGAAATATTCAAGCAAGATGAAGGCGGTCAATACGGTTGAGTGTCCCGTGCAGGGGGGTAGCCAAGGAAATTCGCATAACGGTAGGAAATTGGTCAGGTGTTGCTAATTTTATCGCTAGGTCACTGAACGACTTCAAAATGATAATGGGCATGGATTTCCTAATTGCGGCAAAGGCAGTTCTGATACCATAATTGGGAGTCGTCAGCTTCATGGAGGAAGGCTCACCGTGCATGGTAAAAGTTGTACGAGGCGAACCATCGAAGGAGAAAGCTATCTCCGCCATTCAGCTCAAGAAGGGTAGCCAAAGGGGTGCTCAAGAAGAAGTAGGGCTTCGAGAAGTAAGGCCTTCCGTGCGAGACCAATGGTATTGCAAAGGGGCATCCTGATGAGTCACTTCCGCGGAAGGAAGTGGACCGTACTACCAAGCTGAGCACGAGTGCAGAGAAGCACGTCGTGGACTGCTCGGAAGCAGAGGAGACAAAGTAGAGTGGCTCATGCATGGAGTCGCTCAATGCTCGTGGTGGATGTTCGGGTCGGCAGAGTTGCAAAAGGACTCGCATGCGCAGAGGTGTAGAAAACTATGTGCAGCCATGAGATGAGGTGGATCGATGACCTGATAGCCCACACGAGCCTCTTTCTATGCCGAGGAGGGCAAAGACCAAGGTCAAAGTTTGTACATTGAAGCAGCTTGCTTTCGTTCTTGAGGAGAAGATAGGCAAGTCTGGAAAGCACCGCATCGCATAAAGAAGGGACGACGTGCAGCAACCATGCCTATGAAAGTAGACGTCGTTCCGAGACTTGACGAGGGCGTCAACAAAACAGGCGGTGGAGAGTGTCACACCCAAAAAAAATTTGTCCCGTCGAGATGGATCTACATAACCCTCTACGGACCGGAGTTTTGCTAGAAGGTTCCAGAGTCTTCCAGAATATGGTGGAATGTGGTGGAGTCTTCTTGAAGATTCATAAAGTCGTCATAGCTTTCTGGATGTTCTAGAAGCTACCTTAAAAATATCTAGGTACGAGAATATTTTCTAGAATAATTCCTGAAATATGCTTGGTTCCAAAAGGTTCATGTAAGTCATTTAAGGCGCTATAAATAAGTGGGAGGCTTATTTTTTTTCTCACCACCCAAGAAGTTGTAAACCCTTTCTAGTATAGTGAAGTTTTCAATCCCCCAACCTCTCTTTTGTTCCAACATTGTTCTCATTATTGCTTAGCGATTTAGCTAAGTGTTTGGGTAAGGGTGAAACGAATCTCCGAATAGGAAGCTTATACGTCGTACTGTTAGAAGTGTAGGCAACATACTTCTTAGGACCTTACAAGTATTGTGTATTGTTAAATTTTGATGTGAGCTAGACTCGCTCATTGGTTCATGAGAATGCAGTGGGGCCCATGCATGATGTTAACAATTTAATTTAGCATATGTAGATCAAAGTCTCAAAGTCTGCTGCTTAAGTCATCATCTATGCTTTATTCATACACTAGAATATATTCATGTGAGTTCCAATTATTTTTATTCGTCTATTAAACTATATTTTTTCAAAAATTCTAGTTGCTCTCATTAAATTTAATGATTAATTTTAATTAGTAAAGTTTGACAAAGTCACTGAAAGAAAACTATCATGATGAAGCTAATTTTTCTTATACAATTGTATAGTGTATATATATATATATATATATATATATATATATATATATATATATATATATATATATATATATATATATATATATACTAGAGAAACATTCTAGAAATATGAGAAATCTTCTTCATAGTGTTCCTTAAAAACACTACAAGCATGATACTCTTAACTTGTGCAGACGACATATTAATATTGCTTGTTGATTGTACTTATATTAGGGGAAATATTATATTCAACTCGTAAGAGTTTAACAAAAATGTAGACTATTCGTCTTTCTAATTTTGAGTTTAATAAACTCGTATTCCAAAAAATTTGAGAACTGGATTTCATGGCGGAAATCAATCGAATAACTTGGTACAATCATACAACATCACTGGAATACCTTCAATACAAGGAGTGCAAAATTTTCAATTATATTTCCTAATCAGAAATTCCTGAAATTAATCAATGTAGTCTTTTCAAAAGTAATCTCCAAATTATAAGAGTTACCTGTATTCTTGCCCTCACAAAGCACCATAATAGAATCTCCTCCCAGAAGTCATTGAACCATAATATCTCAAGAGGCCAGAATCAACTTCAAAGGTTTACGGAGTCATCAGTATAGACACTAATAATAGTCAATGACTTGATACAGTTATTATATTTTTCCAGTAACCATTGTTATAACATATATAGCAAACAGAAACTGAATCCAGTACTAGTGGATACAAGGCACGGCACATGATAACACAGCGAACACCTTCTCTAGCTCTATTTTATTAGTTACTCTCTCCCGGTTTGACATGAAATCACATCTAATCGCATAATCTTTACCTATTATCAACATGGATTCTACCCTCAAGATGAGTTGCCATACAAGGCAGCAAACGGGAACTAGCGGTCTTGGAATGAAGCATTCATGAGTGTTATTGCTGAATCCATGAACTGCACAAGAAAAAACACCATTATGGGGAGTACAACTATATATGACATATGCCAGTATATGACTGTATCAGAGCAAAATATTTTGATGGACATATAGATATGAAATGTATCAGAGCAACACATGTAACTGGACAAACAGAATGCAGTCAGTAAGGCAGGGCATCAGAAGAGGATTCGCACGTATGAGCATGGTGGAACATATTGTCACGATCAAGAATCACCTCTTTAAAAGACTGCGGGATGTATTTTATTTGTAGACATGGGGATAAATTATATGATTGCTGTAATGTTATAAGAGCTTCGTGTATGAGCAAATTATCAAAGTACAGGAATGTGCTGCAAGTTCCAATTTGGATCTTTAACCAATTCTAGTTAATTTGGTTAACCTATCGGTTTATGTTTCCAAAATCAACTAAGATACGATCTACTCAAATTTAACTCAGCCACTGAATTCTAGTTAATTTGGTTGACCTATCTAGTTAATTTGGTTAACCTATCGGTTATTGTTTCCAAAATCAACTAGATAGAATCTACTCAAGATTGCCTCATCACCGGATTAACAAATCCCATTTGCACCACTGAATAAAAATACCTAGATTGAACAGATGCATATACAGACATGATACAACTCACAATACTGCATTGTCTAGAAAAGTTAGAATAAGAACTATCAAAATCGACTAACTATGGACGGACCATAAAACTTTAGCTACTTGAGATTGCTTGGAGAGCAGTTATATGACATACTGAAACCTTATTTTAGAACAGGGTTTAGCTACAGAGCTAAGGACATGTTGTCGCTAAAAATCAGCCCGGTGCTAAGGTCGTTGACTATTCGTCGTTACATTTATTATGCCGAATGCTCATGTTATATGGCAATGCTCATGTTATATGGCACGTGGAACTCAGGAACGAAAATGGGAACACAAAGTTTTCCAATACACAGTATGTTGGGGGTGATTCGCGGACACTTTTAAGGAACAAATACATAATATAATCTATAACGTATATTTAAGTTTCGAAATTAATCAAATATCATAATATAACATCATAAAAATTTCAAAACTAATAAAGTTTTGTAAGTTTCTAGCAATTATATCTTTTCTAAAAAGAAGTTGAAAGTCTTGTACCCTAAAAACTTTTAACAAAAAATAACAATAACAAAAAGTTAAATTGCACTTACGTACCCAGAACTATTAGACTTTGGCACATTAATACCTTGAACGTTTTTATCGCAACTTGCTATCCTGAACTATTTAAGTTTTTGCACCGTTGTTCAGTCATTCAACTTGATGGCCATTGCCTTGCATGTAACCGTTTATGACTTTTTTGTCCCTAAGGTAGAGGAAAATTACTCTCCTTGTTTTTTAAAATAAAAAATAAACCAAATATAAAAATAAAAAACAAAACCCTAACTATCCCCTCCCTATCTGGCAAGTGTCGTTGGCGGTGGTCGCCTCTCCCCAAACCATTCAACCCGCCCTCTCCACAACCCCTGCCTCAGCTCAATGGTGTAGCCCACAAAGCTGCACACCAACAACGGGTGGAGTCAGGGCACGGGGGATCATGAAGGGGACGAACAGTCGAAGGAGAGGAGGCCGTCGAAGATAGCACATATAGCCATAAGAGGGTTAGGGTTAAGTCCAAGGTTCAAAGCAGTGTTCTAAGCGCTAGGCGGCCGCCGGCCGCACCGAAAAGGCCCTAGGCGGCCGGCCTAGGCGCTGGACGGGCCTAGGCGGCCCTAGTCGGACCTAGGCGGCCGGTTTTGGCCAAATTTTTTTGAAATTTTCAAAAAAAATTACAAAAAAAAAAATCATATTTGACAAAATAAAATACTTACATGTCGCCACCGCCGCCGCCGTCGCCGACTGCTGTTGTTGCTACTGTTGTTGTTGTTGTCGTCGTCGTCGAGGGAAGGAGGGGAGAGTGGAGCGGAGGGGAGGAGAGGGGGGAGCGGAGAGGGGAGCGGAGGGGAGGAGAGCGGGGAGGGGAGCGAAGGGGGAGCGGAGGGGAGGAGGAGAGGAGAGAGGGGAAGTCTGTTGTGCAGACTCTCTCTCCTCTCCTCCCCCTTATATTTTTTTTTTCTAAGTTAAAGAAAAAAAAGTGAAGGAAAAAACGTTTAAAGGATTCGAACCCCTAACCCCTCACCAATAGAAGACTTGAGTTAGCTACGCTAACCATAAAGGTCAATAGTTTTTGTGTCTATAGGTCACATACATGTTATTTATATATATATACTCATGAACTTAGAAAAAATTAAAAAAAATCAAATCGGCGTCTAGGCGCCCTAGGCGCTAGTCGGGCCCTCAACGCACCGACTCCACCTAGCGAAATCTATAACATTGGTTCAAAGTATCGGTATCGGATCATTCCTATGAGTATCGGTATCGGCAGTACCAACAGTATCGGAGGTTTCGTATCGAAGTATCGAATTTTTTGGTATCAGAAAGCAAATAAATATTAATAAATTATTTACATTTTTGAAAATATATTTTATACATTTAGGCATAATTTTAATATTTTCAGCGTTGTTTCTTAATAGTTTTGAAAATGAATGAAATAGTAGTCACCCTTACCGATTGTTTTACATACGATAGGTAAATTTTCTTGTTTTACATACTTTTACAACCTTACTATGCTTTTGCACCCTTGCTAATTGATCTTTTTCGTTCAATTTTCTTTTGCCGAATTGACCGGAAAAGAGAACCCTAATATCGGTATCGTTCTGTATCGAGTATCGGTCGGTATCGGAACGGGACATGCCAAACCGTATCGGTATCGGCCGTATCAGATTGGTATTGGCCGATACTGCAACCTATGGTTAAGTCTTTTTTAAGTAAGTTATATTTATAATAGGGGGTAATATTGTCTTTTGGTCTCTTATGTTAGTAAATTACAAAATTAGGATAGTTCAGGGTATTAAAGTAACAAAATAAAGGTTAAAGTTGCCCCAAAAAAAGATCAAGATATTAAAGTGCTATAGTCCAATAGTTCAGGGTATCTCAGTGCAATTTAGCCCCAAAAAACATCTTCTTTCCTTTGAAAGTGCGGCTGGAAATATAAGTACTTGATGTATTCGCTTGTTAAAATGTAGATTACCATATTCCAATTCGTGGCATTCCACGTTTCGGAATGTGTTATCGCCTAAGGCTACATAAAGAGTGTTCAGGTATCATGGGAAATTGTTGAGGAGAACTCTCTCATGGCCTGTCATCGGTTATCGCTTATTCCAATAAAACCTTACTTTTTCGCCAAGTCCAACTTCTTTACATTTTTTAATCAAAAAATAGCTATCCAAGATTTAGTATTATGGCAGTATGTTTCCTAGAAAAGGTAGTGATGGATGCTCCCCGTCAACGATGAGAAGATCGTCAAAGCTCGTAGTTGGTTGTCGCTATAGCTCTACCTCAGTTGTCGCTAATTCCAACAGTGACAGACTAAATTATGTTCTGAAGTTTGTGGCTTATTCCAACAGTGACAGACTAAATTATGTTCTAGAAAGCTAGTATATAGGCAACAAGGTCCTAAGGACTGGGGCAACGACTCATGTTGTGTCAGACCACATCAAGCAACATTACCCGTCTTGACCTAAACGTGACCTGACTCAAGTATATAGGCAACAAGGTCCTAAGGACTGGGGCAATGACTCATGTTGTGTCAGACCGCATCAAGCAACATGACCCGTCTTGACTTAAACGTGACCTGACTCATGGCCAATTTAATTTGAATTTGGAACCCGATCCAAACCCAATAGCTTAAAGTTAAAGACATTATTAATAATTTAATATCAAAATTAACAAGGAGCAAAAAAACAGTAGCCTTTCCTATCCTGATTCTCTTCCCTTTCGTGTATGTCGTAACCCACCAAATCACATCTGTCCCTGCCTCTTAGCAATTGTTTCATGACAATTTAGTGAAAATTTCTTGATTAAAAACTTTGTCTCAGTTAATCACAAGCTTGGTAAGATGGCATAAGGCATTAAGGCCCCAACGGCCAAAAGGCCTAGGCAAGGGCCTTAAGATGAAGGGGCTTCAAAACTAAATTTAGGAGTATGTAGAAAGTTGAGATAATGTTTATTTAAAGCAGAACTTTGATTTAAAATATAAAACTTATGAAGAAACTTACTTGGCAGAACCTGGCAGTGGACATCCGAGTGAGAGAGGTAGAGACTTTCTTGTTGGCGCCTGGCAGTGGACGTCAAAGTAGGAGAAGGAATTCGGCGGGTTAAGGCAAGTGAAAAAGGACAGAGATCAGGAGGGGGAAGGGCTAAAGCAAAGGTTCATTTCCTCTTCTTTAATATCTATAATTAATTATTAATAATATGTATAACTTTTATTGGTCCCGAGTCAGGTTCCAAATTCAAAAAGAGATGCTGAATCACATTTAAGTTGAGGTGATTCGAGGCAGATCTCTAAAGGGGCGAGGCACCATATCATCTGCGCAATGCCTAAGATGGTTGCTTCTCATAACTTCCATCAACAATAACGTCTCAACTTATCTACTTCATACTCATAATTTTACTCTTGAGAGTTTAGGCCCCCACATCGTTGCCTTAAAGCCAGTCTAGACCTTTTTGTCCTCTTTTACTTCGCAAGCTCGACATAGAAGGGTTTTGATGGTGTCATCCTAATTTTCGATGAACCATGAAAGGCCATATTGGTCCTTTCATTTGATGGATTCACTCATCATGGTCATTGTCAACTCCATACTCTCGATGGCAAGTCAATTGTCACGCCATGTAACTCATGTACATGAGTGTGTATAAAGATTCCCTAATAGTTTTTTACTATGTTCATCCTGAATCCCACTAACCAGAAGAACATTGGTGTGTATTTGTAAACACTAATACATGAATAAAAGCAATTATTAGAGCATCTCCAACCCTATTGTCTTGTTAAGTGTTGTGAGTCTTAGGTGGCTCCTATGTGGCATGAGCCACAAGACAATGTCTTGTTTATGTGGCAAAATTATATCTCAAAAGACAATGAGATAGAAAAACTCTCTCTAATGCAAAAGTATTGAGAAGACAATAAAAAATATTTTTTCCAACTTCCAAGGCAACTTTTAAGACAACTACTCATCTTCTTTCTTTTTTCTAATATTTTTTATTCATAATTGATGACATGGAAGAGAAGACATTGTCAAGTGCATTGTCTAGAACAAGACAATCAACTTCACAATGTCTTCTTTAATTTTTGCCACATAAGCTTCACAATTGACTTGACAATTGCATTGGAGAAGAACTTTTGAATAAAATTTTGTCATTCCTATGTGGCATTAACTTTTTTCCAAAGTCACAATAGGGTTGGAGATGCTCTTAGAAGTAGGTAACAATATGTGATGTTTCTAAGGAAAAAAGTTTAAACAAGAGTTGCATCATTGTAGACTATCATGATTTTCTTGCTTTTGGCATGTGCTCGGGTTGGAATATTCATGGCATACTCTCTTGCCCTTATTGCACGCCTAAAGAATGAAAAAATATCATCTTTCTTCAACTGTCATCATCACTTCTTTTCAATGAATATAATTCACCAAAAAAAATGAGATATCTTCTTCAAAAGATGGGTTGAGACATACAACCAAGTTTTTGTCCGGGGATGAAAGCCATTAAGCAACCTGGAACTAGATGCTACCAAGATTTGCGAATCAACATTATTGGATAAAATGTAATATACTTTGAGGCTTGGCTTATTGGAGAACCAACTTCATTCATCACAATCTTGATGTCATGTAGATTAAGAAAAATATGTTCGACGACATCTTTAATGTTACTATGTATGTTAAGGGCAAGGGAAGAGACAATCCTAAAACAAGACAAGACTAGGTTATATCTTAAACATCAGAGGATAGAACTCACACTACTATATAATGGTAGATGTTCAAAACATAAAACGTCATATACAAAGAATAAGGGAGAGCATTTTATAAGTGTATTAAGGGTATAAAGTTTCGAGATGGATAAGCTTCAAACTTGTCTAGAGATGTCAATATAAATCAATGCAAGCTAACAAAGATAGGTCATAATTATCATGTGTTTATGGAGAGGTTAATTCCACTTGCTTTCACAAAGTTGTTGTAGGTTGTTGTATGGAATCTCATGACCAGACTTAGTATGTTTCTCAAGGACTAATGTGCAAGTCAATCTCATGGAGAGAGTATAAACTGACTCAAAGGAAACATTGTGGGTACTTTGTGTACAATAGAGAAAATATTTTCCTTACAGGTTCTTTGATTCGACGGAACACACGCCAATCTATTTGGCTTATAAAGCGCGAATTGATGGGTATTTACAGTATCGATGGTCTCAAAGAAGGTTGATAATAAAGCTTATACGACAACTCGATTTACAAAATATGTATCATCAAATAAAGTTCCAACTTCTATTTATTTTACTTCAAACCGCATATCGAAAACAACCAAACAAAAGCTGGTAAAAATGATGCTTGTGGTAATGTCTACCCCAATAAAGATATCTCCTTCATTAATTGCATGAAATATTGTAGAAATCTAGACTGATGTCGAACTAGACTTAATATTTAACATCCTTGCAACTACTAATATGGAGAATGTTTCTTACAACCGTCCATATAACAGAGTATCCACATCTCTCAACATATTTAAAGACCTTTGAGCATCACAAGTTAGATCCTGAGGGACTTCAATTCTCATTCTATAAAGATCAAAATTAAGGCTTATTGCATCTACAACTGTATTTATCCTGAGAGACTTCAATCCTCTTTTTTTAAGGATCAAAATTAAAGCTCGTTCCATCTACAACTATATTCTGAAACAAATTGGGTTTGAATTCATCACCAACCAAACTTATCACAATTGTGCATCTAATGTTCATGACTTGTTGATGTGTTATTGGAAACACATCCTCTCCATGTGAGATCCAGTGGTAGTTAGGATTCAAACCCTTTTGTTAAAAGTGTAGCTTCACAAACTCTACGTTATTGAAACACAGGTTCTTGCACTTAACATAAAAAATGGAAACACTATCTTCAGTGGAGAAAACATGACGACCACCATCATACTCTTGTCGGACTGGTTTCAATATGAATTGGTTTCAATTGAGATTCAAAATAAAATATGGATAAGTTGGAAGTTTATTCAATGATAAATGCTTCAGGAATTGAACTCTTCACGAGCTTTATTATTCTCCTTTTCTTGAGGTGATGGAGAAATCTAACAAATACAAGACTCTTGATTACCTCTCGAATGTTAAATATGAAATATATAAAATAAGATATGCAAAGAAAAGAACATAAATTTGGATACAATGAACTCATTATTATCTCTCGCATGAATATTGTACAGATCCACAACCCGATCTTCCTAAGTCACATGGATTGGCAAATGCTCCAATAACTTTTATATTTTAGATGAGATGACCATAATGTGCTCTTCACGCTTTTCCATATGCTCTTCATGCAATTGACTTGAATATATATACTTTATAAAATACATACTCTGTCCGCTCATGTGATTCCAAACGGGCATTGGACAACAACTCCCTTAAAAGAATTAAAAGCAACCTCCAGAAACACATGATAGTCGTAACTCTGTCCGGATAACTACCATTCATAAATGTCAACCTGGAAACAAGTACGAAGTATATTTGACTCGGAACCTCAAACCATTAATATATTTACAAAGTATATATTTCTCTTGTTCAATATTAATGGGGCTTTAAGTTTACTTTTACCATTCTCTATTTGTATGAACTCCAACATCTAGTGTTTTAAGATGCAACTTTAAATCCAGAATTGGTTTAGGATTTTTCTTTTATATTTCCCTTAACGATCATAACAGTTTTGAAGATGTTGTAGAACATTTTTTCTCGTTAAGCATGAAACCAAGATTGTGACCATGAGATTGATTCTCAGATAAGTCGAGTCCCAAAAAATACTATATTTTGTCTAGATATGTTAATTAACAAATCCTGATAGTTTGTCCTTCCCAAGTTGTTTGGTTGATTTCGAAAGTCTGAGACAGCTTTCCATACTTAGATCCCCAGCCAACCTTGATAGTGGAAGAGATGTCTCAAGCCTTCCTTTGAAGAAGGCATCCATTTTCTTTTGTCGTTTATGATTCATTATTAAGAACTTACAATGGCATTCAAAGAAAGATGGTTTAATATCATTTTTTAAAATAAAACGTCTTACCATGTTCCATGTAATAGGTGTGTATTCCGATTCCGTAATATCCCATAAACAGAAAAACCATTGCTAGTCCACATGATTACAGCTCCGATCTCATAGATTTTGTTCCCTAAAAGCATCATATCTTAGTAAACCAACTTCAATTGCTTCAATGGTTGCAAATATACATCATTGTTCTTCCTCAGTTACTAGGGCCGGTAGGATCATTATTAAAAAAATGTACATGTCCTCTTTATACACACATTCATGGAGATAGGTTCTGGCCAGTACGAGTCAGTAGCAGATAATTTGACAAATGGGATGAACCCATAGTTCACAGTATAGGCCGATATCGATCCGATACGGCCGATACCGATACGGTTTGGCATGTCCCGATTCGGAAAATCGTTCGTCCTCGCTTGATTTCACCGAATCAATCGTCTTCGCTGGGGCGTGATGCCGTACGAGTCTGGAGTTGCACTTGTACAAGACAAGATGACAAGTTCTCAAAATGGTTATCTTTGATTCAACATTTAGCAGCGGAAGAAACAAAGTGTACGAAACAATTCTCTTTATTCAATAAGCAGCGAAATTACAAAGGCTTTCAATGGCCCTAATGAATATGCCAGATTGGCTTACAACACTCAAATTCTCTCTTGTCCACAAAGAATTTCATCGTTCCATACATTATGTCTTCTATATCTCGGCCGCATCATCATGTTGCAAGTCCGAGAGTCAATGCGGTCGCACGCCTCAAAACGCTATGGCATTCCATGCCTCAGCGCGTTCAAGCGAAGCTCCACCGCGAGCAATCCATTCTCTACATCCTGCAAGCAATCTGGTGGAGGATCAGTACTAATCTTCTTGCGTACTGATAAGACCCACTTTACTAAACTGACATTAAGTAGATATATGAATTATGCAGCTTAAGTTGTGATCTTTCTATATTTGTCTTAGGGTCGATTTTATGGCATATTCGAAAGCAGTAAAGCATGTATTTCATGGCAAGCATCTTATCATTATTCTCGTAAGAAAACAGGCAAACATATAGCAATCTCGTATTGTTTCGTGATGCGACTTCTTACCAACATCGACACACTCATCCTTGCACCGACGCAAGGTGAATACGCCTATTATCTTTTCCTGTCATGTTATAAGTGATCTTTTGTGCAGGATCTATGTGTGTCTGCACTTTCAGCCCACCGTTCTTTAACTATACGAAAGTCGTTGGGGTCTCCGCGCCAGAATGGACTAACTTATCTCTTCTCAAATTGGGTAATCCGACGTCCTCCCCATACGAGATGCTAGCTCATTTCGGATGACGCCGATCTTACCATCATTGCGGCTTAACACATCATATAACCGGTCGCAAGTCGTCTTATAGATATGCGTCCACAAGATTAACTATCCCTCCTAGGCCGAACGGTTCCGATGCCCTGGCCAATAACTCGTTCGAGGAAAACCACATACCCGTGCACGGGCAATATCTCAAGCTCATTCGACCATGCAACACGCGTCTAACTCATACAACCAAACATAGTCTTGAGTTCAAAACTCAGACTTCACATCATCTTGCATTTCTCTTTCTTTCAATGTTCTCTCTTTCTTTCTTTCTCACATTCTTTCTTTCTATGTTCTTACATTCTTTGTACGATTTCGTCTTTTCGATGTTTTATCGCCTCGATTCAATGTTCAAGTAAACGACCCGAAGGTCCCAAACATATCCAAGACAGCATGCCGCATTCAATAACTATTCGATATCCATCGACTCGTGCATTCGATGCACGTCTCGATTCAGTATTTCAATGTTCTACGTCTTAGTGTTCAATGTTCTCCTACTCGTGCATGTAATGCACGTCTCGGCACGATCTTTCAATGTGCTAGACTTGTGTACATTTCCTCCAACTTGTGCACTAAGGCACGCCTCGATAGAGTATTCAATGCTCTACGGCTCGTGCACTAAGACACTCGCGTCGATATAGTCTTCCAATGTTCTAGCATACTAACTCGTGCACGGAGGCACGCATTTGATTGATGTTCAACGACTCGTGCCTTGAGGCACGTTTCGATCCAATTGTTCAATGTCCCGTGACTCGTGCATTTGATGCACTCGTCGATACAGTTATCTCATGTTCTTATGGCTTGCGCACCGAAACGCTCGTCGTTGCAATGATTTCGATGTTCATTGGCGACTCATACATTTGATGTACGTTTTAATTCAATTGTTCTATCTAGTGTTCGACAACGCACTACGATTTCTCTCAATCGAGCCACGCCCGTGGACTCGATAGGTTAACTTGCATACAACGGTACATTTTACTTAGGCATGATGGAGTAGGAAAGAAGGGTCCAAGTCCTCTCACCTTAGCCGATACACCTTGTCGTTTTGCTGAGCCGATGCAGCTCGATTTCATAACTTTGTTGCACGGCCAACTCTTCTGACTTAGCCATTCGAGCACTTCGTGCTGCGTTGAACTACCTGACTGATTCTGCCTACCGTGTCCATGCGTCAGTCCGCTGCAAGGCGCTGCTTTGGTTTTGCGGACTCCGTTGCGAACGGGGCAAAATATCGACCTCTTATAATTCAGCGTAAAAGCTTAGCCTGCACACGAAACCAACTAAATTCAATACTTGTCCGAACCGACTTATACTTTGCATCGATTCAATTTATTAGGTCTTCGAACCGACTCAATACTTTCTCGTTCGGGCCAACGTAACTCTTTGCATCGATCTGACTCGATGCATTCCTCGGATCAACGTAACTCTTGTATCGATTCACATTGATACTTCTTCGGGTCAATGCAACTCTTCGAGTCAACGACTCAGCATAATGCATCGTGCGGAGGAGGATATTACAACCGATACCCGATACTGACTGATACCCCCATTGGGGATCTCTCTTCCGGTCAATTCACCAACAAAAAATGAACGAAAAAGACAAATCAGCAAGGGTGTAAAAGTATAGAAAGGTTATAAAAGCATGTAAAAGAAGAAAACTTATCTATCATATGTAAATCAATCGGTAAGGGTGACATTATTTCATTCAATTTCAAAACTACTAAGAAACAACACTGAAAATATTAAAATTATGCCTAAATATATAAAATATATTTTCTAAAATATTAATAATTATTTGTTTTCCGATACCAAAAAATCCGATACTCCGATCCGAAACCTCCGATACCGATACTCATAGGAATGGTCCGATAATGATTCCGATACCGGTACTTCGAACCTTGGATGAACCCTTCAGATCAACCTGACCTTTCATCAAAAATGAGGATAACACCAAGCAAGGTGCTTCTGTGCCATGGATGTGACAATATACTAGACTCCCAAAGATTCTCATGATGTCATCCCATGCCATCGGATGGTTATGACAACATATTAGACTCCCAAAGATTCTCATGATGCATGTCATGTCTTATGTTCAACAATGATTTTCGAGTGTTTTAGACATGTATAGCATTTGCAATCTCAAATTAGAGGTGAATAATACATCAACCTGAAATCACTTCAAGGAAACCTAATTATTATTCGAATTTGGTGCAACCTGAAATACTTCAACGAAATTCACAATGGAATATTTCTTGTAAGCCAGACTGATATTCACATTTACGGCTCAAGCATGGGCTGTTTGTAAGTCATACTGGCAATCTCATGGCCAGGACCGCGTCCGCCTCAATAAACTAGGCAAATTTGTTCTTGGCATGTAAACATAAATGGCAATAATCAAGTATACAGAAGTTAAATCTAAGAAACTTAGTAAGTTAATATGTCAACTCCCAAAAGCTAATCCGAAAGTGTGCATAGCCAGTTAGTTAAAGGAAAACAAAATCTGTTGAAGTTCATACTTGTTTTATGGAAAATTTACCGCCAACTCCAATGTTTATATACTTCTTCTTTGACATTATAATGTTGTTTGGCAGTTAACAAAATAATATTATTGATTCATTTTGAAGCACTTGGTACAGATAAAATGTATGGAAATCTTTTAACAACATATGCTAGTCAAAGATAGTCTTACAAGTGAGAGGAGGTACAGAGGGAAGCAGCCTACAATTACATGAAACTTGGAGATGCAATCACTTTGAGGGACAAGGATTCCAAGATAATCTCGAATTGGGTTGGACAGGATGCCAAAACTGGGTTGAATTTTTGCAAAATATAAATGCAAATTAATTCTTTGAATGACAGTAGAGCAGGCTGCAGAGTAAATTTTAGCTCACATACCACCTTGGAGGTCAAGATTCTAAGGGGAAAAAACTGAGGTTTCCTTCTCATAATGACAGTCAATATATACTACAACAAAAAAGGTGTGATTATCTGTGAAACCTGTCTACTCTCAAGAGACTCACCGCAACTGTAATCAACAAATATTGCAAAATTGTCATGCTTCTTTCCTTATCAGAACAGTGGAGGATATCAAAGGAGGAAACAATAAGATATTACTAACACAAGTATAACTGTATAACTACTAATAATTTCAGCTCAGCCCTGCCACTATTCCACCAAGTTTGGTACTTAACCAAACTTCCAGTTTATGTACCCATTGCCTAACTTCCCCAAATCCAAGTTAAAACTCCCCAAATACCAGTTTTAGATATCTAGTGTCTTCATTAACCCTCTCCAATTGATTACAAAAGCTCTTTAACTTTGTGTCGGTTCAAAGAGGTTCAAAGAGCTAAATGAAACGGAGACTGAGAGATTTGCAAGAAGATGAAATCATGAACAGTAAGGGAAAATGTTCAAGTGTAAGCTACTTGAAAGTAAATCATAAAACACCTTGACCTTGTAATACATTAATGTCAAGTCATCTAGTATGCTCCATGAAAAGATAAGCCAAGCAATTCCGAAAATCAAACATTCATCATAATGTCATTCTGATCCCTTAAAAACCGTGGTGAAGCATAAATCTTAATAACTGTAATCAGATTAAGACTACCAATGATGCTAATATATCCTAGAAATGCATAAACATCTAAATCAAAGGTGGATGTATTTCTATATGAATTATTAAGGAAAGATATTTTGCAGCCCCAAAGTATATCCGTATACTCCATTAGAAGTAGCAAAGTAATTGCTATTTGCAATTAACAGTCAATGTATTAACCTCAATCTTATATATCCAATATTTAGTAAAGACATCCACACTGGTCGCAATCTAAGATCCATAACATCAGAATTACTTGTCAAACCATTGTACTATATTAAGAATGTTATAAAAACAAAATAAAAGAGGACTAAGGTCAGAGTGTCACCTTTCCAATAGACTGGAGTTCCCGGCCAACAGGTTCCATAAACTTCAAATCAAATCCTGTAATAGGCCATATCTGCACATGATTGAAGCATACAATCTTTTCAAAGACAGGTCACAAATTTAAGAGCAGTGGATAAAGCTTTAAAGCAAAATTTCCTAAAAGGGATCAGACTACTAATAGCAAACACAGAAGTAGAGAGTACAAAAATCATCTTAAGAAGTAGAGGAATAATCTATGATCAATGCCAACTCTCTTGTATTGGTAATTGTCACTCAACTACTTAAGCACATGCAGTATATAAGCTTCTCATCAAGAAGTACAGACAGGGACGAACAGACTTATATATATGTTTAGAGAGAGAAATTATAGAGACTTTCCATAATTTTACACACACACACACACACACACACACACATAGAGAGAGAGAGATTTCCACAATTAAAGTCATTGTCAAACACTAGTCAAAGTAGTTTGACTATATGTGGTAGTGTTCAAGTCTTGCGGCACATTTGAAACTTTTTATTTATTTTGTTTTACAGCAGAAGCCTCCTTTGCAACTATATTATGAGCCACCACTGACTAAAATGCCTGGATCCGCCCGAGTACAGAGATAGTTATGTCATAAGAAATCATACAAAATCAAACATCGCTTTAAAAGCGATTAAGATTTATTGGGGAAGAAGATAAAAGAATTCAAGGTCATAACCAAAAGGAACATGACTCATCCCATTTTATTTGGTGGGGAAGGTCAAAGCACGATTATAGTATGCCAAACATATATAAATGAGAAAAGAACACCTATGCAGTTACACAACATAGTCAGGAAGACAATGCCAAATTATAGTGTACACGATGTATTATAGATGTACTTCCCTGTGAACTGTCTTTCTCGAGTATAACTTTTTTAGTGGCATAAAAATGGGAACAAGTTGGCGATGAAAATAACAAACTCGATGGTTGCAAACAAACTTATGGAAAATCTCCACTTGCATTAGAGGGTTCAAAGGATTTAGATTACACGCTATGAAGCAACATACTTCAAAATGTGTCCCCTACCTGTACCAGATATGTATCTATTAATCATACTGTTCGGGTAGTCTAGGACAATTAACGGATACATTCTCAAACACTTGAAGTATAGCTCTAACACTAGAAATACGGCATTAGTACGGTTGCCTACGGTTCAGTATAGCTTGAACATTTGGATTATAGCTTGGGTACAGATCCAGCACAAACCTGCCAACATGGACAAATAAATCTTATCTTAAACATTCCTTCAAGTTTAAGGTTTCTCAAACTACAATTTGCTCGAATCATCCCTCTTCACTGACCCCACTTCTTACACACCCCTTGTTAATTTCATGTAACTAATGTTTTTCAAATTCTTCATATTTCAGTAATCTTTTGATTTCTTGTCCTTTTCATATATTTTCACTGACTTTTCATATATATATATATATATATATATATATATATATATATATATATATATATATATTTTTTTTTTTTTTTTTTTTTTTTTTTTATATATATATATATATATATATATATATATATATAGTTTGTCAATTTAGAGCATTGTTTGGAGGCCTACCTTGCACCATATCGCACCACCTCATCATGCGTGTCATGTCATTTAAGTTATGTCATGTCCTTCAAGAGAATATACATATCACCAAGATTATTTAAAGATATGAAAAAATTTAATTACACGTCAACAAAATTTATTGAACTTCGATCTTATCCAAATCTAACTTTATAAATTTAATAATCTTTGCAGTATGTTTTTGCAGAACTTTAATCTTCTTAAAATTTACATTTTAGATTTTTAAGTATTAACTGTATCCAATATCTAAAATTCAAAAATATATAATTAAACATATATACATATCTAGAACTTATCTATAGGCTAGCTAAGCAAGTTATTTTTGCATAACTTCAAGTTTATCCAGATCTATCATTCTGAAATTTAAATTCTAAAATCACATTAACATAGTAACAAATATTAGTAAATATTGCACTTTGATAAATTATAAATACGTATAAGGTAGTGCACAGGTATATTTACACACAAACACACACATATATATAAGTAAAACATTATATATATATATATATATATACTCCAAAACCAGTCGGCTGGCTTTGTATTATAGAACCACCCTATGTTTTACGGGTTGGATTGGAATTTAGTGGTTGAGATTAAAAGGTGTAGACCCCACCACCTTTTTAAGTCATTTAATCTCAACCATGCAATTCCAATCCAACGTGTATAACAGAGGTTGGTCTCATAATACAAAACCAGCCGGTTGGTTCTAGAGCACTCATATATATATATATATATATATATATATATATATATATATATATAGAGAGAGAGAGAGAGAGAGAAAATTAGTGGTTGTGCGGGCAGATAGGACCGTAGTGTTGACGGTCAGCCCGAGTGGATGCAACGTGCATGGGAGATCAACCCTATCGATGGATCGAGAGATGATGAGATTGGATCCGGACTATGTCTAGGGATTTGATGTTATAAGGAAGTCACATGCTCAAGCCGGACATGAGTGTATATATATATATATATATATATATATATATATATATATATGATTATGATTATCATTCCTTCTCTCTCTCTGGCGTTGTGTGCCATAGAGATAAATGCAAGCAATGTTTTTCATCTTACCACTTCGGCAAGACTTTCTATAGCCAAGGCGAACTTGGAGGGTGCTCCTTGGTTGCATGTGCTTAAACTGCAATAAAAAAGGTAGGTGTAACAACATGTCTAATGGCTACCTAGGTTTTATAGGATAGCTCGCTCATGCTCATAGCTACTTTGGCTAGGAATTTGGTACCAAATAAAGGGTTGATGTCATGTTGATAGCCGGTCAAAAAAATTTGTCAAATCTTGTATAGAGTTGTCTTATGTTCCATAGTCGACCATTTTCTGATGGGAGAACGCTTGGATGATGATGATATACAATTTTGTACAAAAATCATAAGGCGTACCCTAATTGTATAATTTTGTAAAAAAAAACACATGGCGTACCTAAGTACCCTTATTTTACCTTTATCTTACATCTTTAACAAATGTCGTACTCATACATTTACCAGTGCTTCATTTGATTACAAGTTGCGGTATAATGTACACAAACAGCCAATATGTAGGACTTGGAGATTTGGGTTGGCTTCTATTTTGCTACTGCATGAGTACATCTACCCTCATCTTCAACACGTAAACTTTAGTACAAAGTAAGAGAATTGTCAACCCAGTCTAATGGATGGTTGGGAGCAGCAGAGCCCTATTGTTAAGTAGGTAAACCTGTATATAATCATAAAAGTGTTCACATTTATATTGCACCATAGAATGCTCAAGCTAAGGTTGCAGCAAAATAAAACTGTTCAAGCCATTGGAACTTTGTTATCCAACTTGAAGCGATGAGAAGAAGAAAAAAGTCAAAAAATATCAGCTATTGAGTTAGTGCAGAAGTTTGAACTTAGTGTCTGTCTGTTTGGTGATTGGAAGATCACGTACCTAAGGGTGTGGAACTTGGCCAGTGGAGCCCACTACGAGTTCCATTGGTTCTAGATGAAGTTGTTGGACTTCTCATGGTTGGTGGGGAGAAAGTAGGGGGAGGATGAACATGAGGAAGTATGTTGGTACCAGAATGTAACGGAGTTAATTTCAGGTGGCCACTTCGGAATCTAAATTCTCTAAGTTCTCTTAAACAGCAATGATCTTTCTAATATTACACAATTGATATATTATCATTATTAAATTACACAAGAAATGGTCTTTACAAAATTACACCATTAAAATTTTATCATCAATCAATTACTAGCAAAGTCTCAGTCAGAAACCACAAGCTTATCTGAACTTATCAGTCAGCAACAGCAACGATCTCTGGATGAGGTTAATGGGACATATGGATCTGAATCTTAAGGAAGGTGATTGGGCGTCCAATGGGTTCCATGAACCCAAAGAGAAGAACACTGAACACATGGAACCTCCCCCACATTCCCCGAGATATTGTTGAGTTTCCCAACCAAACAACTCTTGGCTAGAAGACTTACAAAATGGAATCTTTAAAGGAATCTAATTGAAGGGTAAAAGTGTTTCTCCTAAATAGATCCTTGTGAAGTATGGACCAGTTACATGATACTTAAATTCTCTTTTCAGAAAACACTTGTCACCATTCCATAAGAATACTGTTAGTAGTAGCCTACATATTTAAGAGAACTAAATATAATGAGAAAAAAAGATTCAGACGCCATTGCCTTTTGTTGCATTTGCACAAACCAAGAGGGCATGCAACCACCAGATATGGTCATATCCACTATTATAGCTTTCTTAAGAAAATCATGTTAGTCAAACCAACTATAAGGTAAGGATGAGACATTAAAGAAACGTATTACCAAACTATGAATCCGTTTTTAGGGGATGTTTGGTTCGGCAAAGTGGAGCGAAGTGGAAAAGCTGGAAGTAGAGAGTTTGTGTATGCATTGCGTATGCGCGTCATGCGTACGCATATTATATGAGTTCCTTCGTTTGGATGGTTGTTGATATGAGTTGGGAAGTGTAACTTTTTGTAGTTCATATGTTTGGTTGGTTGTTGAAGCGGTAGTTGAGAAGTGATATGGTTTTCCACGTTTGAATAGGGTGAGGTTACCTCCAGTTAGTATTTTTTTATGGATTAAAAATTTAAGTAGTAAGTAGTATTATTACTAAATAATATAAATTAAGAATTAATTTTAATCCTACATTCTTATTATTAAATAATATAAAATAAGTATTAATATTGTTATTATTTACTATTATTATTAAATAGTAATAAAATAAGTATTATTATTAATATTATTATTATTTACTATTATTATTAAATAGTAATAAAATAAGTATTATTATTATTATTATTATTATTATTATTATTTAATCCCACATTATTATTATTATTTTTAATCCTCTCTCTCTCCATTCTCTCCTCTCTACCACCTCTCTCTCTCTCTCTCTCTCCATTCTCTCCTCTCTCCACTCCGTCCCACATCCTCGGTGATCTCCTTCTTGGATCTGACTACTGATCGATGGATTCCGCCGAATCTGCAGCCAGTCGGTATGTTGTCGTCTCTCGTTTTTCGATCTCCGCCGAACCTAGCGACTATGGCGCCAAGCGCCTTCAGAGCTGACCTACGCTGCCCTACGGTTCAGACTGGACACTCGGTGTGCTGCCTTTGAATAGCTCGACCCTGGTCGGTTCTCCGCCAGCGGCGCCTGAGCCGCACCGCTCGACCATAGCTCCGATCTTCCGCGACCTCCTCTTCCCCATGACCCCAACCTTCTCCCTTCCAATTTTTTTAGTGATGGCACAGGACAGAGACTCGAGGAATGGAGTTCCGAAGAGGACTTCTTCTCAAAAAAAATGGAACTCAAACGAGCAGAAATGGGAGGGACATGAAACTACGACATGTCAATTCCTCCACTTTCAACTTTCACTCTCCCAACCTACCAAACAGCTGAACTGAAAAGAGTTCAGAACAGTACATCCAAATTGCCACTTCCAGCCTCTTTTGTTGGCTACGAAACAGACCCTTAGAATGAACAATAAAAGAATTTCAAAAAGCTAATTTTTCAAATGGTGGTTGTGGACGTATGTATGACAACCTATCTCAGATTCTCAAAAGTCACAGTTCATAACCACAAAACATCAATTAGTGAAGCTTGTTAGATAAAACAGTATTAGTATATTAGGTTATCTGGTAGAAGCTGGTTTATGTAATATCAAATTCTAGTCTTTCTAAAGAGAGAGGAAGACTCATTAATCTATGATTTTTCAAAGGTTAACTTTCGTTTCCATTACCCGCTTAGTCCAAGACCCCGAACGCAATCAAGAGTACTCAATGATTACCCAAATTACTCTATACACAATTACTTAATTCGCAAAAAATGATCAATAATTCTAATAAATAGGCAAAATAGATAAATTATATATAACGAACATATGAAATATATGCTCCATTGAAAAATAACAAATATGGAATGACAATCAAAAACATAATTTGAATATCAAGAAACCGTAGAGGAGAACGGCAATATACTATGTTACTATTATTTTATTTGAGGAAAAAAATAAAGAAATAGTGAATAGGATAAGGGTTTTGACGGCCACGTCAAGCTTTTATGGGTAGTTGTCTCTGGAATTCTATTACCAAACCCAACTTTCTTAAGTCAAGCTTGTTGATAGATCAAAATTTAGTTAAATTAGTATTGCAACTGATAATTACCCTCTCATTTCTTAGAATATATTTTGTGATTATATGTTGATTTATCTTGTGATTATATGTTTCAATCATCTAGGAAGATGTAACTATATATGTATCAACTATTGTAAATAAAGATAGAATCATATTATATTTTGATATGGTATCATAGCGAGATTGACGATCCTCTCTTCATGTCCTCTCCCCGTGATCTCAACAGTGTCACCACCCATATCATTGTTCTTAGAACTCTTTGTTACCGTCATCTCCGACTAGTGTAGCTGCCATTATCTTTCTTCTTAAAACTTTTGTTGTTATCAGTAACTTTTTCGGCAATCTTTGATGTCTTTCCGATAAACTTCGTCAACCCCGATAAACTTTTTTTCGACTTCTTCCTGAACCTATAATGAATTTTGTTATAATTTTGGTGACCTCCGAGCGATTTTCAACAACATCCATCACTTTCATTGTCATTATGTTAGCGCCTCTCTCAGCGTCAAGTTAGCTACCTCTCTCGTCGCCAACTCGCCAAACTATCTCAGTTCTTGATCGACAAACTTGTTCGTGTTTCGCAATTTTAGCTTGAGAGGGAGTGCTGCTAAAGATTAAATTTTAGATAAATTGTTGCTACAAATTATTCTATCATTTCTTGGGATATAATTTGTGGTTATATGTTTATTAATTTTGTTGTTTTATGTTCCAGGAAAAATATTAATTGGAAAATATACTTTTCATTTGATATATCCGTATGGATTATATACAATCTACTAACATGTATTTTGGCTAAAAACAATGAATCATTCATATATTTTGAACTAATCAGTAAGTAACTATATTAGGACAAGATTTGGCTAACCATAAAAACAACTTCACTAACAAGACTGGATGTAGTTAGCTAATACTCTCCCTCAAGTTGGTGTTTGATGGTTGTGAACGTCCAAGTTTAGGAACGTTAAGCACCTCTAGAGGGGATGGATAGAGTTCGTCTGTGCAACGGAATAATAATCACCAATTAAAAAAATATGACAGTAAATCAACAGATATATAAGCAGGAAATATCCAAATAAATGCGTAAAGTAAGGAGTTCAGAAAAGCAAACGCAAACACCGAGGTTTATACTGGTTTCCCTCTGAGAGGACTAGTCCAGTCTCGAGAACTCTACCTCGATGTTTAATCCACTATGCAGTGAAACGCAAGCTTCGATCCAAAGCACTTGCAACTTCTTACAGACACGTGCTTTTGATCCGAAGAGCACTACTATACAACCATGAGCTTTGATGCGAAGAACTCGCGACTTCGAACTTGGAATTAAAACGAGATGGTTTTCAAGCCTTCTTACAACTCGAACCAAACTTCTAGATCGAACCAAACTGGCACTTGCTTGGCTAGGAGTCGTAAGGCTTAGATTGTGAAGTGTTTTAAGCTCAGAGAACTCTTAAAAATAGAAGAGAAGAGAATGGAATGACATGAAATGAATGGAGAATTTTCCTCTATTTATCAGGTTCTTGGGATACCGAACTCGGACAGAGTTCGGTTCCCTACGTTCATAAATTAGAACGTTGCAGCCTATTCTCCAGGGTGACCTGATCTCAAGGGTTGCCAGGTAAAGGGGACCGAGTTCAGTCCGAGTTCAGGTAAAACTCGGTTTAAGTTCGGTTGCCTCGTAATCAGCATGGTTCAAATGAAGTTTGATTGGGTTTTTAGGCTTTTTTGAATGGACTTTGTGGGCTTTTTGTAGACTGAACGGATAGGCTTTTTGATGGACTTTTTGGTGGAGATATAGAAAGCTAACCAATACGCTCGATGTGCATTTTTTTCTAGACTCAATAAAGTATAAAAATAGAGAATAAAGTGGAAAATATATTTCTTCAGCAACTTTGGCAATTTGGCGAAGACTTTGTTCAGATGGTGTAGCAATGTAGTATTCATCCAGCATCTGTACTTTAGCAGTACATTATTTATTATATCGAACCAAAATTTTAGTCGATTATCAAAATCAGATATGAAGACCATGACCTATGGGCCAACAATCTCTTCCATTTTGATAATTGACAAACTCTAATTGATGCACCAAAATAATAAACTCATAACCGCAAGAATATGGTACTATTTCTTCTTCTTTATTTTGTATACTTCTCCCCCTTTGCCATTTGAGCAAAATGGAAGCTCCTCCGCAAACACAAAACACAAACAACAAACAGAGTGAAGTAACACAAGGAAAAATATAACAAGTTGTAGACAGCATAAACTAAGTAGCAGAATGATAAAATCATAGAGTGCATAAACTACTGAAATAAGAGTATGATACAAACTAAAATGAAAGTCTGATACATAATGCAAAAAAAATGTGATATGCATAACCAAAATGAAAAAGTCTGATACATAGCATAAAGTAGGTTTCACCCTTTCTTGTGACATCGTACCATTGCATCAATCATAGTCTTTGGTAGGGGTGCAACTCGCACGGGTTGGGTCGGACTTGAGGTCAACCCGAACCCAACCCAATGAATCATAAGCCTAGTCCGAGCCCAAGCCCGACCCGACCTCGGGTTCAACATATGAAGCTCAAGAACAAGCCCGGAGGATCGGGTTGGGTAGGGTCCATCGGGTTTATCGGGCTTTAATATTATATTTGAAATAATTTTAAACAAAAGTAATATTTAACGCATAATCAAATAGCAATCAAGTCTTGATCATTACAAAATACAAACTGAAATAAGATTTAGAATAAGAAGTTGAAGAGTTTGGGTGGAGAAATTTAGGATCTAAACTTTTTATTTAAGAATAATAAACACAATATATATATATAAGTCGGGTTTCAGGTTCTTCGGGTAACCTGACAAATGAACCGAGCCCAACCCGATTTTTGATCGGGTTCAAATATTTTAACCCGAAATCGAGCCCGAGTATCTTCAACCCTAACCCAACCCAATAACGGGATTACCCGATCGGGCTCGAGTTTAGCCCGTCTGAGTTGCACCCCTAGTCTTTGGGAGACTAAAAGGGATAGAGAAATGGAGCCGATATAAAGCATACATCTCTAAGTACGTGATCTCGTTAGTAGATCTCGTCTTAGGCAGAATAGCAGAAAATATAATATGATGTAGCTCATAGAAGTGTGGTTTAAATATCTGGCCATTAGTCCACCAGGAGGTCGGGGGTAAGGATCACACATAGCATCCTTGAAGGATTCAAGGGTCATGTCATTACCAAAATTGAATTTTGTGATATCAACAAGAGCATCTCCACCATTAGGAATATGGAGTATCTCGCTCAAATCGGCATCATCCAACTCAATATCGATACCGCAGACAAAAGAATAATCTGTGTGAATGTTGCAAATTGCAATAAAACATGCAAGTGGCATTAGAATAAATTGGGTGTGCAATTTGGACAATTTCATCAAGACCTAAATCTTTCAAATTTGATCGATAATTCGAAAAGATAGTAAAATTGATAGGGTTACCCAAACAAATTTTCCTCTTTTGGAAATCGTCAAATCAATCACATGACGTTTCTAAGTCCCTAAATAAGGAACCATCAAATTCGTCTTCTTCAGGTACCGAAGGGCTAAACAGTGAATGGTGACTATCCTAAGGAGGAATGGATGAGGAAGCCTCATCAACTTTTCTCTTTTTCTTCCCAAAGATTCTAGGTGCCATGAAAATAAATTGATAAAATGAAGAGTTATATCTCAAAGGAGTTGAAGAACTTGAAAGAGAATCCCGAAATACCACTAAGTCCTAAGTTTGGAAGGATGAAGCCCTTTGGATCGAGAGAAAACTAGGTTTAGGATTTTTAGGGTTTGGAGGAGGAGGAAGAAGACCAAAGAGGCTGTTGGTTTCTGTTCGGATAGAGGTAGGCTTTCAAAAAATATGAGAGACCACAACTTAAAAAGAGTGGGGCCAGGTCGGTTCTGTTTTGGAAGGAACGTTGAGCACCTCAAGAGGGGGATGAATAGAGTGCGTGTGTGCACGGAATAATGATCATCAATTAAAAAATATGGCAATAAATAAACAGATATATGAGCAGGCAATATTCAAATAAATGCGTAAAGTAAGAAGTTCAGAAAAGCAAACGCAAATACGGAGGTTTATACTGATTTCCCTCTGAGAAGACTATTCCAGTCTCAAGAACTCTAGCTCGATATTTAATCCACTATGCAGTGAAACGCAAGCTTTGATCCGAAGCACTTACAACTTCTTACAGACACGTACTTTTGATCCGAAGAGCACTACTTCACAACCATGAGGTTTAATGCGAAGAACTCGCAACTTCAAACTTCGAATGAAAATGAAATAGTTTTCAAGGCTTCTTACAACCCGAACCAAACTTCTAGATCGAACCGAACTGGCACTTGCTTGGCTAGGAGTCGTAAGGCTTAGATTAGAAAGTGTTTTAAGTTCAGAGAACTCTTAAAGAATAGAAGAGATGAAATGAATGGGAAATTCTCCTCTATTTATAAGGTTCTTGGAGACCGAACTTGGGCAGAGTTCGGTTCCCTGACGTTCATAAATTCGAACGTTGGAGCATGTACTTTAGGGTGACCTGATCTCAAGGGTTGCAAGGTCAAGGGGACCGAGTTCGGACAGAACTTGGTCCGAGCTCGATTGCATGTAATTAGCATGGTTCAAATGAAGTTTGATTGGGTTTTGCCCTGTAATCAGCATGGTTCAAATGAAATTTGATTGGGTTTTTAGGATTTTTGAATGGACTTTGTGGGCTTTTTGTGGACTGAACAGATAGGCTTTTTGGTGGGCTTTTTGGTGGAGATATAGAAAGCTAACCAAGTGCCAATATGCTCGATGTACATTTTTTCTAGACTCAACAAAGTATGAAAATACAAGATAAAGTGAAAAATATATATTTGTTCGGCAACTTTGGCAATTTGGCGAAGACTTTGTTCAGATGGTGTAGCAATGTAGTATTCATCCAGCAGCTGTACTTTAGCAGTATATTATCTGTTGTATCTGAACCAAAGTTTTAGTCGGCTATCAAAATCAGGTGTGAAGACCATAACCTATGGGCCAACACAAGTTGGACTTGAGATAATTTAAGTGTTGCTAGCCTTGGTAAAATGTTTGTTTGTTTTTTTCATATGGCCTCGAAATCTTAGACGGTCGAATTAATCCTTGTTGCAACTTTTCACACAATATGGCAATAAATTTTCATATGCTTTGTTTGTTTATAGAAAACTAGATATGCAACGACATGCAAAGCAAACTAAATATCACAAAAAAGGAGAGAGAGAAGTGCGGACACGAAGATCACCCGCTAGGTAAGAAAGCCAAGTGAATACACAAAGCAGTGGCAGCCATAGCATGTTATCCATCTTCGACGGAGAAGCAAGAGATGACGGATTGTTTCGTGATCTAGGATATGGGACTGGAACCAAGAAAAATCAGTAGCCTGTGGCAGAGTGTCTAGAATCACAAAATGCTTGTAATGAAAGAGGAGAGGATAATTGAAGATTGTCATACCCGGGAGTAGACTGAGATATATAAGTAATTGCATGTTGAATACCTGTGATGGCTATCATGACTAGTGAAGTCACTTGGCTTTCTTACCTACTCGGTGATTAATCGTACTTGTACTTCTCTTCTTGTACCTCTCTTTTGTGGTAGTCAGTATGTCTTTCATATCGCTACGAATTCAATTTTTCATGAACGAACAAAACGTTTATGTGCAGAAAAAGTTGGAATAAGGATTGATTCGGTCATCCAAGATCTCGGCATAACATCAAATAGAAGACATTTTTACCAAGGCCATTAGCGCGCAACAATTCAATCATCTAAAGTCCAAGTTAGAGCTTGTAGCCTTCATGCGCCAACTTGGGGGGGGGGGGGGGGGGGGGGGGGGGGGGGGGGGGGGGGGGGGGGGGGGGGGGGGGGGGGGGGGGGGGGGGGGAGATTAGCATAACTACATAAATTATT
Source organism: Iris pallida (assembly GCA_029216955.1). Classification (NCBI taxonomy): domain Eukaryota; kingdom Viridiplantae; phylum Streptophyta; class Magnoliopsida; order Asparagales; family Iridaceae; genus Iris; species Iris pallida. The sequence goes on from JANAVB010032420.1 coordinate 2,263,070, forward strand.
GTTTGCAAAATTAGTTGTATTGTTAGCCAAATCTTGACCTAATATAATTATTTATTAATTAGTTCAAAATATATCGTAGATTCATTTATTTAGCCAAAATACATGATAGTAGATTAATATATAATTCCTACAGATATATCAAATAAAAAACACATTTTCCAATTAATTTATTTTCTTGATAACATATCAAAATATAATATGACATTTTTATCTTTATTAACATAGTTAATAAGTATATAGGTTCAAATTTTCCAAGATAATAGGAATATTTAAACCACAAGATAGATATAATATATAACCACAAGTTTTATCTAAAAAATGATAGGATAATCATTCGGTTGTAACAATAATTTGAACTAAATTTGAATCTATCAACACTCTATCAATAAAGAAGTGGAACCCTTCCTGATGAGAGATTCCGATTACTAACATGACGATGAGAAAATGAAAAGTGGAAGTTGGATGTTGTTGGAGGAGGTGGTCGAAAAATCGATCGAATGTCACGGAAAAGAAAACAGAGTTCGCTACAGATTGACGGAGAAATCGCCAAAAATAGGTCAATCAAGGTTTACTTTGTCGAAAAAGATGTCGGCGGTTGCCCAAAAAGTTGTTGATAACAAAGTAGAGTACAAAAGTTTTCGAGAAGAATAACAATAACAGCTACACACCGAAAGACGACAACAACAGAGAGTTCTAAGAAAAATGACAATGGTGGCAACACCCGACAGACAACACATGAATAGAGGTTCATGGATCAAGCTCTGATACCATATCAAAATAGAATATGCCGTTCTCATCTTACAATAGTTGATACATATTTAAGTTTAGATGTTCCTAGATAATAGGAATATATAAGCGCAAGATCAATTAACATCTAAAAGATATATCCTAAGAAATTAATTTTTCGAGGCTTAAGCCTATTCGAGGTAAGCCTCGTACATATCTTATTATTATTAATTTTACTTAATCTTTCACTCGTCATAGGAAAGTAAATAGTTAAATTCCATCTTCCTTTAACTTGGGTTCTTTGTTCTTGATGGATCCTTGGTATCGCTATTAGAGTATTAGAAATGCATATTGCCTATTATTCACGTGAACAAAACAATACAAATTAACTAATTAGTATTGTGTAAAGAAGAAACTTATAAATCATCAATAATTTAGTGTTCTTTTGCTTAAACTATATATATATATATAATATATATATAATATAGATATTATAATATATATATATATATAACTATACAACTATATATAATATATATATATATATATATATTATTATATTGAAAGAAGGTAATTGTGGGGAACGCTCCCACCGGGAATCGATCTGACCACTCGGGCTGCATGCATCTCTCTTAACCACTAGGTAGAGGTCATTTGCATATATATATATATATATATAATATATATATATATATATATATAGATTTGTAAATAAAGTCTACATAAATCTTGAATAACGTTGAGCTTCGCCTTCAGGAAAAAGAAATGAAATGGGTAGGTAGGTTGGGATTTGACCTTGAGTCCGAGTAACTTATGGGGGCGACCTGGCCGGGGACGATACAATCGGGGCCGGCCGATTCGATCTTGGCCTCGAGCGCGAAGCCCTCCCCGATGGGGTGGGGCGCTTCATGACGGCCAGGGCGTAGGCGGAGGCTGGGTTGTCCTGGGGGAGGCGGAGGACGGGGCTCTGGTGGATCCTCGGCACGGGCTTCTTCCCCTTCGGAAGAGCCCGCCATGGCACGTCCTCCGCCAGCATCACCTTCTTCGACGACGACATTATTACCGATGGAATGGATGGAATAGAATGGATGGATTAGGGATTAGGAATATGTGGGAATGAATCGGGAGGGTACCTTCTTTGCCTTGTTGGGTTTTGGTTCGGTATGAGATTTGTGATGGGCTTCGGTGGAATTAAGATGACTTTGGGATAGATATCCTTTTTCACACGGATATCAAATTTTTATACTTTTGTGGAGGGAGACATCTAAGCAAAAGATGTAAATATTATATATATATATATATATATATATAATATAGGAAGCGGATCAAAAATTTCCCTTAGAAAACCTCCTAAAAAAATCCTTCACTCCGACGAATTTAATGTTAATATTAATGTTAATGTTAATATTAATGTTAAATACTAAATTAACATTAAACTTAACATTAACATTAACATTAATATTAACATTAACATTAATATAAAATAAAATAAAAATTAATAAAATTAATATTAATGTTAATATTAACATAACATTAATATTAACATTAAATTACGACCGAGAGTGAGGGAGTTTTTAGGGGGTTTTCTAAGGGGGGACTTTTGATCCGCTCCCATATATATATATATATATATAGATATATATATATATAGATATATTATATATATATATAGGAAGCAGATCAAAAACCTCCTTAGAAAATCCTCTAAAAACTCCCTCACTCTAATCCGTAATTTAATGCTAATATTAATGTTAATGTTAATATAATGTTAATATTAACATTAAATACTAAAATTAACATTAAACTTAACATTAAAATTAATATTAACATTAACATTAATATTAACATTAACATTAATATATATAAAAATTAATATTAACATTAACATTAATATTAACATTAATATTAACATTAACATTAATATTAACATTAATATTACGAATTAGAGTGAGGGGGATTTTTAGGGGGTTTTCTAAGGGGGCTTTTGATCCGCTCCCATATATATGGAAAAATGATAAATTTTATTCTAATATCAACTCATAAATCTTACAATCAACCAAAGTCTTCCACCCATTTAGGGTGCCATAGCAGTCACATCAAATTCTATATTGTGAAGTATGCCTACAGGAGGTGGTTACCCCCTCGAAAAATGCGGCGATTCTGTTTCCTCGTATATGCCAGACGGAGGCTGCAAGCCGTAATTTGGCGGTCTTGAACCAATCATTCCCCCTCCCTCTCCGATCTCGGATACCTGTGATGATGGCTCTAATCCCTCTGCCTGTGTCACATTCTCCCAACGCTCTGTGGCACTGCTCAGCCCAGATATACTAGGACACATTGCACTCAAAGAACAAGTGGCTCATACATTCATTAGCCACGTCACACAGTATACACTTTAGGTTGGGGACTTGGATCCCAAAGGTGGAGAGTTTGTCCTCGTCAGCAGTCGTCCAAGCAGCAGCCGGTAGACACAGTTGCATCTTGCGGGCCAGCCCCTTGTACCAGATGAAGTCGAAGTCTGTGCTAGTAGGAGAGGTACAACGCACAAGGTTGTAGCATCTCTTGAAATTGAACTCCCCAGTGCCTCCAGTAACCACCTGCGAATCCCATATCCAACTATCTGCCAGCTGACTCGAATCTATACCTACCGCGCGAATATCATCACCAAGCTCCAAATTAGTATGTCTATAGGTCTCAGGTCTCCACACTCCATTTCTGATAATATGCTGGCAAGTCAACCCCCTACCAACCTTCCTGTGTGCTCGGTCGTCCATAATTTCAATCAGAGATTGGTGCTCTATCCATAGATCCTACCAGAGGTCAGTCCCTGCACCATCTCTTATAATCCTTCGGATGGAAGATTTGATAACAACTCTATGACGCAGAATGTGCTTAAAAGTGACAAATTGGTTGTTGTTGAGAGAGCAGGTCCAGAAGTTACCCTCTTCACATAACGACTGGACATCCAATCAGCCCATAGCAACCACCTTTGATGAACCTCCATGACAGCTTCAGACCAGAGGCCTCCCTGACAGTCAGCATGGATCTAAGTCCCACCCCACCCTCCTTCCGAAGCCGACAGAGCTGCTCCCAAGAGATCGCATATATGCCTCCTCTCCAAATGAAGTTGGCGCACATCCTCTCCACCTTTCTGATGGTGGCAACAAGGACTAGAATAGACTGGAGCCAGAAAAGTGCCATAGTCGATATGACTGATCTAACTAGCTCAATGCGCCCCCCAAACGACAGTCCAGCCGCTTGCCACCCTTCAACCCTCCTTTGGGCATACTCCACCAGGCTATGACAATCCTGACCGCGAGCATAATTTACTGTCAGAGGCACCTCCAGATATTTTACTGGAAGATTACCTCTATCAACACCCAGGACTTCCGTCCGTTCCTCCTTCAGCGTACAGGAGGAACTAACGTAGATTCGGCTCTTCTCACGATTCATCTGAAGCTCTGGGAGTTTGTCCAGCTCACTCATAATCTCAGAGATCGTGGTCATTCCTTCCACAGAGGGCTGGAGGAAGACCAAGAGGTCATCAGCATAAATGAGGTGCATTACAAGGGGCTCAATCCTCTTGTACAACCGTACCAGCCTCCCACTGTGAACCGTCATATACATCAAGCATATAAAGTACTCCATGACCAGGGTGAACAGGTAGGGGGACAGGGGGTCACCCTGCCGGAGTCCTCTGTTGCTGCGGAAGAACCCATACGGAGTACCCTAGATGAGGACAGAGAAGGTAGGGGACGAGATGCACTCCCTAATCCTCGCTACCCACCTCTCGTCGAATCCCATGGCTAATATCAGGTGGCATAGGAAGTCCCTATTGACCATGTCATAGGCTTTCCTCAAGTCCAGCTTCACACACGCCTTCTCCCCTCCTGGTTTGTGGAACTCTCTCACCATCTCATGTGCTAGGAGGCTGTGCTCTGCAATCGATCTTTCCTTGATGAAAGCTGCCTAGTTCGGAGGGACCAGGTCCTACATGATCTCCTCTATGTGCCGACACATAAAGTGTGTAATTATTTTGTAAAGATAATTACAGCATGATATAGGTCGAAAGTCCGCCAGCGAGGTCGCACCTTCCTTCTTTGGCACCAGAGTCAGGAAAGTGTGGTTGAGCTCCTTCAGCAGCTTCTCTTCCGAGAAGAACTCCTGGACCGCCTCGAGCACCGATATCTTATTGTAGAATCCACTACTAAAGTCATCCGGCCCTGGAGCTTTATTGGGATCTGTCTTCATGATGATTGCCTCCACCTCCTCCAGAGAGACCGACACGAGTAGTTGGTTATTCCCATAGGGCGTCACTAGCTTCTTTGTAATGATGTTTGGAAACACAGAATGGTAGTTAGTCTAAAATATAACTCTGAGAAGTACCTGACCGCCTCCCCTTAGATTTTCGACCGCTCGCCCACCAGTTTGCCCTCACCATCTAGCAGTTGGGAGAGACTGTTCATGTGATGCCTGGTCCGAATCACATCGTAGAAGAACTTGGAGCAACGGTCACCATCCTTGAGCCAGGAGCATTTAGCTCTTTGGGCAGCACTAATCTCCTTCTGCAGCCGGAGGATATTGACTTTTCCAATCAGTTCCTTCTCCCTCGCCGCTAATGGCCCATCAAGAATATCAGCTTGCATGGAGTTCTGGATGACTCTGAGTTTCGCCTCCTTGTCTTCCAGGGACGACCTGTGCAGTCTCTTCACCCAACTCCGTAAAGCCTTTTTCGTGCGCTTGAGTATGTGGACCATATGGTATTGTGCCGTACCCTACTGCTGGATAAGGAGACCCTCTGCGATAGCCTCCAAGTAGCCTCTTGAAAGAAACTAGCCGTTGTTGTACCGGAAGGGATGCGACTTCCAAGTAGGCTTATCAGTGAAGCCGACTCTGATAGGGGAGTGATCACTCGTCCCAGCAGCCAAGACCTCGGCTACCGAGTTTAGGAAGCAACAAAACCACTCCCTATTTTCTAGAGCTCTGTCAAGATGGCAAGCAACTCTGTTAGAGACAGCTTTGTTATGCCAAGTCCAGATATGCCCAGTCCGCTCCAAACCTTGAAGGCCAGACTGGAGAAGGCACCCCTGGAAATCATACATGATCTTATCTGGAACAGGTCTGCCTCCCACCTTCTCACACCAGTGAAGGAGGGTGTTAAAATCCCCCATTAGGAGCAGAGGAAGGTGCAAAGAGTCCGTAATAGAAGCCACTCTGGCAATGTCCCTCTAAATACCCTATCGATGTCGCCTATCGTTGTGGCCATAGACCGCCCACAGCAGGAACCGAAAACCACCTTTATTTGAAAAAAATAGTAATCAGCTGTTCCGACATCAAAACCAGGTCCCCAATCTAACTGTTGCTATGCCATCTGACCCAGATCCGAGCCATGTCACATATCGTCAGGTTGTGCAGCTGGACCCAATTTGGAGGAGTCCGGCGCGAAAGCGTCTTCTTCTCTTTGATCTTGGTCTCCAGAACACTGAGATGTCACACTTCTCTCTCCGTAAAATCTCACTGATCTCTTTCCATCGCCCTAAGGAGCACGTACCTCTGACATTCCAAGCGATCACTGCCATTAATAATGAGCAGCTGGATCCCCAGAAGTTCCTTCAGGACTAGTACCCGAGGAAGGTACTACATCCGTCTGATCCATATCCTCCTCTATGCTTGAGTTTGTGGACTGCTGATATGCTGACTGAGTGAGCATCAAGGCCCACGCCGGGTTGTCCACACAGCACCTCGCGACTGCCATCCATGTGGACATCCGTACGAGATTGTCCATCTCGCAGCAGGCCAGCGTGCCTCTTCCTACTGTAAACTCTCTCCTCAGATGGTCCCCCTCCTCCCTGTGCGCTTGTCCCGAGGCTAACATGCCTCTGGTGACCATGTTCCTCTAAGCTGAGAAAATAACCATAGCCTCCTCAGGAGGCCCCTGACCCGGAGGAGTGTGCTGATGTTGGTCGATGATGTCTACCATCTGCTGGTCCTCCTCAAATCTGTCTCCCTCTACAAGCACTTCCTCCCTAATACTCACCGACTCCCGGGGTAAGTCCGGGGCCAGACCTGTCGCCAGGGGGGATGCTGCATGTTGCCTGTCAGCCGGGCAGGCACTAGTGGAGTGTCCAAAGCACGCACATTCTGAACAAACCAGAGGAACCCATTTATACTCTACACATTGTGTGAGAACCTCCCCCGACGGAATTTCATACTCTAGCTGCTCGGGTATCTCCCCACCGGCCTTTATCTCAACAAAGATCTGGGCGTACATCAGTCTCGACCTAGCGGTAATAGCATCATCAGCCTTAATCGGCTTGCCCACCAAGCTGGCTAGCCTCATAAGCAGTGGAATGCTCCAGTACTTGACTGGGAACTCAAGAAAACGAATCCAGACAGGGATAGCATTGAGGGCGTCCTTCTCACATCTCAGATCTGGCGTCCACTCCTTCATGATAATCAATCTACCGTCAAATGTCCAAAAACCTCTATGGATAATTCTGGTGACAACTTATGCCAAGCCAAACTTGCTCTATGTTACCTTTTGGAAGCCAGACTCGTGCCGCATACGCCCTGATATATCCATAGAAGGGCCTGTTCTCCAGCACATATATGATGATGGTGTTTTCCCAGAATGCTGTAACCTCTGCTATCTCCTCCGCTGGGAACTAGGCACGCAAGATGTTCTCGACCTTCTTCAGGGGACGTACTCTATTGTCGAGGGGTTGCTAGTGCCTCCTATCGAGCATATATCCGCCCAAGATTTCCCTAACGGTCGCGAGGGAGATCTTGGATTCCAAGTGGCAGCCTTTGGAGGGGAGGGCATGTGGCCCTGGTCTTCCGACGCGATAACACCACCCTTACCCTTCTCCAAAGCCGTCGCCTTGTGCCTCCACCCTGCACCATACTTCTAGCACCCCACCAAGCTGGCCTCCCCGAAGCGAAGTACCACCCTGGGAGGGGCACGGGGAAGCACCATGACCCACAAAAGGCTTCCTTGTCCCTGATCCTGACCCTACCGTACTCCTGACGTGGATGTTATGCGTTGTCTATTGGAGGGGCGGACCTCTCCTCATATCCGGACGAGATCCACCCTCTCTTCCCGGAGCCCTACCCCTACGTCTTCTCGTGACCGTCATCCATCCCCCACCCTCCGACATCACAACCTGTGGGCCCATCGAGGGGCCAGGTTGAAACCCAGGAGCCCCTCCAGATCTGGACTCTACCTCGGTGAGTCGACCCGATCCTCCCCACCCAACCTCACCTTGTCGGAGCCCGGCCGGGTGTCAGCCACTGCCAGTCCCCCCCGACCAAGCCGCGCCCCCTTGCCGCAGTCGCACCAGCCTGACGCCCGCCGGGCGCGTCCACCCCTGCCCCGTCGCCCGCACCCGGGACAACTATCTCCTCCCCCCCCCGCCCGGCCACCTGGGGGAGGTCCCGACCGCCTAGGGGCCGCGGCGGCTGAGACTGTAGTGGACACCTTTTTAGGGTTTCCGCCCAAATCGTCCAAATCGCCTGATCGTATTTCAGCTATATATATATATATATATATATATATACATGAATGTCAATATTTTGGCAGTCCTAGACTGCAGAAATGGGGATAGTCACTAACATTTAGTATAGTGCTATTAGCATTGGCCTAAATAAAAGATGAGTAAAAGATAGAAAGTATACCAAATGACTATCATTAGATAATATAAATGAGAAATAATTTTAAAATTAAATTATCAAGGAGTGCCCGAGGCATAGGGATAACTAAGTATAAAGTGGCATATTTGTAAAAGCAAAAAAAAAAAACTCAAGTAGCACATAAGGCCTAAAAAAAAGTTAATGGCAACCTACGTGTGAACCTAATGAAAGCTAATCATACCTCATACTTGGGAAATGATCAATTATGACATAATAATGAGGGTTATTTTAAATTACAGTTATGTTTCATCACGTTTATCTAAACATCCATTTTTCGAATACTCGAGTAAACCCCCAGAATTTTTAAACTTATTATTTATTTGGCCTAAATAATTATTTTTGGATTTTTTAAATATATTTTAAAATTATATATATATATATATATATAGCCTTAGTCATGGTTAAGTTATGTTATGCGTGTTGACTAGAAAATATGGCATGGCTATTGTAGTCGTGTGCCATGGCTAGCATATTAGCCATGGTAGGGATGGCCCAGCCATATATATTTTCCATGTATGAAAATAAATCAAGTTGTGGCTTAAACCATATAATTGGCTTAAATAAATATTTTTAGAGGCTTTTGACTTTTTAGGAGACTGGTTGTGCCAAACTTGACCCGAACCAAACCCAAATCCAAGTAGTCAAGTAGTGCATCTAAATAACTCAGGTGTATATATATATATATATATATATATATATATATATATATATATATATATATATATATATATATATAGGAAAAAATGGTGGTGAAACTTTTGAATTCCTAAAATACCCTTGAGTATTTTATAAATATGATGTTATTATGTCAACTTGCATGTCATTTATGTTTAAGAGTCAAAGCAATAAAATTTGCATGCAAGTTTCCTTTTTTTATACAACTTTTCATATTCCAATGGTAATAAACTTTTCTATCCTTACCATTTTCCAAAGATTAATATTCTAAATAGAAAATTACAAAAAAGAACAAAATTTGTACTTTGAATCTCTTAGTATGGTAAAAAGAAAATACACACACATGAATAATCACCTAGAAAAGACGAAAAGACGACAACTAACCTTATGATATTCTAAGTAAAATATGTGCAAAGACGTACTTGCAGACTAGTATATATAATAAGAAAATTTGGCAGTAAAACTTTTGAATTCCTAAAATACCCTTGAGTATTTTATAAACATAATGTTATTCTGTCACTTGCATGTCATTTATGTTTAAGAGTCAAAGGAATAAAGTGTGGATGCAAGTTTTCTTTTTCCATACAACTCTTCATGTTTATGGTAATAAATTTTTTTTGTCCTTACCATTTACTAAAGGTTATTATTCTCAATAGAAAATAAAAAAAAAAACAAAAATTTGTACTTCGAATCTCTTGGCATTGTAAAAAGAAAGCACACACATATGAATAGTCACCTGAAAAAGACGGAAAGATGACGACTGACCTTATAATATTCTAATTAAAATACTTGTAAAGCACGTACATGTACACTAGTATACATATATATATATATATATATATATATATATATATATATATATATATTTTTAATATATATATATATATATATATATATATATATATATATATATATATATATATATATATATATATATATATATATATATATATATATATATATATAAATATATATATATGTTGGCCCATTACCTAATGGTCACACCTGATTTTGATAATCAATGACAACTTATGTCGATACACAAAATATACAAATTGCTATTAATGTTTCAGGTTGCTGCTACATTTTGCTATATTTTTCAAAAAACGTACTACAAACTTTCAATTCATCATCCACAAGCTACTTAATGGAATTCAGATCGAGTTATTTTACATTTTTATTCTGTATTTTATCTTTTATTAAGTTTAGGATAATAAATGTAAAGTCGTTCGGAAAATACTGGCTAAGGCTAATTCCAAGTCCACGTATCCAAATAGCCTTCTCATATTCCATTTTAACTCTACTATCCAAAAAGCCCCAAATACCCATGCAAATTTGGACCCAAATATCTAGTTCTGAACTGGCAGAACTCAGACAAAACTTAGGCAGAGTTCGGTTCGAGTTCAGTTTACCAAAGTTTGAATTTTAGTTGCCTCCAAATCTGCATACAATGTTCGTTTACGAGATATGTGCATCCGAACTCTGTCTGAACTCTGCCCGAGTTCGGTTAGAAAAAATACTATAAATAGAGAAGGAATTTCACATTTTCAAATCACTCATTCACTCTTCTTTTTCTCTATTCCTTAAGTGTTTTTAGTGATCAAAAGCTTTCATATCCTGCCTATACATCTCTTAGCCAAAGTGTCACGACTTGCACCCAGTGTAAGGGCACGAGAAGTGAGTACGTCCAGCCTACGCCGCAGTGTCGACGGTAGAACGATGTCCTAGGTCACAACATCTAACAATATATAACTGTACCTGTACAATGATATACTCTCCAAAAGGAGGACAACATAGAAGGTACAACTCAATCATAGAATCTAGGATGGAAATAAAGGAATAAAAGATGGATAATAAATCTTAACAGAGAACTACAACTGAAAGAAACAAGTTTGGATGTTTAAACAACATCAAAATCCAATAACTGAAGTTTATCTCAAGACAAAACATCTAAATAGAGATAACTAGTCTAGAAGTCTAAACTAGACAATGGGCAAGTCCTCAGCAACTGTTGGATCTTCCTGAGGGTCCAAGTCATCGGTGTCATCTAAGCCTGTTCCATAGTAAGTAGGGTAGAACTCCTCCTCGTCCTCTGTAATATTTTCAACGGGTCCAGTCAGGACAGAAAACGAATACATATCTCTCACACAGTTCATATCATGTCAGGAAATGTAAAGCATATTATAGAATAAAGTACATAAAAACTGTAAGAATAAACATGAAGAAGAAGAGAGAATTTGATAACAGGAAATATTTAGGTATGGTAATAGAGAACTGTAAATGACTAGTGATTTAGAGTACAAGATAGACATGTGAACGACTTGATTTGTACATGATTACACTATAGAGTTTATACATGATTACACTACTTTAGAATTGTTCACATGACTATTTCTACTCCCTCGTACCCCAATCAATACATAAGGATCTAGACAGGTTATGTTATTGTACATAAAAGTTTATACATCAAGCTCATGAGATCATGAGAGTACATGAGAGCACATGTGTGTACATGAATAATAAGAGTCCATGAAATACATGATGTTCATGAAAAGCACATGACATGATGTATTCAATGCACCAGAGGGGGATAACATCTCATGTAAAGATCCATATAGTACTAATCCGTAATAATATCGTGTCAGCATCAAGTAAATTAGTCTATAACAAGAATATAATTCTTAGCAAGTATAAAATGGTCAGAGAATGTACTCGCCTGATATCTCGAATGTCTGATGAGAATATGAGTTCGAACCGGAGTATCTGAGTCCTATTTAAAGCAACCACTGGTTACAAAGTGTTCAATATGAATTTAGAGAAAATTACAACGCATTCTAAATGATTCTAGGTCATTCTGGGTCAAAGTCAGCCCTTGGTCAACTCTGGTCAACCCTGGTCAACCATTGCTGGTCAAACTAGGTCAATTCTAAGTCAACTAGTCTATTATTCCAAAGGTTATTTATAAGGTCACATCAAAACTTGATCAGGGCTAGCCA